>OX465109.1:18500414-18866746 GCA_949987565.1 Luidia sarsii | reverse complement strand
TCAATAGGGTTCACCAAGAGGACACGTACCGGTACATATCCTCCGATCAAAACACAAGTGCGCCTTGTGCCACCGGATACACTCTGTGGCAGGCAGATACTGCATGCAGCTAAGAGCGGCCCAATCCATTTCACGGCTCGGTGCCTACCTGTATCACAAATGCATTTTTCTCCTCATTGAATCAATCTAAAATAACCTGGCGCAAGGAAAACCTACCGGTACACCTCTCTATTACAGTTGGAATATCATTGTCAGCCATCTGCCTTTGAGAAGGGTCTGAGAAAAGACGACAGGCCCTCCATAGTTATAAGGGATTCCCATTTGAGTCGGTACGCAGTGAAAAATCTAAAAGAAAAATCACTCGCATTTTGGAAAGAAAAGAGTCCATTTGGTAGGAACGACTGCCTTATACTTAAAGAATGCATTAAATGGGTTTACTTTTCACAGAATGGCCCAGTAGTGGACGTGTGTACAAACTACAAAGGGTGGGTGGTCATTTTGTGCTCACTTCTCCCAAAGAGGTTCTCAAATAGTCCCTCCATGCCCACTGGGATCTCAAGGCGTCCGCGACAGCCCCAAAATTTGCCGGCCACCTGAAGCGTTCTCCCGAGAGTGGTCACTCCCTCCACGGTCACTGCGCTAATGGACGACGGAGAAGAAGAAAAAAACGGTGATGGCTACCGGACAGAACCCAACCCCCCCCCCCCCCCCCAATCCCCTCAACGGGGATGAAATCTGACTATTTGACAGATCAGAAACGCGTGCGAGATGGTGAAATCCTGCAGCCAACCCTGATAACATCCGACAGTCAAATACACAGAGTCCACTCAAATACACCAGTGATCACACATGTACATAAATCAAGTGAGTCACGTTCCAGATATAAACCATGAACAAAACAAAAAAAAGAGGGGGGGGGAGCAACTACTTGTAAATATCCTATTTCAATGCAACCACCGTGCATTTTAAAATGTTACCTCCTACTGGGACAACTGTGGGAGTGCATCTGTAGAGTAAACACAGCGTTAATGTTTAACATCGTTGCTGTCTCCCTGTAAAAGGCAAAATCGATGGTGGCTTGGGTATGCTACATACATGCAAAGGACTCACATGTTCAGCTAATATTTGCACAGCGTATGAATGACACTGTTGTCAAGTGAAGGTCTATATTGTTGAGTGCGCACAGAAGTAATGTACGGTTACAAAAACGGGAGGGGGGGGGCATCTAGAAAACCCTGATACCACTTCAGCTGGCCTCTTGTTCACAGCTGTCTGCTTTAAAAAAAAAAATCAAGGACACGCATGTTCATGGGCATAGAGGATCACAGATTAACTCAAGCACTGGTGTAATAGTAAGTGAGCAAACTGATAAACTGTTCATATCGTACATGTACATCCTAAGACATTGTGCAAAGTATTTAAAGCGGAAACCAATCATTTCTTAATGGGAATCTTGGTAGAATTGGGATTGGGCTTTGTGTTCTTTTGCTCACTGGACCTAACCCACATCAGTTGGACCTTGCCCTAGTCGGTTGTAACCTAGCCCTAGTCAGTAGTACCTAGCCTTAGTCGGTTACACCTAGCCTTACTGTATATAGTTAGAAGGACCTAGCCTTAGTCGGTTGAACCTAGCCCTAGTTAGAAGGACCTAGCCTTAGTCAGATGGACCTAGCCCTAGTTAGTAGGACCAAGCCTTAGTCAGATGGACCTAGGCCTAGTCAGTAGGACCTAGCCTTAGTCGGTTACACCTAGCCTTACTGTATATAGTTAGAAGGACCTAGCCTTAGTCGGTTGAACCTAGCCCTAGTTAGAAGGACCTAGCCTTAGTCAGATGGACCTAGCCCTAGTTAGTAGGACCAAGCCTTAGTCAGATGGACCTAGGCCTAGTCAGTAGGACCTAGCCTTAGTCGGTTACACCTAGCCTTACTGTATATAGTTAGAAGGACCTAGCCTTAGTCGGTTGAACCTAGCCCTAGTTAGAAGGACCTAGCCTTAGTCAGATGGACCTAGCCCTAGTTAGTAGGACCAAGCCTTAGTCAGATGGACCTAGGCCTAGTCAGTAGGACCTAGCCTTAGTCGGTTGCACCTAGCCTTACTGTATATAGTTAGTAGGACCTTGCCTCAGTCGGTTGAACCTAGCTTTAGGACCTAGCCTTAGTCAGATGGACCTAGCCCTAGTTAGTAGGACCTAGCCTTAGTCAGATGGACCTAGCCCTAGTTAGTAGGACCTAGCCTTAGTCAGATGGACGTAGCCCTAGTCAGTAGGACCTAGCCTTAGTCGGTTGCACCTAGCCTTAGTTAGAAGAACCTAGCGGCCCCTAGCCTTAGTCAGATGGACCTAGCCCTGGTTAGGACCTAACCTTAGTCGGTTGCGCCTAGCCTTAGTTAGAAGGACCTAGTCTTAGTCTGTTGGACCTAGCCCTAGTCAGTAGGACCTACTGGAGCCAAAGTCTGTTGGACCTAGCCCTAATCAGTTGACGATCACGCCACGATGAAAAGCAACCGCCCCCCTTTAAGATTCAACTGAACCGCGACCAAAATGGCCGTGACGTTAAGTGTGCCCAATCACATTAGGCATTGCAAATACCCGTCTCCCCCCCCCATGTCTCCCAGACAAATGAAGCAAGAAGTCGACAGATCTGAAGGGAAACGAAGGTGAAAGCTACCAGCTAGTCGCTGTGCGGCACATCCCCCCACTCATCACACCCAGGTATTGTGTTACGCACTGTCCGGTCGCATGAATGTGTCCGATTGCAGTCTGTAGCGGTGAACACCCAGACCCGTGGCAGTGTCATCGGAGGGACTGCAATGTGACAGCGCCACTCCTGCTCACTTACTGATGAACCCGATCGTCCCATTCGGGTGACTTTAGCCTCAGCCGCAACCCCGCCAGTCTGCAACGCATTCTGTAATGCGGGTCTACACGCAAGACACGCCTAATCACCGGCTGTCAAGGGGCATTTGTTCTACCGGATGTGCGCAAGGCGCGCATTCATATTCTGATCATGGTGTGGTGGAGCTGGCGTCGGCGGAAGGCATCGGGCCTTAAATCTTGAATAATTACCCCACCCCTGCAAGATTCCCCTTCCGGATAGGGAAACCGATACTAGGAGATACCCACTGGCATATGTACATGATGGGGGTGCTAGGCATACTGAAGTTGTATCGATACATTTTTTTTTTTCAGGACTTAAAATAAAATAAGATTGGCATTGCATTGCAAGCCTCAGGTGCAACATGTCGTGCAGTTATTCAGATGCTGGGGTAAAAATCCAGGTGCAATCAGATTTTCAGACATTTATTAAAAACCTTTCAGTCAGTTTTCCTTCATTCTCTTGAATTTCTGCTCGATTTGAGTTGATATATATGCAGAGGACGTGCGTTTTTTTCTTTATCTGTTTCTTTGTATTTGTTACTTTATTTTATATATAATATACACATGTATGTATGTATACATCTATTTCTGCATTGCCTAAACGGCAAACAAGATTATATTTATGGCAGGCCTTCACCCTCACTCCTACTGTTTGTTCTCCACTCGTTGTCAAATCTGATTCTTGTCATCTATTTTGGCCCATATTCCTTCCCTCCTTGTTTTCAAACAAGAGAGAGAGAGATGGAGAGGGGTAGAGAGAGAGATAGAGATGGAGAGAGTCATGGAGAGGGGTAGATAGAGAAAGATAGATAGAGAGATATGGAGAGAGAGAGAGAGAGAGAGAGAGAGAGAGAGAGAGATGGAGAGAGATGGAGAGATATGGAGAGAGAGAGAGAGAGAGAGAGATGGAGAGAAAGATGGAGAGAAAGATAGATAGATATGGAGAGAGAGATGGAGAGCGAGATGGAGAGAGAGAGATGGAGAGAGAGATGGAGAGAGAGATGGGGAGGGATGGAGAGGGGTAGATAGAGAGATGGTGAGAGAGATGGAGAGAGACAGATGGAGAGAGATGGAGAGAGAGAGATGGAGAGGGGTAGATAGAGAGATGGAGAGGGGTAGATAGAGAGATGGAGAGAGAGATGGAGAGAGAGATGGAGAGAGAGATGGAGAGAGAGATGGAGAGAGAGATGGAGAGAGAGAGAGACAGAGAGAGAGATGGAAAGAGATGGAGAGGGGTAGATAGAGAGATGGAGAGCGAGATGGTGAGAGAGATGGAGAGAGAGAAATAAAGATGGAGAGAAAGATAAAGATAGAGAGAGGGATGGAGAGAGATGGAAAGAGAGAGAGATGGAGAGAAAGAGAGATGGAGAGAGATAGAGAGAGATGGAAAGAGAGATGGAGAGAGATGGAGAGAAAGAGAGATGGAGAGAAAGAGAGATGGAGAGAGAGAGAGAGATGGAGAGAGAGATGGAGAGAGAGAGAGAGAGAGAGAGAGAGAGAGAGAGAGAGAGAGAGAGAGAGAGAGAGAGAGAGAGAGATGGAGAGAGAGAGAGATGGAGAGAGAGAGAGAGAGAGAGAGAGAGAAATTGCTCTTAAGTTTTTGGCTAAGTGACCCTGAACTCATCTTCCAGCATCTTTGAACCCAGGGGCTAGGATTTGGGTCGGCATCAGCCCACACTAAGTAGCTACAGAACCCACCCTTTCCTGGCCACACATCCACACTGGAAATATTATCCGATGTTCTCGTTGGGCTGGAAGCGATGGGACGGAGAAGAGGGGGAGAACCTGGGTGCGATGGAGTCCACCATTCCCCCTCCGGCAACCCACCGGCACCCCTAATCATGACAAAACTACAGGTGTTGAATTTCCGTGCAACAAAGCTTCTTCTCTGTCATCCTCTTCCCCACCCCCACCCCCCACCCCCCCCCTCTCTTGCTTCTCATCTCTGCTCCATTTTGCATCGCGCTTTCAGAGAGCAATTTGGACCCCTTTAAAAGAGTTGCCGGCATACCCCTGGCTAGGTGGACAGTTAGAACAAATCGGACAGCATCATGCAAGGTTTTGCATCACCCTCATCCCCCCCCCCCAACCTCATCCTCCTTCAATACTCAATGGCAGCAAGCTTTAATGAAAGTGGGCGAAAAAGGGACAAAAAAAACCCGCTACAAACCGACTCCTGAAATGAATCTAGGTTGTTCTTTACTTTTTTTTTTTTTTTTAGCAGGGCAGGTAGAAATAGATAAAAGCTCTCTGGAATTTGAACTTTGGATTAGATTTGGAGGCCAAGGATTTCAGCCAATCAAATCCATTAGGCCTGTACAAAGAGAGTGTAGGGGGTAGGGCACAGGTGAAGAAAACCAAGCCAGCGCTATTTCTAAACCATCGACTCCAAGTTCCTCTCCGTCAATTCCACTCCCCATTTCTCCCAATTTATCCCGCGTGCAAGTAAATGTTTGAAGAACCGTGCTGACACAAGAGTACTGTAATCTCTCCACTAGATATATTTTCCTTTAAAAGGTTCCCGCCCCCCAACCTCGCTCTCTCTGTATATCTAATTCCGTTTCTAATTTCATTTCTCTGCATTTAGCAATCTGGCATTTCCATTACTCGCCTGAGCTTTTTGTGTTTGCTCGCACTGACCCAAGTGGTTTCATATTGAGGTGCAAGCTCTTTTCTTGTTTTGCACTTTTTCTCTTCTGATGACTGCCCTTGAGAAAGATGGACAAATCGCCCGTGCAATTGCCTGGGACATAGTGGAATCTCACCAGCCCCCCCTTATTTTCTTAACGGTCAAACCGTTCATACAGGCGCACTGGAAAATCACACATTATTACAGTGTACATATGTGTCTCATAAAGTCTCTCAAGTTGTCATGCACGCAGCGCTTGTGTTGTCTTTGGGATGGGAGCGCTTGGAGATTCATATATTCATATTATGTGAACAGTGGTCGATTTCATCAAACTCATCGTAACCTACGATCAATCGCAATGCAGTGGGAGATACACACATACATGTACCATACCCACCTATGGTGGGTTATCAATCGTAAGTTGAGTTGCGATGCATCGCAAAGTTTTCGTGAAATCCTTCTCCGCCGGTACATTTTCCATATCGGCTCTTGTCGAGCCAAACTAATTCTCCACAGAGGGGATGTACACGTACATGTCGTCACTACAAACTGCCTTCTATAAAGAACCCTACTCATTGTCAAGACACATCTCTTCCGCAATGTCAATGCACAATTTCTATATGGACTCTTCTCAGGTCCATACTCATTCTCAAAATCTTTCCATACTGCCTCTTTCTGAGAGCCATGCTCATTCTCAAAAGAGACGACTTACACAGTGCCACTGCAAACGTTTCATACTGCCTCTTTCTGAGAGAGAAAGCCATACTCATTCTCAAAAGAGACGACTTACACAGTGCCACTGCAAACGTTCCATACTGCCTCTTTCTGAGAGAGAAAGCCATACTCATTCTCAAAAGAGACGACTTACACAGTGTCACTGCAAACGTTCCATACTGGCTCTTTCTGAGAGAGAAAGCCATACTCATTCTCAAAAGAAATGACTTACACAGTATCACTGCAAACATTCAATACTGCCTCTTTCTGAGAGAGAGAAAGCCATACTCATTCTCAAAAGAGACGACTTACACAGTGCCACTGCAAACGTTTCATACTGCCTCTTTCTGAGAGAGAAAGCCATACTCATTCTCAAAAGAGACGACTTACACAGTGTCACTGCAAACGTTCCATACTGGCTCTTTCTGAGAGAGAGAAAGCCATACTCATTCTCGAAAGAGACGACTTACACAGTGTCACTGCAAACATTCAATACTGCCTCTTTCTGAGAGAGAGAGAGCCATACTCGTTCTCAAAAGAGATGACTTACACAGTGTCACTGCAAACATTCAATACTGCCTCTTTCTGAGAGAGAGAAAGCCATACTCATTCTCAAAAGAGACGACTTACACAGTGTCACTGCAAACGTTCCATACTGCCTCTTTCTGAGAGAGAGAAAGCCATACTAATTCTCAAAAGAGATGACTTACAAAGTGTCACTGCAAACGCTCCATACTGCCTCTTTCTGAGAGAGAAAGCCATACTCATTCTCAAAAGAGATGACTTACACAGTGTCACTGCAAACATTCTATACTGGCTCTTTCTGAGAGAGAAAGCCATACTCATTCTCAAAAGAGATGACTTACACAGTGTCACTGCAAACATTCTATACTGGCTCTTTCTGAGAGGGAAAGCCATACTCATTCTCAAAAGAGATGACTTACACAGTGTCACTGCAAACATTCTATACTGGCTCTTTCTGAGAGGGAAAGCCATACTCATTCTCAAAAGAGATGACTTACACAGTGTCACTGCAAACATTCAATACTGCCTCTTTCTGAGAGAGGGAAAGCCATACTCGTTCTCAAAAGAGATGACTTACACAGTGCCACAGCAAACTTTCCATACTGCCTCTTTCTAAGAGCCATTCTCATTCTTGAAAGTGATGACTTACATAGTGTCACTGCAAACATTCCATACTGGATCTTTCTGAGAGTGAAAGCCATACTCATTCTCAAAAGAGACGACTTACACAGTGCCACTGCAAACGTTTCATACTTCCTCTTTCTGAGAGAGAGAAAGCCATACTCATTCTCAAAAGAGATGACTTACACAGTGTCACTGCAAACATTCCATACTGCCTCTTTCTGAGAGTGAATGCCACACTCATTCTCAAAAGAGATGACTTACACAGTGCCACTACAAACGTTCCATACTGCCTCTTTCTGAGAGTGAATGCCATACTCATTCTCAAAAGAGACGACTTACACAGTGCCACTGCAAACGTTTCATACTTCCTCTTTCTGAGAGAGAGAAAGCCATACACATTCTCAAAAGAGATGACTTACACAATGCCACTGCAAACATTCAATACTGCCTCTTTCTGAGAGAGAGAAAGCCATACTCGTTCTCAAAAGAGATGACTTACACAGTGTCACTGCAAACATTCAATACTGCCTCTTTCTGAGAGAGAGAAAGCCATACTCATTCTCAAAAGAGACAACTTACACAGTGCCACTGCAAACGTTCCATACTGCCTCTTTCTGAGAGAGAGAAAGCCATACTCATTCTCAAAAGAGATGACTTACACAGTGTCACTGCAAACATTCAATACTGCCTCTTTCTGAGAGAGAGAAAGCCATACTCGTTCTCAAAAGAGATGACTTACACAGTGTCACTGCAAACATTCAATACTGCCTCTTTCTGAGAGAGAGAAAGCCATACTCATTCTCAAAAGAGATGACTTACACAGTGCCACTGCAAACATTCAATACTGCCTCTTTCTGAGAGAGAGAAAGCCATACTCGTTCTCAAAAGAGATGACTTACACAGTGTCACTGCAAACATTCAATACTGCCTCTTTCTGAGAGAGAGAAAGCCATACTCATTCTCAAAAGAGATGACTTACACAGTGTCACTGCAAACATTCCATACTGGATCTTTGTGAGAGAGAGAAAGCCATACTCATTCTCAAAAGAGACAACTTACACAGTGCCACTGCAAACGTTCCATACTGCCTCTTTCTGAGAGAGAGAAAGCCATACTCATTCTCAAAAGAGATGACTTACACAGTGCCACTGCAAACGTTCCATACTGGCTCTTTCTGAGAGAGAGAGAGAAAGCCATACTCATTCTCAAAAGAGATGACTTACACAGTGCCACTGCAAACGTTCCATACTGCCTCTTTCTAAGAGAGAGAGAGAAAGCCATACTCATTCTCAAAAGAGATGACTTACACAGTGCCACTGCAAACATTCTATACTGGCTCTTTCTGAGAGAGAAAGCCATACTCATTCTCAAAAGAGATGACTTACACAGTGCCACTGCAAACGTTCCATACTGCCTCTTTCTTAGAGCCATACTCATACTTGAAAGAGATGACTTTGATTCATTGTGTCACTGTGAGCTGTCCAACCAGTATCGTTGTGACGCAGACAGAGATCAGTCTGAGAAATTGAAGTGAATTAGATTGGAGTGAATCGAGCAGAGATGAATTGCAATGACTTGGGAGATGCCCCTGCTGCCAAGAGCATGGCACGATCCAAGAATCATGTCTCCCCTGCCCCTCCTGTCCCCCCTTCCCTCAATCCCCCCCAATCAACAATCCGCAGCCCAATTCTTATTCTGGCCCCGTCTTGCTCTCCCCACACGTTCCTCTCACTCCTCCACGCCGTGGACATCACTGACCTCAAACACTCGGCATGTTTGTGGCCGGCGGGAGGCAGCGTCGGCCACACTGTAGCGGACCAAGAAATCTAGCCTACACCAGGGAAAGAGGGGGAGATGTCACTGTGCATGCTAATGAGAGAGAGAGAGAGGGAACGGAGACTTGAGGAAGAAAAACAGAGAGAGACAGAGAGAGACATAGAAAGACAAAGAGAGACAGAGAGAGACGGGGAGAGAGATAGAGAGGGAGCAGAGAGACAGAGAGAGACGGGGAGAGAGATAGAGAGGGAGCAGAGAGAAAGAGAGAGAGAGACAGACAGGGAGAGAGACAGATAAAGAGAGCAGAGAGAGAGGTAGAGAGATACAGAGAGACAGGGAGAGACAGAGACTAAGAAACAGGGAGAGACAGAGACAGAGTGAGACAGGGAGGGACAGAGACTGAGAGTAAGGGAGAGAGATACAGAGAGACAGGGAGAGACAGAGACTGAGAGACAGGGAGGGACAGAGACTGAGAGACAGGGAGAGACAGAGACAGAGAGACAGGGAGAGACAGAGAGAAACAGATACAGACAAATAGACTGAGAAAGAGAGAGAGACAGGAACAAAGACAGAGGGAAAGAGACAGAGAAACGGTGATGGACATACTGAAAGACAGAGGGCCATAGAGATACAGAGAGACAAAGACTGACTCAGAGACGGACAGACGTATGGAGAGACAGGGGGATACAGAGCAAAAGAGAGACAGAAAGAGAGGGAGGGAAACAGAGAGAGAGAGAGAGAGAGAAAGAGAGAGAGAGAGAGAGGTGGAGAGAGAGAGAGGGGTGGAGAGAGAGAGAGAGACAGAGAAATACCAACAGACAGGTTGATAGACAAGTACGGGCACAAACATTCTTGGACAGAGTGACTAAAGCTGTGTTTACACTGGACTTATTTTGGTCAAAGTAACCGAGACGATGGTTACTTTTCCCCTTTTCAAGTTCAGTGGAAACGGCCCAGTTAAATTTCCTCTCGGTTAAATTAACCGAGCCGAATGGTCACTTTTACCGGCCAATCTCTGCCCAGTAAAAGTGACCAGGGAAGGTTAACCCAGCCGATTAGTCCAGTGGAAACGCACCACTCGGTAAAATGTGACTCGATAAAGAAAAACACATCCAGCCTATGGCGTAACACATGCACTGTGCACAAAGTCTGCTTCGCGCCGATGCACTAAATGTACATGTACGCTGACCTAATCTTGCGTGCCACTGACGTCATTTTGTAACCTCAAAGGTCACGCACAGAGCCCATAAAATTGCCAGCTCGGCTACTTTAACCATCGTCTCGGTTAAATTGACCGACTCAAAAGTCAAAGTAGGAACGGTGGCCAAATTCAACCATAAGAAATGTAACCATCGTCTAGGGTAAGTTTTAGTCCAGTGGAAACGCGACTATAGAGAAGCAGATAGAGAGAACGAGTGAGATACACAGAGAGGATCAGAAAGGGACGCAGGGACAGGTCTTCCAGAATGTGGCCAACTCCAATCTGGGCACTGACATCGTTCTGATCCCAGGGGGGGGGGAGGGGGTGGTCAGCTATGCTCAAACCAATCAGACAAGTGGGCACAGGGGAGACTCACACTGACCGGTGGCTGCTCTCCCCACCAAACCTATCTCTCTCCAAACACCACAACTCCTATTACAAATGGTCAGCCCTCAAGCCAATCCAGCCCTCCTTTCAGACCGGCGAGAAAGCCACAATCCGAGCATATCATTGTATACATGAGTCTCCTCAATCCACAATCACGGCTTATTGCATTTCTAGCGCCTTCCCCCATACAATTTGACAGAGAGAGAGAGAGAGAGAGAGAGGGATTGAGAGAGAGAGAGAAAAAAACCACACCTTGCAAATCAAACAAAGAGAGGGAAAAAATCTGAGAAGATGAGTGATGAGGAAAGAGGATTGTACTATAAACCAGCCCTCCTGCATTAAAATTTAAATTTCTCGGATGGAACTGGATATGCAGGCATTGTGGATGGACAATCACTTCACCTTGTGCTATCCTCACACCCTCGTCCCTCCATCACTATTGGTGTAGCACTGTCAGCGATGAAACTACGTGGAACGATGACTCTCCCTGTATCGTCCCCCCAACCTGATGATTTTTTTTCCCGAGGGTAACTAAACAGGATTTTTCTTTTCTCTCTCATGCTCCAACACGTGGTGCACAAGGTCGATACAAACAATTAATAACACCCCCCCACGCCACAATACGTGATTTTTGCCACATGGGCTGCAGTTTGCGGGACTGTGTTTCTATTCATTTAAACAAATTTCATGTCATTGTCGCATTAGATTCAGAATGTTTTTTTATTGCAAAATTTAGAGGGCCTGACAAAATTGGAAGGAATTTTTTCTCAAAGGCAAAATTATAATTGTGAAATTTTTATTTCAATTAGAGCTTCTTTTTTCTATTCTGGTTTCAAAAATGTGAAGGAAAAAAAAGATTGTCAAAGGTAGTGAACCAGAGCTGTAGACATTAGACGAATTGTTCCATTAAGCTCTCTGGGTTTTGAATGGAAGAGGCTAGTGCGGTGCTGCCATTAACCGCAGGTTTTTGATCAGGTAACAAATCTGTCTTCTCTTCTTCTCCCCCTCCTCCCTTTGAAGATTGGCCGCTCGGTAGGCAACTGGGGGGCTGGGGGCCAGTGTCTAGGGAGCGTGCCCTACTTCACACTCTCAGGCAACCACAAGGGACAGGGCAACGGGGACACAAGATGGATTTGTTTAACAACTGCCATTCCCGTTCATTCCAAACTCGATTCCCCCCACTGAAAAAAAAACCCCACAACGTCCAACGGGGACATTTCATCAGATGAATCCTAGCATCAAACTGAAATTAAATTAAATCTTTAGCTTCCAAGGTTTTTTTTCTTACAAGTCACATTTGACCTGCTATAATGTTTTGAGCATGTCCTTCCAACTTCCTTTTTTTTTCTTCAAAATTTTGCTCTGAGAGATTAAAGTTCAGAGAATTGAGGATTGCAATTTCTTTGAGTTGGTGTTTACGTCTTGATGTAATTTGAATTTGAATTTCTGATTGGTTCCAAGTAAATCGAGTTGACTGTTTGAGAATGCCGACACCTGAGGGCTGGATAGCACAGGTGGTTACAGCGCTGGTACATCTACATAAAACCAGAGGTATGGGTTCAAATCCCTGGAGATATACATGTACGGCAGTATGATGGTTGAATGCTTCTGACTGGCGCCCCCTTCCACAGCAAAGACGAGTTGACTATTTGGGAAGGCCACCACGCATCATAACTCAACTTCCAATTAATAACCCATCATAAGTTTGCATAGGTCATACGTCTTATAAATATCAAAACATTGGGGGTACGGGCTCTTTTCAGAACCACACTCCAACTCAAAAGAAATGCAGAGAAAAAGAGATGTGTAACATGATGTCACCGCAAACCTTCCACTTAATGCAGAGGCCCGAGTGCAAGTAATGTTCCAGTCAAATTTTCTTGGCCATTTTAGTCACGGTGAAAATTTCTCAGTCATTTTTTTGTCCCTCCCTTTCCTGGAGCATTAAACGAGAGGCAAGGGTTCGAGTTTTCAGTCTAGTCAACTTTATTGTTTTGTCATTCAAAAAGTTGTTTGACAATGGAAAATCTCCAGCTCATTCATCCTTCCCTTAGTGTGTCAGAAAATGTCTGATTTCTATTCATTCGTATAAGATTATATTAAGTAATTGGTGCCAAAAAATGTTGCAAAACTGCTTTCTGACTAAAAACGACCCAAATGCCAAAAATCAAATATTAGGAGGGCCTGACATTCTGCAGAATGCCTTTGAGAAAACGTCCTGCTAGGATCAAAACATCAGGCCTTCCTAATTGCCAATCGTTTTATATAATAACTGTCTTTCTATTTGAGGTGTTTTTTGTTTTTTTGTTTTTTTTTAAACAAGTTCAAGTTGTCTCATTGATTCATTCATTGATTCAGTGATTCATTCAGATTGCTTTGCACTGAACTGAATTCAAATAGACTTGGTGGTGGATTGTGGATTTCGAAAATTTGTCCATCAATGGCACGAGGCCAGACAATGCTAGCCGCAATGTCTCCGTCCCGGAGAGGCTTTCCCCGGCCATGGGCATGCCAGCACAGCGCAAACAACGCTCAGCCTCCATCCACCCATCCCCCCCCTCCCCCTCTCCTCTCCCTCTGGAATCCACCGCCCCGACTAATTAAACCATTATGCAAATGCCTTTGTGTGTGTGCGCCCGAATGTGGCGACGGCCAACAGGCTGCATCTGAACTGCGCACAAAACAGAAAATTTCTATTCGTTTCGGTTTTTTTATTTTTATCATTTCCCTTTCTTTTTTTAATTATCCGATCGGCAACAGCTGTGCAGGAACTCTGTGCATCGCCACTGGGCATGTGTTGACTTTCTCACCGCAAAATATCATCATCCGATGTCCGCCGGTGCCTAAACATTTCTAGACGCGCGACAGATGCACAATCTCATTATGCAATAGCCGTGCTAAATCAAATTTTTTTTATTTTACTTTTTTTTTTACAGCCTGGGTAATTATTCTTGAAAACGGTGATTTATCAAATCAAGAACAGAGTTGATGCCAACTACATGTACAAATCAATCAGTGTGAATCTGTTTAAATACGATCGTCTCAAGGCATTCTTATTCCAGCATGTTTCTTGTTGAATTCCATTGTCTAAGTACTACACAAATGTAAACACTATATGGAACTGTGCAATCGTAATTTAAAGCCCTACAACATTGGTAAGATTGAAAAACAGAAATGTTCACAGATTTACATGAAACATAGTTTGAAGACATGTACTGTAGAAACTTCGCACTGAAATACTTCTGTCTAAAATGCTGTATTTTGGGAGAAAAGAGTAAATACATAGTTTACGTCTCATCCCTAGATCAAAACGATTTTTCAGAACAATTTGCTGAATGCTGCATTTTCGCAAACCAAAAGAAGTGGTTTTTTGTATCTATTTTCTCGAGACTAGGTTGGCGGATTGAGCTGAAATGTTCACAGGTGTGCTATTTCATGCATATGTTGGATCAGACAACGTATGGATGCTATTCTTTGACCTTGACCAATGTTGTGTTGTCCATTTTTTACACTCCAAGCATGTACATATGTAAGATGCATCATCTGGGGGCAGCTTTCATGTTGTGTCATTTCAATTCATTTCACGTCATGTCATTTCATTTCATGTTGTTTAATTCCATGTCCTGAATGATAAAAACCATCATTCCCTAAATGCAACGGTTCAATGATTGTCATGCTTGTAGATGTTCTTCAATTCGGCTTTCAGCCTGCTCTCCACAACTGAAGTCAAACTTTCAATTAAAAGAAAACAAACGATAGCCAATCTAGCGATGTCTTCTTCTTCTTATTTCAACCACGCGGGATGGCTTTCGGTCTTTCTCCGTAGGTTATTCCTCTGTGGTTCTGTTTCCGTCCGATAGTCCCTACTTGAGGATGGATTGATGAGGGTCACGGGTGCCTGCGTGCGCTTGGTGCCTTGACTACCCGCACGCTGCGGCCCGGCAATTACACAACCCCGGCCGCTTACGGAGGGGGGGGCGAGCACGAGCGACTAACCGGATGATTTATGGTCTATTAGGATAATAACTTTCAAAGACACTGCCCAAGCTGAGCTCCCCATTGCCCCCTTCTCTCGTCCTCCTCCTCTCCGGATCGCAGGCTCCCAGTGAGAGCCATGCCGGGAGCCTTGCAATTGTTAAGACTTACACGGCAAGAGGAGTCACACGTTAATGGCTGCACGCGGGCAAGCCCAGATGGGGGAACAAGAAGAAGAAGAAGAAGAAGAAGAAGGAAAAGGAGAAAAAAAAAAAAACCTTTAATGCCGGCCTGACTTCAGCAGCCGATTGCTAACAAATTGCACCGGCCAAAGTGCACGAAATGCCCTGCCGCAAAGCCAAATGGATTCAATTTGTTCAGGACATGCAAGGGGGGGGGGGTTCGCTAGGGCTGTTACTGCGTTCGGAAGTGTCTTGCTTTTTTATCACAAGGGGAAGAGCTGGTCTGCCCTGTTGATTTATTGAAATTCTCCAAAACCAAAAGAAAAAAGCCCCCCCCCCCCAGAAAAAAACACCCAAAACCATGAGGCTAAAAAGGGGAGAGAAAAAAATCACTAGCTAAGGTAAATGTGGAAGTACATGTAACTGTGCTTCCATTATCACATAAATCCAAATTTCTATTCACGGATGACGCACAGTAGACGTTTAAGTGAAAGATGTGAAAGTCGCGAAGAAATTAGCTTTAGCCATGCTGCCAACTTATCACCCACACACACACCTGATTCTGGTAATGATCAGTGTGTGATTGAGTTCCAAACCAGAAAGTAAACTGTTGGGAAATGTGATATTCATGTATCCTAAGACTCCTAGACTGCAATGAGTTCATCTGGGGGAAAATCAAATCAATCAATCGATATCCCACCTCATCCCTTTAAGTGAAGCTTATAAAGCCCTCAATTACTGCCAAATCATCAGTGTGAGCATACTGATCTGCCTAAACCGGTTTGTCTCAGATTTATTTACAGTCGTGTAAGCCGCTGGCTCCAACAACACAAACTATGTGCGGGCCAATAAGGCTCGGATGGAAAGTTCACTGGCTCCCAATCCCATGCAATCCTTCTCTATATCTTCCTCTGCCTATGCCTCACCTTCTCCCTTGTCCTTTCCCTCTCTCTCTACTTCTCACTCCCTCTCCCTGTACTTCCCCCCTGACCCTCCCTCTCTCCTTAATCTCACTCTGCATCTCTCTGTCCCTCCACTCCTCCCACTCCTCCTCTCTCTCCCCCTCTCCTTCCCTCTCCCTCCCTCTCTCTACTTCTCCCTCCCTCTCCCTGTACTCCCCCTTTGTCCTCTCTCTCCTCCCTCTATGTCGCTCCCCTTTTCTCCCACTCTCTCCTCTCTCTCTCACCCTCTCATTCCCTCTCCCTTTGCCTCTCTCTCTCTTTTTTTCTTTTACTCTCTCTCTCTCTCTCTCTTTACTTCTCCCCCCCTCTCCCTGTACCCCCCCTCTGTCCCTCTCTCTCCTTCCTCTCTCTCTGTCCCTCCCCTCCCCCTCTCCTCCTTCCCTCTCCCTTTCTCTCTCCCTCTCCATCTCTCCTCTCCCGGTCTCCTCGACAGCCTTAGCATATCATGTGTTGAGTCAACCTCGACCAATGCCAAGAAAAGGTTAAAAAAAAAAATGAAAAGAAAAAGGGCCTTGAAAGGTCTCTGACCACAGGTAACACAGGCTACAAGTTAATTACCCCTAGCCTGCCCATCTGCATTAGTTATGACATTATCATAAGAGCGTGGCGGGGGGGGGGGGGTAGGGTTTGTCCACACTAGGGAAACCCTGGGCCGGGGCACATGGGCCCATCATCAGGAAGAGCTTAGCACTCACTAAGTGTAACATCGATTCCAGGAAAGATGCCACAGCCCCTGAACTCATGTAAAAAAAAACCTTACATGTAGCATTCACTAAGCATAGCAATGGCTCTTGAAAAGATGTCACTGTCCCTGAACACACCTAAAAAAAAAACCCACACAAAAAACCACATGCACACAGGTGTGTGCTGCATACATATTTCATGTTCTCTCTACACTCGCTACACAGGGCCCCACACAAAACCACTTCATGGTGGAAATTGTGCTACAAATCAAATATCAGCCTCTTGAAATAGCTCTGTGGAGTTTGCCAAATTGTTTCATTAGCTCTGGGGTGTTTGGATTTGGACCCGAAAAAAACCTACGGTAATACACCTCGGTATATTATGAATCATAAATTCTATCTACGATTGAATGCTATATCCTCCCTTATACAGACTGGAATTCATTACAAAACCACGGCCAACTCGGTCATCAAGTTGTTAAGACGTCTTCACTAGAGAGCAGGAGTCGCGGGTTCCAATCCTGCCCGAGCTGCCAGTGTTTGTGTTTTTATTTTTAAGGCCCAATATAACATTGGGAAGATCAGGAAACATCGATGTTCACAGATTTCCTTCTAATTTACACAGTTTGTAGATGGTCATGATAGAATCCTCATGTTGAAATCTTACGCTCTGGGATGCTGTACTAATCGAGAAAACTTGACACAAACGTCGACAAATAGTTTATTACACTACAGAACGGTGCAAAAACCGTGATTTTTTTTGTCATTTTCTACTTTCTCAGATAACAATTGGAGACAAAACATTTGCAGTATTGCTTTTTTGAAATGTTTAATGGTTTAACACACAAACTGTGGCAATCTTTTGACCTTTACCAATGTTGTATAGGGCCTTTAAGCAGACAATCCAGCAGACCACTGAGCATACGGTGTTCAACATACAGCTATTCCTGCAAACCATCACTGTCTTGCATTCACCCCGGCACAGAAACAATCATACCACACATACATGTATGACAGACCACACTAAATACATGTATATGTACAATACTGCAACAAACAGATGGCAGTATTAATACCCAATGCTGAACACATGCTAAACAGCCAATGACAAAAATACAAGCCTACATCGCCGCCGCAATTGGTAAAACTAAAAGTGGGGCTGCGCATACTGTTCAAAAGACACGAGAGGGGAAAACATGCGAACTTCAGAGAGCCAGTCTTAAGTGCTGATCTGAAATATTTGACCACCACTTTCCTCATCTTCATAGAGTCGGCACACACATCTATTCAGGGGGGGGGGGCTGTTTATCCAATCAACGCCACATGACAAATGGCCACTCGGCCGCTCACAATGCATCCAACTCAAGGAAAGTGGTTAGGATACTAGATACCCCCCAAAATAGCCTGAGTCCCCGTTGTAAATCCATCAGCGTTTCCACAAAGTGGCAAATGCTTATTTTCACACGACTTAATCGTGAAGACCTTGTCATATTCTGCAGAGCACACAGACTACATGCTGGTCACATTAATGTACATACTGTACATGTACTGTACATGTGCTATACCTCATGTTTCAGCTGAAAACATGACATTTATATCTTTTCTTACAGCTAGGGAAACTCATTCCAGCGATTTATGCAGATGACATCATAAAAAATCAAAAAAATCTTGGGAAATGAAATGTCATACGTTGAAGTTACACCTTGGGTGTTACATATATTGTTTTAAAGGTACAAATTCTGCTTTATCCATCATGGGAATGACGGTTGTATCCATGGGGGATGGCTGGCTTTATCTATGGGAACGACAGTTATTTCCTTTGGGAATGGCTTGCTTTATCTATGGGAATGACAGTAATATCCTTTGTGAATCAAATTAACATCCATTGGGAATAGTAGGCTTTATCTATGGGAAAGAGTTGTGTCCACTGGAAATGGTTGCCTTTATCTATGGGAATGGCAGTTATATCCATTGGGAATGGCTGGCTTTATCTATGGGAATGGCAGTTACATCCATTGGGAATGGCTGGCTTTATCTATGGGAATGGCATTTACATCCATTGGAAAAGACTGGCTTTATCTATGGGAATAACAGTTATATCCATTGGGAATGACTGGCTTTCTCTATGGGAATGGCTGGCTTTATCTATGGGAATGGCATTTACATCCATTGGAAAAGACTGGCTTTATCTATGGGAATAGCAGTTATATTCATTGAGAATGGCTGGCTTTATCTATGGCTGGCTTTATCTATGGGTATAACAGTTATTTCCTTTGGGAATCAAATTTACATCCATTGGGAATGGTAGGCTTTATCAATGGGAAAGAGTTGTGTCCACTGGAAATGGTTGCCTTTATCTATGGGAATGGCAGTTATATCCATTGGGAATGGCTGGCTTTATCTATGGGAATAACAGTTATATCCATTGGGAATACTAGCTTTATCTATGGGAATGGCATTTACATCCATTGGAAAAGACTGGCTTTATCTATGGGAATAACAGTTATATCCATTGGGAATACTAGCTTTATCTATGGGAATGGCAGTTATATCCATTGGGAAAGACTGGCTTTATCTATGGGAATGGCAGTTATATCCATTGGGAATGACTAGCTTTATCTATGGGAATGGCAGTTATATCCATTGGGAAAGACTGGCTTTATCTATGGGAATGGCAGTTATATCCATTGGGAAAGACTGGCTTTATCTATGGGAATGGCAGTTATATCCATTGGGAATGACTGGCTTTATCTATGGGAATGGCAGTTATATCCATTGGGAATGGCTGGCCTTATCTATGGGAATGGCAGTTATATCCATTGGGAATGACTGGCTTTATCTATGGGAATGGCAGTTATATGCATTGGGAATGACTGGCTTTATCTATGGGAATGGCAGTTATATCCATTGGGAATGACTGGCTTTATCTATAAGAATGGCAGTTATATGCATTGGGAATGACTGGCTTTATCTATGGGAATGGCAGTTATATGCATTGGGAATGACTAGCTTTATCTATGGGAATGGCAGTTATATCCATTGGGAATGACTGGCTTTATCTATGGGAATGGCAGTTATATGCATTGGGAATGACTGGCTTTATCTATGGGAATGGCAGTTATATCCATTGGGAATGACTGGCTTTATCTATGGGAATGGCAGTTATATCCATTGGGAATGACTGGCTTTATCTATGGGAATGGCAGTTATATGCATTGGGAATGACTGGCTTTATCTATGGGAATGGCAGTTATATCCATTGGGAATGACTGGCTTTATCTATGGGAATGGCAGTTATATGCATTGGGAATGACTGGCTTTATCTATGGGAATGGCAGTTATATGCATTGGGAATGACTAGCTTTATCTATGGGAATGGCAGTTATATCCATTGGGAATGACTGGCTTTATCTATGGGAATGGCAGTTATATGCATTGGGAATGACTGGCTTTATCTATGGGAATGGCAGTTATATCCATTGGGAATGACTGGCTTTATCTATGGGAATGGCAGTTATATCCATTGGGAATGACTGGCTTTATCTATGGGAATGGCAGTTATATCCATTGGGAATGACTGGCTTTATCTATGGGAATGGCAGTTATATCCATTGGGAATGGCTGGCTTCATAAAAACAACCAGTCTGCATGGATTGTACATTAACTATATGAGCACAGGATCCCCGGGGAAAAGTGACTTAACTTTCTTTGGTCAACAGAGGGAGCTCTTCATTTTGAACAAGTCCCAAAATAGTCTGATTGGGTTGGGGGCCACTGTGCCTTACATGGGTGTGTACACTTGATACTGCGTCCCAAATTCCCCCAAGGGATAGCAACACAATGTAAATGGTGCGCTCAGACACAAACTGTCTACAGCAGATGATAATGATGATTGAAGCTGTACAATAAAGCAAGAAGCGCATTTCTTGTTTGGGATTGAACAAGGAACACATTTCTTGGTTATAAATTCTCTTGAAATTTTTTTGGGAGCTTTTAAAACAAAGGGGGGTTGAGATTTCGATCAGAGAGCAGTTTGCAACATTTTTTTTGGGGGGGGGGGTGGGTATGTAAAGCCAGAGGTAGGAAGTTCACACCCCAGAGTCCAGTCCAATTTTCCTTCTGGTCTTTTTACAAAGTGTTAATTTTTTTTAAAGTAATCTACAAAAATGTTCCAAACTGCTTACTGACTAAAATTACCAAAATGCAAATCTCAAAATTTAGTGGGCCTGACGTTTCGATCCTAGCAGGACCTTTCTCTGCCTTTGAGAAAGGTCCTGCTATGATCGAAACGTCAGGCCCACTAAATTTTGAAAAAATTGAATTGTTAAAAATGTACTAGCAAGTTTCCTTTCCCTCATTCGTTTTGATGTTTCTCTTTCTTTCTTTCCGAGAAAAAGTCCAGCTAGGATGGAAACATCCGACCCTATACTTTCCGTGAGATTTGCAGGTCGGTCAAGAAAGTCAGTCGGCCTATTTGCAACAATTTGCAGGCACTTCTCTTGAAATAATAATAAAACAGAAACTGATCATTATTATCATTTATTCGTGGCAAAAAATGTACATCACAGACAAGATAGGCATAGGATGGACAAAAAGCACTGTTGCCAAAGACTTGTCTCCCCTGACATCTAGTTGTGCTGAATAAAAACCTCCTGTGGAAAGTGACATGGTCAGGTGGAATATGTTTTTTAACAAGAGTGAATGATCGAAGCCAAGAAGAGAGGAAAAAAAAACCAAACCTACGACAACCCAAACTGATGTATGCGACCTTTAGAGAGACGGTGTTAGGTGCGGACGCTTGCCCACCGCTAACTTCTTTGGCCACACTGGCCGTCCCGTCATTCAAGACAACTCCTCGGACCTGTATAGCTATCACCCCTTGTTGCTGGTCGCTTCTTCGTCGCTCGGGTCACTCCGCTTACAAAACACGGCAGCAGGGGTGGAGGGAGAAGGGAGGAGGGGGAGGGGGGATCTGGGAGAAAGTGAAAGAGGCAACCTGAGACGGAAAATGAAACAGCTCTGTACAGTCAGTCAACTAGCCCGCGCGGCCATCTTGACAAGTAATCCATCCCATTTTTTTTAATTTTTTTTTTTTTGGAGTGAGAGAATCATCTTCCATGTCACAATTTTCAATTCTCAAAAAAGTTAGAAAGTCTATCCCAATGGTGGCCAGCATTTCGAAAAGGGGAAACATTCACAAGTAAGGATTTTCCTCTTTCGTTCTTTTTTTAAGGGGGGGGGGGGTGGTCGCCTCCGCTTTGCGCGCTTCATACCAATTCGATATAGCTCAACTTACGGATCCATTCCATTATAACGCGGCTCTAATCAGTTTATTCCGACTCCCGATGTGATTATGGCAAGGGGTGGGGTGGGGGGGGGGGGGAAGAGAAGAAATTACTGGCTGGCTTCCTTAGGTGTGAATTCCGAGAAAAAAAAAATCCAAAAAGCCGACATCTTTACTTTATAGGATGTGTGTACGTGTTTGGTCATGTGCTCTGGGTAGCTGTGTGATCAGTACTTCTTTTTTTTTTCGATTTTTTTTTTTTTTTTTTTTTTTAGATGGATACGTTTTCGGACCAATCCTCTGGTCTTATAGAATTATGCTGTTCCATCTGCGTAGGACACCGTTCTGCGGGCAAGGGATAGCTCAGAAGTGGTTCCTCGAGGCTATAATGGTAGTTACAGCTTCGTCTTCTTCTTCTTTTTTTTTTTTTTTTTTTGGTCAAGCCTACTTAAGAGTGGCGAGATTGCTGTGGAAATGGTCCCGGCACTTTATCCCAGCGGACTTGGGGGGCCCCTGATGCTTTTTCCGAGTGGTGCCACCTTGTCTTGCCTCTATCACCAAGCTACAGGTCACAGCCACCGGGCCCCCTTCCGTGAGAAAGGGGGAGGGGGAGGGAGGAAAAAAAAAAAAAAACCAAACAGAGGAGAAGACGACGGCGAAAGAGAACCAGTAAGAGGAGGAGGAGGAGGAAGGCAGAGGCAAGGACAGGAAATTTGCTAGATTCTGAGCCAGGCTGGCATTTAATAGCAAACTGCACGTTATTGATTTGTCTACTATCCCCCCTAGACCATGCGTGTACTTGCATGGACCAAGTATCCTGCCCAACAGAGGAAAGGTTGGGAGGGGTTGGGGTGGGGAGGAGGAGATGGAGGGTGCGGGGAGACTACATGTAGGCAGAACAGCCAGAAGCACCTGGCATTACTGGAATCCATGCGTGCAGAGTGGGTCCGGGTCCACGGAATCTAGTCAATCAGTTACAGATATTAACACAGGGTTAATTAAAACAAACAAGAAACGTTCCTTTGAATTTTGTTATTTTTTTTTAACTCTCCCCTACTTCTTTGACAGTAAGCAACATCAATGTTTATAGCATCCGTGGTTCAAGTTTGATGATAAACGAGTATGGATAGCTACATCACTATGTATGGATGCACAGTTAATCAATTCTTTCCATATGGAATTCTCAGACATGCGGACATGGTCAGTGCTGTCCCTTTTTGAGAAAAGCAGGCTTTTAGTACTATGCTAGTGTCTTCATACGGTAGATACTGTGGTATTAACAATGATATATTGGGGGAAACAGAGGTTCAATATGAACATTAACACATGTAGGCTAGATTCTCAAGAGAGGTGCATTCAGGTCGCATTACTCGAGGTTGCATGTAGATTGTGTTGGGATTCAGCGGGCCCAAAAACCCAGATGTCTGTTCAATATCATATGAATAGGGCCCACATTACATGATGGATTTTGTTGGGTTCTCTTGGATCTGCAAATTTGACTGCACCGGGATTTGAGATCATGCCTGGTCCCAATGACTGCATGGGTGGAAAGTTTGCGGTGACACC
The DNA here is from genome assembly GCA_949987565.1 of Luidia sarsii. Taxonomy (NCBI): domain Eukaryota; kingdom Metazoa; phylum Echinodermata; class Asteroidea; order Paxillosida; family Luidiidae; genus Luidia; species Luidia sarsii. The sequence continues at coordinate 18,843,363 of OX465109.1, read as the reverse complement.
ATGAAAGTCATCTCTTTCCAGAATGGAGTATGGCTCTAAAAAGAGCTGTTAACTCAATTGCTTTTTTGGTAGAGATGTACCACAGCACAGACAGAGTAAACACAGCCCAAAATCTTGAAAGAGATAGCTTAGGCTACGTGGTGTCACTGCAAATTTTCCATTTTGTGCTTCCACCTTGCAAACCTTCTAATCTTATCCACAGAGATTTCTTTATAGAAAGGCTACAGCGAAAATGGGTGACAAAGTGCTCATGGCGTCTAAGAGAGCCAGTTCTTGGTTATGGCTGCCAACAAGGCACTCCATGTAACAGTAGACAACTGATCCCACGTTCCTCAGGTCTGGCCCATAAGCTACCACAGCCTGGGTGAGGGGGCCATGCAGTCAGACGCAATTAACCACATGTACAGACTTGTACATGTTGGTATGTCTCAAGGGATCGTAACCCGTTTTTCATCAGAGGACATGTACATACAGTAAGCAGCTGTGATCACAGGTGAAAATCCACAAGCAGCTCAGAATCCCTCGGCTTCAGTTTGAACCCGAGTAGCGCCGATGGGATTCTGATAGACTTTGATGGGTTTCGCCCGATTCCACTTCAGTTTGACATTCGTTTCAGGAGTTTAATTACTCAACCATCTCTTGACTCTGTTTGATGATATAATGCCTGAAAAAGGCAAGCAAACAAGGATTTATTTTTTTTACAGAACTCAGCTTCATATCAGCACAGGCTCCGCTTTGCCTCCATTTTGTCCAACCCTTTTCCAAAGTACAAGGCATGAAAACGGGAGACTATTTGGCTTGATTTTTGGAGAAGATTACGGGGGCTGGTTACGACGACAGTTACAGATGAGAAAGGGGTGGTTGGGTCAACCATGGCTGAGCACAGGAAAGTTGCTATTAGGGTACTGGTACACCATGGTCAAAGAATGGCTTCCATACTGTGTCAAACCCAGCATATACATAAAATCACACACCTGCGTAAGAGATTTGGCTCAATCCGTCAACCATGTCATGAACAAAAATGTCAAAATTAAATGCTAACTTTTTACATACAGAGGGCGATTTGGTCAAACTATCGCTCCACAAATTTCCTCTTCTCTTGAAACGACACATTTGCCAGCGCCAAACTTTCACGGAATGTCTGATACCATAACAAACTTCCTAATGAGTATAAAGTGATTTCTCAAATTTGCAATGTCCTGAAATTAGGCACTTTGCAAATGGTGTACCCCTCCCTACCGCAGTATAACAGACTAGATTAAGCATGGTCTAATTATGAAATCAACATGATAAGTTAAGAACGCATTAAAAAAAAGGTATTGAAAAGACGGACATTTATCAATCAAGGCAGTTCGCCAGCAGACCAAGGGTGAAAGAAATGGGTTAACAGTTCTGAGTTCTGAGATTTCTACTCAGAAAAGCATCTGTGACCCGCTCCAGGAAAAGGTGACGTAATGTGAGTCGCGCTGCGCATTTGCATGCAATGGCCCACTTAATGTTGAGAAGTTGGAACTTTCCGTAAAATCTTTATTTTGTTTTTCCTTCCGAAATCATATCTTCTATGCTTTATACTTTCAGGTTTTTTCACAAAAAAATGTTATCTTGCATTTTGTAATTTTGACTCCATGGACCTAATTACTATGCAGATATGTCATAACTACAGAAGGGAAGGGGGTATAGACCTCTGCTATTTACCAAAAGAAAGCTTACAATATGGGCTTTCCAGTCATGCATGTAACCAGTCATGTATGCAACTTCTATCACCTTTTCCTGGAGCGGGTCACATTTGTGGTCAACAAAAACCAAGCTTTCTCATCAAAGCGGCTTGGTAGGAAGAGTCCACCAACAAAGATTTCAAACGGGCATTTTTGCCGGTACTGCTTCTGTAAATACGTTGACTTTTGATGGTGAGCAATCAGTACAAATGAGTCCTTGTTTTACCATACATGTACTTAACAAAGTATTTAAAGGATTTCTGTTTTTTTTGGTGGGGTTGGAGATTAATATAATGAAATATATAAATGGAACCCTGTACCCGTTTACCTCGATCAGGTTTCGGGTACCGGGTTCCATTTGCCCGGCCCTAGAGAAGATAAAAAGAAGAGCTATGATGATTAAACAGGCCTGCAGAAAGGAAGCCGGTACCTGGTTGGCCAGTGAGATTCGCTCAGATGTAGAGAGAGAGACAGACAGAGAGGGAGAGGGAGGGGGAGAGGGAGAGGGAGGGGGAGGGAGAGAGGGGAGGGAGAGAGGGAGAGGGAGAGGGAGGGGGAGAGGGAGAGGGAGGGGGAGGGAGAGAGGGGAGGGAGAGAGGGGAGGGAGAGAGGGAGAGGGAGAGGGAGAGGGAGAGGGAGAGGGAGAGGGAGAGGGAGAGGGAGAGAGAGAGGGAGAGGGAGAGGGAGAGGGAGAGGGAGAGGGAGAGGGAGAGGGAGAGGGAGAGGGAGAGGGAGAGGAAGAGGGAGAGGAAGAGGGAGAGGGAGAGGGAGAGGGAGAGGGAGAGGGAGAGGGAGAGGGAGAGGGAGAGGGAGAGGGAGAGGGAGAGGGAGAGGGAGAGGGAGAGGGAGAGGGAGAGGGAGAGGGAGAGGGAGAGGGAGAGGGAGAGGGAGAGGGAGAGGGAGAGGGAGAGGGAGAGGGAGAGGGAGAGGGAGAGGGAGAGGGAGAGGGAGAGGGAGAGGGAGAGGGAGAGGGAGAGGGAGAGGGAGAGGGAGAGGGAGAGGGAGAGAGAGAGGGAGAGGGAGAGGGGGGGAGGGAGAGAGGGAGATGGCAGGAGCCTAAATCGACTTCCATTTTGTCAGATGGGATTTCATTACAGCTCGAGGAAATGAAGGACCACTTTATTGACCGGGACAAGGCGTGGAGGGGATCGGAGGGAGGGGGGGGGGTGATTCAAGAGAGCAGATCAGAGCAGGGACATTTCGTTAAGGCACTCTCCGTCTGAGACATTCTGAGAAATAAATGCTGCAGCTCATCCAATTAACCCACTAGGTAATTAATGGAGAATAACCAAAAAATGCATCGCTAAGATACGCTAAGATTCCAAGGCAAGTTTTACAAGGTATGCTTCTTCATTCAATCTTTTGATTTTATCTGAAACTGCATTCGCACCAGACAAGAAAATGGGAAATTTCACCGGGACAATGGCTACAATTTCAAATGAATCGATTTTATCACCTTTCGCAATATGATTTTTTTTTTCAAGTCGGGGAAATTTCACCGGACAGTGGCTGCAAGGTTACAGTGCTGGAAACACAATACCTCATAAAGTATGACCTTTGCATGACCTCTGAGGTTACATAATGACCCTGATAGCCTCCAGCGGCCATCATGGAGGAGTTCAATCGAGGTGCCACGAATCAACAAAAAAACCTTGCACAGCACGTGTCCGGACATGGTTGATATATATGATGACATTTGACTGGATGCGTAAGTTTGTTTCTCCCCGAGTGGTGTTTTGTCAAGTTCACACACTCACACTGGACTCGATCCCCCTCCCTTCGTGTACATGTATCTGTTTTGTCCCTGTCACTCTGCCTTTCAGAAAGGTCCTGCTAGCATCGAAACGTCAGGCCCACTAAATTTTTAAGATTTGCATTTTGGTCAGTAAGCAGTTTGCAACATTGTTTGTATATCAAGGAAAGCAGAGGTTACCAGGTCACTTTTCCTGGGCAGAGATTGGCTGGTAAAAGTAACCACTGGAGTTGGTTAGAAAGCAACAGGGAGGAAAGGTTGCTGTTCCGACTGGACTTAAAGTGGGTAACGTGCCGGTAGCCATAGTCTCGGTGAGGTTTACAACAAATAATCATCCGGTGCGAATAGGACTTTTTAGGAGAGAGACACACCTCACAGTTAAGACTGTAGCGGACCGTTGTAGCGCATTTGTTTTGTGTTGTATTATGTTTGTCCGGGCGTCCCCACTTTGTCTTTCCACTACGCGCGCGGCACCAGGTGCAACGTCCCTTCCGGACACCCGTACACGCACAAGGGTTATATAAAGCGGCTATGCACGGTTGATCAGCACCTCATTCCGTTATTCACTTCCGCGGCCAATGGACAGCCTCACACCGCTCATCGTGCGACCAGTATGCCGGCCTACTCCGCAATTATACAGTCACTGGGAATTGAACAACTCCTCATTTAATTTTGTTAGGTCACTTGTTGGTGTGGCGTGCTGCTTGGCAGTAGTACACAGCTAACAGGCACACTACAGCAACAAGTGACACTATTTATAAGGGCTATAATTATAGGGAAACATTTCTTTTTTGAGACTAAGCGTTCCCTCTGGACAGATTTTGAAACATTATAAAAAAAAAAAGGCAAAACAACCAACTTTAAGTTTGATATTTGAGTTTAAAAAATATGTTTTCCTTATTTTCATGAAACCAAAAAAAACACAAATTGCCTAAAGACACATTCACTTCCTGTTCACTACAATTACAAGAAGTTTGACTGCTTGTAAGAAAGCTACAAACTGCCTTTAGACAAGTCGCTGCTTGTCTAAACATGAGAGTGAGACGGGGGAGAGAGAGAGATAGGGGAAGAGAGGAGGATAGAGAGACAGAGGGAGACTGAGAGAGAGGAGAGAGAGGAGAGAGAGGAGAGAGACAGAGAGAGAAAGAGAGACACACACAGAGACAGAGAGACAGAGACACACACAGAGACAGCGACACACACCGAGAGACAGGGAGACACACAGAGACATAGGCAGACAAAGAGGGGGAGAGAAAAGGAAAGACAGAGAGATAAAGAGAGAGCAGGGGTGGAGAGTCAGCGAGAGAGAGACAGAGACAGAAAGCGAAAGAAACAGAGAGAGAGAGAGTCCCTTAGAGAGAGTCCCATTTTTCCTGCCGATAATATCAGTCGGGCATTGTATCTTAAGAGTTGATTTAGTCGCAACATCATAGTCCGCATCTATAGAGAGGAGCAGAATGGCACAGTACAAAGGCACTTTACCCTTTTCAACTCAAATTTTTTTAACCCATTTCTGTTTGTGTTGTTGTTGGACTGAGGGGGCACGATTAAACAGAACCTGAGGCCCAACTGGTAAGTGTTGTTTGCCTAAGTGTACGTCTCGAACTCTCGGGGCCACCGGAGTGGCTTTAGCGCCTCAGCCTCAGTCTTCGAGGGAAGTGGGTTATCAAAGCACAGCTCCTTTCTTAATTATGGCGTGTGTCCGGTGTACTTTCTTTCTCGGAGATCAGGCGAGAAGGAGAGATAAAATAGGGACGGGAGGGGGAAGGGGAAGGGGGGGTAAGAGTGTGGGGAGGATGGGAGAGAAGGCGGGGGCGATGGACCTAGACAACCGGTTGGGCGGCAACTCGTGTCTCCAAGGTGGGCCGAGATATTGATAAACATGATTTGCGGGACAATTTGGGCTTGGGAGGCGGGAAGATATCCAAGACGGGTTGGGAGGAGGCGAGGAGGAGGAGGAGGAGGAAGAGGCGGAGGGAGAGAGGACCCAGGAATCTAATAATATCGGACGGAATAAGCAGGTGAGGGGATGGAGAGGTATAAGGAAAGAAAAAGAGAAAGGAAAGGGGGGGGGGATAGGTTGGTGGCCGGAGAATAATGGAAAGAGGTTAATTTGAGGCAGAACGGATTCTGCCCGAAACTGAAGAATATGTACCAATCTAATTACCGCACCCATATACTTGTACAACGTGCCAAGCTGCCTGTATACCTATGACCAACACCAGACATTTCAATGAACGATCCTGTCTTTCTCTCGCGCTCTCCAAACAACCCAAAGTACAGGCAGACGCGTTTCCCACCTCAGAACTTAACTTAAAAGTCAAACTATCTTGTTTGGGAGTCGCTCCAAATTCGTTGTATGGTGCCGGGTTGAAGAGGTTAAGTCTGCGAAAAGAATCCATTACCCGAGGGGATATTTTTTGTGTTGTCCTCCGTATTGTTTTCATCGGCAATTTTTTACCATTAACAATCTGAAGAAATTCTGCGAGGTTTGACGCTTTAAAAGAGGGTCTGTTTTCATTTGTGGTCATTTGTTTATAAGGTTGTTTTTTTTGGTTTTTAAATGTCATCTTCACGACATTGCACAGCGTCTGTGTAAACTGTGTGCGGCCGGGTCTCTCTTCAGATGAAGAATTCCATGAATTATTGTAAGTAGCACAGCGCCAGAGAGAGAGAGAGAGATAGAGAGGTAGAGACCATTCCCGTCTGCATTTGGATACAGTGAGTCCAAGACTCGCCCGAGGTCAGAAGATTGCTTTAAAAAAAGAAGCTGCCATATACAAACGCACCGGGCCAAGAAATATCATCTTACTAATACAGAGCTACATATTTATCGGTGATTTATTGTAGATCCCGGGGACGAAACCACAGGCCGGGGCAAGGGGAAGAGGGAGGGAGGGGGGGGGGGTACTTTAAAGTGCAAGAAATCCCCCCAAGACTGTGAAGCTGAGCCGGTCAATCATAATTCAGCCGCCTTTAAAACAAAGCGTTTCGGTAAGGAAGACCAAACCCTCCTTAAGTGCATGACTTTATGGAGTCGCATAAACACACTGCAAATGGGTTATAATACATGCCAACCTCTTCCGCCTAACAGCATAAAAAAAAAAAAAAAAGGATTATGGAAATGATCCGACAGAAACAAACATAAGGAAGACAAATGGGACGGCCAGGCAGAAAACAGGAAGACGGGGAGGAAAATAGTGAGGAAGACAAGACAGGGCCGTGGGTGAGGGAGATCGTTAATGCCAGCCTGGTGCATTTATGCAATTCTTTATTTACATATTGATGGCGATAGGGGGTACTGACTCTCAACATCAGTGCCTGACAATTAACTCATAGCTGTGAATACATCTGCATACTAGGAAAGGCAAGGGAAGGGAGCCCCAATTGGGATGGTGTGGTTCCCTGTATGCTTTCAGGTAGGTTAACATGTCTGATTTGCTCTCTCTCTTTCTCTGTCTCATTCTTTTTCTCTCTCTTGCTCTGTCTTTCTCTCTCCCCCCTCTCTCTCTCCACCTCTCTCCTCTCTCCCTCTCCCCTCTCTCTCCACCTCTCTCTCCCCCTCTTTCTCTCCATCTGTCCACTGCTCTCTCCCCTCTTCCTATCTCTCTCTGCCTCTCTCTACACCCCCTTCCTCTCTCTCTCTCACTCACTCTCTCTCTCTCTCTCTCTCTCTCTCTCTCTCTCTCTCTCTCTTTCTCTCTCTCTCTCTCACTCTCTCTCTCTTTCTCTCTCTCTCTCTCTCTCTCTCTCTCTCTCTCTCTCTCTCTCTCTTTCTCTCCCCCTACCTCTCCCGACTAAACCGGTGCAAGGTCAGTGAACTTCTCCAGTCTCTATCTGACTTGCTGCACTTTTATATGCACTTAGGAGTCTGTGATGAACACAAAGGGACACTTGCGTGCACTTGCACCCATGGGCTTCACTGCTCTGAGACCCAATTTTTTTGTTTTCGTACCAAAATAAACACCCAAACATTTTTGTTTGAAAGCAAATCTTAGAGGAAATCAAAAGTTTTGTCCCCTTTCAATTCTAGATAATGGACAAATAACAGTGCGACAAATCTTCATGCCCACAGAAGTCTGTGAGTGTGAGGCTGGATGAAACATTTCTAATTTCAAAATTGCATTTCAGTCCTTGTGTGCTGGCCGCAATGTCTTAATCCTGCTCCTGCACTTTAAGGAGTGATAAGATATTCCAGTTGATGACAGCCTAGCATCTAATAACTGTTGACGTGCCGGATTCGGGGGTGTGGGACTGAGAGTGTGTTTGTAAACTGGGGCCCGAATTGAGTTGCAATCACAACTGCAAGCAATTCACCTGTCCAACCAATGTTCCCTAATGCTTCAAACACATACACCTGTTTACGGAGAAACATTGCCCCCAGGGAACTCCGCAGCCCAATCCATAGAGCGCGTATCGCGGCTCGATGCGGGCACGGCGGTCTGGACCCGCGACGGCGCCGTTTTTCGGCAATTAGTGCGAGCGCACGAACGGCGGCCACAACAGAGTTGAACCTTTGAACTCTCGGAGCTTTTGAACTCTGACCCTTTGAAAGGGAGAACGTGTTGCAGTAACTGCCGGGGGCATTCATGTGTGCATATGCATTCACGGCCGTGTCTCACTGCTTCAAGGGGGGCAGAGGGATCATAATCCAGCTTTGATCATCAAAGAATTGAAGTAAGACTTAAGGCTTATGCAGGGCGGGAGAAACAATATGGGAGGGTGTGCGGTGACAGCATCTATAAAGGTCTCTTAAAGAAGAGGTGTGGTTCTGAGTGAATCATCATCATCTCCTGATGATGGTCAGAGCATACTGGCCAGAACGTCGAGAACCATACCTGTACCTCCTTTTCAGAACCATACCTCTTCTTTAAGAGACCTTATACAATGTACATGTACTGTACATGGTGTCACCGCAAACGCAAACCCTCCTATAAAGAATTGAAGCTCAGATCAAATCAAGAAGAAATATCCACCATCTCAATAGCTGCAAAGTTCTTGAGTTAATGCAAATGCCCTCGCACAAATTCCTAAATGGAGGTCGTTGAGCTTTTTGCATGTGCAGCCCTGAAATTGCAGAATAATGCTCCATTAATCATCAGTAAATGGCCGTACATGAATGTACCTTATTTTTTTACTGTAAATAGAGAGCATACTTGTTCATGTACATGTATGTAAAACACATCACGCCCTCTTTCAATGCAGACGAATGCGTGCATTTAGTTCCTGCACTTATGTAAAGGCACCGGTACACATACTGTACATTGCAGCCCTGTCAGTCTAACTGAGGTAATTACTTGGGAAGGGCAAGCAGGCTTGCATAGCAATAACTACTGTAAATGTCATATAAAGCTTCTGTACTATAGACGTGATGGATGCTATACTGACAATAATACAGTTGCACTGCGTGAAAGTTCCCTACCTAGAGCATGGGACCAGCTTAATCAAACAGCAATTGCTGCTGGAAAGCCTGGGTCTGACCGTCAGTGTTGAGAAGACCAAATACAAGACCTTGAATAAATTGTCACCCACAGCCACCACTTCAAGCGCATGGACAGATCATAAACCATAGCTCAGTCCATTATTGGTGATACATTTCATCCAGCTCATGACCTCTTCCAGCCTATGCGATCAGGTAATAGGTACCGTTCAATAAACTCAGGATCCAATAGGTCAATACAGAGTTTCTATCCTTCAGCGATCCGCATTCATAATGAGATTAGTTAGTTGTGGCTCTTACTCTTGTGTACATGATGTATTCTTAAACATTTCTAATATAATACTTTTTTGTAATGTATATTTGTATTTGTACATGTTTTGGTAGTAATCTGTTTAATTATGAATTTGAAAGTTATAAATAGAATGTACTTTTTAGCACGCAGTAACAAAATGTATTTCACTTTGCCAAGTGACAATAAACAATATGATGACAATGTGAACAACTTCAATACCTGTGGCTCAATGATGGCATCTAGCTCCAGCCAGCAGAAAGGCACTGGCACGGCCAACTGGAAACTTGAACAAATCTGAAGAAGCCAATCGGTCTCCACTGCCTTAACTTACCACCTGGGGCTAATATCACAGAGCTGCTTAAGCGCCAAAATTTGCTGAAGCACGAAATGTCATGATTCACAAGATCACTTTATAGCCAACGACCCAAACTTCACTTGAGTTCCATGCTTTAATAGTAAAGAAGAGTTGAGACTTACAAGTCAGAAGCATTTGACATTGCATTGTAATGGGCTTTGTAGTCCTGTTTACACGGGGAAGAATTTCCTGAACAGCGAGTTAGCTCAGCTACCTTTACAAGTGCTGTAACCACCTGAAACCCGGGTGATCACCAGTGACACGGAAAACAATATCAACTCCTATGCCACATCGGGTTACCAAATTACGTTGTGGGACGAATATCAAGACTGAACAGACTGTGACAGTAATGTCAGGGTGTACGAGATGGCAAACACAGCGCTCCTCATGCAGCATGCAAGGCACGCAGCTCCGATTTCTTGGCCATATTCCCAGAGAGCAGGGAGAGGATCCGAGCAGGAGATAGGTTCTTTATTGCGCATCCCATGGTAAAAAAAAAAGGGTAAGCCTGGTCGACAAAGATGTCTCTACCTTCCCTATGCATTCAATGTCTCTTGAGTGACGAGGATTGAAAAAACCTTCGACCGAGAAGGCTCCCATAAGACATGCCTGTGATCAAGTCGGACGCAGGAAACTATGTGGTCGCCCGCCTCGCATCCAACTGATGATGACGAGAAGTGATTATTGTTAGGCTATGTTTCCGACGGGGGGGAACAGGTTTTGAAACAAAACGCCAACAAAAAAATGAAGTTGGGGGAGATGGTTTCTGCATTGATTGATTTGCAAAATGGGAAGAGGGGAAAGATATGATTGGGAAAGATTGGAGCATAGCCCCCTCCAGGGATGACTGGGGTTGGCGAGTATTGATCACTCTAAAAAAAAAATAAAAAAAATCCTCTAATTTCCATGAAGATTTCCTTCATGTGCGCTTCTCACAGACGACCGATAGTTGGTTGCACAATTCAATTTGATTCAGCTGACGTGAATAGCAAGCGGGGAAAGGAACAACAAAAAAATAACAATAATAATAAATCCCTGGCCATGCACGTCCAGTCAGGACTCTTGAAATGAAGCAATCTTGAAGAATATTGTCTGAAAACATCTTCGCGGTAGCGGCAACTGAAGGGACATGTGGACAATGCACACATGGACATGTAACTCATCGTCGAAGTAACGCTGTACTTTTTCTCCCCCCCTCCCCTTCCCTCTGATGCAACTGAACAAACCACTGTAATCTAACATAAACCATCGGGATGACAAATTACTGGCTATTAAATTCTAATCCCCCTGCGGACAGTTTTTGATTACTTTGAGGGTTTTTTTTTCCCCCTCCGCATCTCCCTGGTGAGGAATCCCTCTTCATCCATCCTTCTTGGTTCTCGCGGAGAGATGCCATGCCATCGCCGGGGCAAAGCTTTTGGCAACTTCCAAGCAAAACAGAGTCTTTCTCTCTTTCTTATTCGGCATCCGTCTCCATCGACTCGGGGGTGGCTCTGCAGGAGGGGACAGGCTGCTACAAAATGAGGGAAAGCTGGAGAGAGAGAGAGAGAGAGAGAGTGGGGGTCTTACCTGTCCGCCCTGTCCTGTCTCCGTGATGGTTACATCCATCAGAACTTCAAGATCTGTCTGGTGAGAAGCTACGGACACACAGACAAAAAGAGACAAATGGTAGATGAGTGTGGGTGACATCTTGGAGTCCAGACTTGCATCCAATCCCAGGCGGGTTTATGATGGAATAAGTCATCTCTAACAAGAACATTTTTCTTTTATCTCAATAGTTAGAGGGCCTGACGTTTTCGATCCCAGCGGGACCTTCTGAGAAAGGTCCTGCTAGGATCGAACTCCAACTATTGAGATTGATGTATTGCAGGTCATTTTATTCAGTGAGCAGTTTGCAACAGTTTTTGTACTAATTAGGCCTGATGTTTCGACCCCAGCGGGACCTTTCTCAATGGTAGAGTGATAAGGACAAAACAGATACAAGAAGGAAGGGGGGGGGAGAGAGTGAATAGGACATGGATGAGAAACAAAGGACACTCTTTCCCCTTCCTTCTTGTATCTGTGTTGTCCTTGTCACTCTGCCTTTCCGAAAGGTCCTGCTATGATCGCAACGTCAGGCCCACTAAATTTTGGTAATTTGAGTCAGTAAGGAGTTTGCAACATTTTTGTATTAACTCCATTTTCTTTTAAAAAAGGGTTGTTCATCGCGGTCGTACAGACAATGAGAAAAGGTGATCCAAGTCTCGCGATGTCGTGTTGCTGGTAGCGACAGTTTGGTTGCTAGTACTGATGAAGGTTAGCAGTGCTAACAACCAAAACATCGCTACCAGCAACACAACATTGCGTGACTTTGATCATCTTTTCTCCTTGACATTTTCTTTTTATCGCTGTGGTGCATGTTTGACGTAAGAACCGATTTCCAAAATGCTACTTCTCCAGACATAATGGAGATTCACAGCATTCACGATAGGCATTTTGGTATATCAACCACATTATACAAAACATATTCAGAACTGGCAATTGGGTGAGTCAAGTCAGCGGATCAGGAAGACCACATTTAAGCTAGTGGACAGGCTGTATCTGTCACATTACAGTCATTACTGACATGACCAGGAGTCTGGATTTCACCACACGGAACTCAACCATTAACCAAAAAACTACCAGTATCACCCACTAAAAAAGAGAACTATCAAAGCTATATCCTCCTCCCCTAATCTTTGTTTGTTTGTATAGATGGCCAGCCAGCTTGGCCACTGGAATCAAGTCTCCAAAGGCCACATTGTCCCTTTGATGGCCCACAACTTACATGTATATGACTTTTGAACTTTAATGCAGCAGAATAAGCTTAAAATTTTCTTAAATCTTAAATCTGATGGGCCCCAGTAAAGAAGGTTGAATACTTACGAAGGCCACCACCTAAGGGCTGGATAGCTCAGGTGGTTACAGAACTTGTAAAGGAGGTTGACTATTTGGGAAGGCCACCACCAAAGAGCTAGATACCCCTGTAGCTCAGGTGGTTAAAGCACTTATAAAGAGGGCTGACTGGTATTTGGGAATTCCACCACCTAAGGGCTGGATAGCTCAGGTAGTTAAAGCACTTGTAAAGATAGTTGACTATTTGGGAAGGCCACCACCTAAGAGCTAGCTAGCTCAGGTGGTTAAAGCACTTGTAAAGAGGGTTGACTGGTACATGTGTGTACTTGGGAAGGCCACCACCTAAGGGCTAGATAGCTCAGGTGGTTAAAGCACTTGTAAAGATAGTTGAATACTTGGGAAGGCCACCACCTAACAGCTGGATAGCTCAGGTGGTTAGAGCATGGAGGAAGAAGGGGGAGACTAAAGAGGGTTGACTACTTGGGAAGGCCACCACCTAATAGCTAGATAGCTCAGGTGGTTAACGGCTTAACGCACTCGTAAAAAGGGTTGACTAGTACCCGTAATTGGAACACAAATTAATGGCATTTATGTTGTTCTGAATTTAACTCCCCACATTGTAAGCATTTTCTCTAAGGGATGAAATTTGCCACTCTCTCCACACTGGATTTGCCTGTTTGTGAGAATCTGACAATATGAATATGTCGGATGCCCTGCAAACGGCCGTAAGTATGTTTGAACAGACACCACCATCACCTTACGCCCTTCTGCTGGGAACAAATTCTGTCTGGTCCGTTTGATGGCTTTTTAAAATGAGTTTTTACTTCATCGTGACGTAATATTTGAACACAGAATGTGAGAGGATTGAAGCGCGTACACAATGGAAAATAATGCGTAATTAAAAAAATGACCTAAGTAACCTTTTTTGGGGGGGCCCTCATGCCCTTCCGTCTGCAAGGCAACCGTAGTGCACATGTTTTCTGCATAATATGTAGGCGTACATACATTACATGTACATGTGGGTGTACACAGAAAATTATGTGAAATGCCATCAATATTCTTACAGTTTTTTTTTTTTTTTTTTTTTTTTGGGGGGGGGTAGGGTTGGAGGGGGGGGGGGTCGCCTACTGGCACTTTTGCCCGAGAGTTCATTATAAGTCTTGCCCTAATTCAGCAACCCCCTGTCCGTAAACGTCACATGCATCTGTTTGCCACGATTGCTACGAGTTCTAGACAATTCCTCCTTGATTTTCTATCCCTTTGTTCACGGGAGATGTATCTTTTATTCTCCCTGGGGGGGGGGGGGAATGGCCTTCTTCTGAGAGAAAGATATGTACATGTGTATAGCACTTCCAGCGACTGGGGGGGGGGGAGAAACAACAGTTTGTATATACAATGTATGGACCTGTACCAACAAAGACAAATTGACCTAACTGGAATTTGAACCCAAGGCCTCTGGTTCATTCTGAACACATTTTGTAGAGAAGTTCACTTTTTTTAAGACGAGCAGAGAAAAGGAAAAACTACTGTAACTGATCAATTTAAAACCATATATATGTCTGGCAATGTCAAAGACAGTCCACACACCTGGACTGGGACTTGAACCCAAGAATTCTGACTCATTCTAAACACATTTTCAGGGAAGTTTTTATTTATTTTTAAAGAGCAGAGGATAGGAAGACTAGCTGGTAATTTAAAAACCATTGTGACAATACCAAAGACAGTCTGACTGGACCGCCAGACGTGATCCCAAGCACTCTGGTTTAAGTTCGTACCAGTCCTCGACCTACCAGCCTGAGCTGGTGACCTTCCCAAACAGACAACTATAGGTGCGTCAGAAGAATTCGACCATCACATCTCCATTTATCGCACCCCTTTTGTTTAGGTTGTACGGTATGTATTTCAATCGAAGAGAAAAAAAGGACGAACTGACTGGGAACTTTGTGCAAAATGGCAAAGAAAAATTTGGATCAAAACATTAGGCCCTCTAACTTTTTGAGATTGATGTATTGCGCAGGTCACCTTAGTCGGTGAGCAGTTTGCAACAGTTTTTGCATTCACGTCTTATTTTGTTCGCATTCAGAAATATGTTTTGAAATTTGCGCGCTTCTCCCCAAAAAAGGATGCCCCCGAAGAAGCGGACAGAAAAAGCGGCATTAAACAAGGACTTTTAGATCAACGTCCGGCCATCTCCAATCAACAAACAGCGGCAGATGGGGCAGCTGGAACCCACCTCGGACACAGAAAAATAGATCAGGTTACGGTCCGAACCATATCCTCCCCCCAAAAAAAAAAAAGAAGAAAAACCCAGCAGAAAGAAATCGGGCCGGATTCCAGACCCCGAGAAAAAATAATTGGTGCAAAGATTCCCGTAGCTAGAAATGACCAAAGGGCGAACGGAGGGTCAGGCTAACGCCAGGTTTTGTGGTTTTCTGTGGGGGGAGGGAGGGGGGCCAGAGGCCGAAGAGAACGAGAGACGGACACCTCCGATTTCAAAGTCAGTTGGCCAGTGTGTAACTCTAACACTTCCTGAAGTTTTCCCAAATCCGGGGAAATATTTGTAGATCTAGATAGCTTTACAAAATGTCTGTTTCTCGGCTTTTCTTCTTCTTCTTTTTTTTTCTTCTTTTTTTCCGGAGGGGGGGGGGGACTGGATTGTAGATGTATTTCTGGTTTGGGCCGAGTTTGTTCTGATGCAGTTGCCCGAGTGAAATTTCAGCGCAGCTGGTGGAAGGCCACACTGCCCTCCCGGGTGACACAGTATACCGACACTTGTTAACCTTATTTGGCGCTGAGACGGGCCATGCAACCGCGCATTAGAAGGGAGCTCTCTCTCCCCGGCTTAAGACTAATGCTGTCTTGAAATTCACACTCAGGGAAAGTCAGTGGGCATGTGCTGCGCATTACAATGCGGTGTTGGGGGGCGGGCTGTCTTCTGCACACATGTACGTTGTGGCGCGGGTTACATGCCGTGTAGAATGTGTACTATGTGTAAGAAGTAAAGTGTGGTTTGTGGTGACACCATTGCATCAGTGATGGTGACACCTTTTAAAGATACCTCTTTGTGTGAGTATGTGTGGCTCTGAAGAGAACCGATAGAGGGAATATTTCAGAACATACTGCATACAAATGTCACTCATACTTGGGAAATCGATGTACATACATGCATTAAAATGATACTAGACTGTTTTCAAGGGGGGTAGAATATGTGCATGTATGCGCAAGTTTATCTATTCACAACACACACTACCGGTACAGAACTCAATGTACATATAGGGCATTATAATGAAATGTTTTCACACATCATGTTGTGTGGAATGTGCACATGAATGTATTCATTTTACCAACTTGGACAAAATGTGATTGCTGACTTGAAATGATCGAATTAGGCTGAATGATTTGTGAACACTGAATGCATGCATCAGATTTGGACTGAAAAATTGGTAAATTGGAACAATTTACATTAAATAGTTCTAAATGGTATTTTTTTTAAAGAGTGTGTTCAAATGTGAGTGTGACCAGAGTCAGTTTCAATAGACCGATTGCGTGATGTCATCACGTGACTGATAGTGGGTATTCTGGTTTCAGGTACAAACTCCGGAATATTCTCCACAGACTTTGAGAAAGTAAAGCCTCGATCAAACAAACCAGTGCAACAATCATCGTATACTTTACAACAGCGGCACCTAGATCTTGGGGCCGCCATGTTTGGTGATTGTTTGATATATACAAATGTACACTATACATGTAGGTCACTTCCGCGTACATGTATAGTGGGCAATCGGTCAATTATATGCCACTATGGCAATAAACAGTTCGCAGCAGCTTAGAAAACAAGTACGGTACTCCTAACACAATTATGTATCACAAATACAACAATTAATGTTTGAGCTTTTGTTATTCATTAACTCTTTTCTTTACAGATGGTTATGGTTTGGTAAGAAACGTCTCCAAGTATGGCTTTCCATGCATCAAACAGAACTTCACATATCAGTGAATCAGATGCAAAGGTCTTGGCCTCTTTGGCCCACTAGAGGGGGCTATTGCACATACACATGCAGCACGGCTTGCGTACTGATTATGATTCCCAATGCAGATCCCATGTACATGTACGTGTGTATGGTTCCCAGTCATAATTACGGCCTAGGTCAGATTAGACTGCCAACCCCTGGCCCTTTACAAAGGCTTAGGCTCAAGTTTGAACTTTGGTTTCAAATCTCTCATTGTAATGTCAAGGGCATTAAAGAACAAGCCTTTGAACATGGTTTCTACGTTTTTACTCTGGACTGAACAGGTCGACAGTCTTGGAAATTAAGTGACAATTAAACCATGACCTATCTTTCCCGTTTTGTATCAAAGCCAGTTTGTTACAGTACTGACTTTCTCTGTACACAATAATCTTCATTCTGTACTTCACAGTTCACAGTACTCCAAATGCTTCTCCTGTACAGTCAGATGCTATTGAAAATGCTTCATTGGAATACATTGATACAGGGTAGACATAACAGTTGAAGGGCGGATTGCACAGAGTCTTGCAATGACAGGTGACCCGACGCAAGTTGTGACAGACAGTATGGTTTTCTGTGAATCCCGCGCCTTTGACTTGCGGTTGGTCGCAAGTTACGTCGAGTTTGATGAATTCGGTTGCAGGAGACCAATTCTGCTCTGCACAATCTCCCCTCAGAACAGACAGACAGAAAACAGCAGGCATCCCACTGTAATTAAGACCTGACAAAACATACATGTCCAGATATGTTTTGCTTTCAAATCCATCCATCAAACCGCATAGCCCTGTAGATAATCTCTACAAACATGGGGCAGGAATGGAAGGAGGACACACATCATGGGACATTGTAAGCTGGTTTGATGTCATTTTTGTGCTCTCCCTCTCTCTCTTTCTCTCTCTCTGTCTCTCTCTGTCTCGATCTCTCCTTCTCTCTCTCAATCTCTCTCTGTCTCTCTCAATCTCTCTCTGTCTCTCTCAGTCTCTCTCTCTCTCCCTCTCTCTCTTTCTCCCTCTCTGTCTCTCTCTCAATCTCTCTCTGTCTCTTTCAGTCTCTCTCTCTCAATCTCTCTGTCTCTCTCTGTCTCTCTCAGTCTCTCTCTCAATCTCTGTCTCTCTCAGTCTCTCTCTCAATCTCTGTCTCTCTCAGTCTCTCTCTCAATCTCTCTCTCAATCTCTCTATCAATCTCTCTGTTTCTCTCTGTGTCTTTTTCTGTCTCTCTCTCAATCTGTCTGCCTGTTTCTGTCTCTCTCTCAATCTGTCTGCCTGTTTCTCTCTCAATATCTGTCTCTCTCTGTCTCTCTGTCTCTCTCTCAATCCCTGTCTTTCTCTGTCTGTCGCTCTGTCTGTCTCTCTGTCTCTCTGTCTCTCTCGCACTCTCTGTCTATCATCAGACCAAACAATCAAGAGAAGGGAAGGGGTGATTATGCATGAGAATTCCCCTAGCGGGTATAGGAAGGAGTTGACTGGAGTATCGGCAAATCCTGGCAGCCGACTGGCTAAAGTTACACCCGCATTTGCATAAAACTGCTGACACTGACGCCAACCAACGTTGCCGATCCGGTTAGGGCTCATCCAAAAACCCTAGAAAGTCAGTCTTGAAAAACATTTGTCTCTTCCCAATCAAAATAAAAATTAATTATGCGCAGAGGGAGATGTATACTATGCTTCCATTGCAGGATTTTCTTTTTCTACCAAGAGGAGTTAAAAAGGCCTTCAGATACAACATCGGTAAAGGTCAAAAGAAACCCTTAAACATTCCAAAAAAGCGAAGGTTTGAGCTCAAAGAAATTAGAAAAATACAAAACAAAATTAATGTTTTACGCACCGTGTAAGAAATAGTTTATTACTCATGAGTTTGTCGATGTTTGAGTGAAGATTTCTCAAAAAGTGCAGCATCAGAGATTGTAAGATTTCACCGTGAGGATTCTATCATGACCATATTCAAACTGTATAAATTAGAAGGAAATCTGTGGACATCGATGTTTTCCAATCTTCCCAATGTTCTATTGGGCCTGTTTAATATGTTAAATAATCCTGACAAATATGTGTCTTCAAGTGAATGCAAAAATATTGCAAAACAGCTTACAGCCTTCAATAATGAAAAATTATGCCAATTGTAAAAATAACTTATAGCTGCCATTCTTAAAACATCTGTTCACCTTTGTACTAACATGTTTTACAAACTAGGTACCTACAGGTATTGTCGACTTCAATGGTGATTCGTGTGTGTGCCATATGACATTTGGCAATTCAGATTGCTGATTGCAGGATTAGTTAATAACAAATCTGACCTTTTTAAATGACCATTTCCTCTCACTAAATCTATTCGGGGTTCAATTATGTTGGTTTACTTGGACTATTCCATTCACGGGACATTACGCTGATCCGAAAGACAAGGCAAATGGCATTTACACTGAACGTTAATTGATTTCTAAATGTAGAGGATTTGTTTCCGAGAACAAGTACAAAGCATTGGCTTTTATTCAGTCCATGAGAATGGCAAAATAGGCTCTTGACATTTGATCTTTGAGTGGTCAAAATTATCATTTAACGGACTGCCATGACCACAAGGTACGGAAAGTAGAGGTACATGTACCTTATACGTGTTTATACACTACATGTATAGACCCCCCCCCATCCTTGATCAAGTATTAGTAGTTCTATGAACACAATCAATAGACCGATTGCGAGACCACTGTTTACATGCAATCAAATGACTTATGGTGGGTGTTTTTCATCTCATTTGGCACAGAGCAGTAATGGAAATGTACAGAGAAGAATGGGGACAATCTGACAGTCTTCATTGCTTGTTTCCACTCCTGTTCTGCCCAAATGAGATATAAAAAAAAATACCCACTATAAGTCACCTTGATGGCATGTAAGCATGGCATGTAAGCATTAGTCGTGCAATCGGTCTGAATCAGTCTTAAGCCGCGTTTCCACTAGACTAGAATTTAACCGGGACGATGGTTAAATTTCTAATGGTAAAATTTGACTGTCGTTCCCACTTGGACTTTTGAGTCAGTCAAATTTATCCGAGACGATGGTTAAAGTAACCGAGCTGGCAATATAACGGCTCATGAAGGTCAAGTGTCAGCCGTATACACAATGTACGTGTGTACATTTAGGCGCCCAACTTGAAGCAGACGCTGTGCACAGTCCATGTACGTGTTACGTCACAGGCCGGACGCGTTTTTTTACCGAGTCGCATTTAACTGAGTGGTGCGTTTCCACTGGACTAATCGGCTCGGTTAAACTTACCTGGTCTCTTTTACTGGGCAGAGGTTGCTCGGTAAAAGTAACCGAGAGAAATTTGACTTGGCCGTTTCCACTGGACTTATTTTGGTCAAAGTAACCATCGTGTCGGTTACTTTAACCAAAATAAGTCCAGTGGAGACGGCTTTACAGTGTGTGGTGCGTTCACACTTGGTCATTTATTGTGGGTACCGGTATCTCTACCGCACTGCTCCAGTGCAGGGGTTAGCAGCCCTTGTATTGATGAACCATTTTTCCCATTGCTATTTTGTTTGTGATTACCGGTATGCATTCTTGCTCCTTTGCATTGAGCTGCAGTGAACCAATGGAGTGTCCCTGTGTGGTGCACTGTTGCTTTGGTGAGCTACTGCTCACAAATTCACAGTACATGCAAAACTATAGCAGGAGGTGATGAAAATGTAAATTTATACTAAACTGCATTTCACATAGCTTGCCTCTATAATGGTTGAACTTCAACACAGCAAACTACCTATCAAATACAACACCTTGAATCATAAGGGCGATTTTAAATTGCGATTCAAAAACCGGGTTTTTTTTTTGTCGTGTCCACACAGGCCCAAAAATTGATGGGATTCAGCGGAGCGTTCCCGCACACACCACATCACAAATAAACAAGATTTTTTTGAAAAAGTCTCACTCCTAGTGGAGTCAAAATCACGATTCAAATCCCACTAACAATCGCGTTTATTGTGTCCACACGCGCAAAAAAAAGTTGGAGTTTGAATCGCGCTTCAAATCGCGATCCAAATCATCGTGTTTATTTGGTGAAGTGGAAACGTCCCTCCCTTCTTGTTCATATCTAGCCCAATACGATCCCCGCTGACCCAAGAGCCTAGCCCCTCCTCACCCATCCCATCTTATCAGTAGGTGCTGGTCTTCCTAATTTCCCCTACAAAGTGCCACAAGACCTCTTCTCATTAACTCTATGATGGATGAAGCATCTCATGCAATCTCCTCCAGCTATGGAGGGGAGAAAGAAGCATTTTTCCCCACCCGATGAGAAAACAAAAACCACTCACATAAATTTTCAGCCTTTCTGAAGATGGAACTTTTTCTCCTCTGTTTTAATATACATCTGCTTCACTTTGAGTACCGGTAAAAATTGAAAAATTCCTCATGCCACGGACATGATTGATGACAGGGTTATGAGTTTTCTAATTGCATCCATGGCCCTTGGCTTTGGGTGGTATCTTTCCAATATTGGAAAGCCTTTCAATATCCGAACCGAAACTGCAACATTAAACCCTCTGCAATGTCGATAGCTCGTGTACTAATTAACAAAATGCATTCACTATCTTATGGGGGCAGGCTTAATCCCTGACACGACAGTGCAATGAGCTTGTGGTCCATTTTCATCAAACCATCATCCAAATGTGATGGGCTCTGCGGCAAAATGAGCCGCATAGGGGCAAAACCGTGATAAGGGTTGTGTGCCACAAAAACTCCTTTCATTTCGAGTTTTAGATTAAAAATATCTAGTTATCAGTCAGCAAACATGGATACTAAATAAGCAATAAGACCAAAACCATAGCATTTGAGAAATAGATCATTTTAAAAAATGGCAAAAAGATTAATTTGACTGGACCGGGACTTAAACCAAAGACCTCTGGTTTTGCGTACCAGCGCTCTTATCATCTGAGCATTCCAGCCTTTAGATGACTGCCTTCCCAGATAGTCAACCAGTCTTTGCCGGGATGGGGCTGCCAGTCAGAATCATTCAACCATAGAAAAGGGCTGCGAAAAAAGGCAACTCATGTTTGCAGAGCAAAGTCACAAATAGGCTCCAACTGTTTCATGTCATGCATATTTGTATGGACTTTCAAAGTCTTAAACGCCCAAGCTGGCTGTAGACCCAGGGTCGAGGCTGCGGACTCTTTAGCTACAGACCCTTTGCATGGGAGTTTGATCTTGACATTGAGTATTGAGTTTTGTACTGTGCTACAGACCCGTTGCATGGGAGTCTGATCTTGACTTTGAGTATTGAGTTTTGTACTGTGCTACAGACCCTTTGCATGGGAGTTTGATCTTGGCATTGAGTATTGAGTTTTGTACTGTGCTACAGACCCTTTGCATGGGAGTCTGATCTTGACTTTGAGTATTGAGTTTTGTACTGAGCTGAAGACAATTTGCATGGGAGTTTGATCTTGACTTTGAGTATTGAGTTTTGTACTGTGCTATACAGACCCTTTGCATGGGAGTTTGATCTTGGCTTTGAGTATTGAGTTTTGTACTGAGCTGCAGACCCTTTGCATGGGAGTCCGATTTTGACTTTGAGCATTGAGTTTTGTACTGCGCTACATACATTGTGTACATGTACCATTTGCATCATGGAGTTTGATCTTGACTTTGAGCATTGAGTTTTGTACTGCGCTACAGACCCTTTGCATAGGAGTTTGATCTTGACTTTGAGTATTGAGTTTTGTACTGCGCTACATACATGTACCATTTGCATGGGAGTTTGATCTTGACTTTGAGCATTGAGTTTTGTACTGCACTACATACATGTACCATTTGCATCATGGAGTTTGATCTTGACTTTGAGTATTGAGTTTTGTACTGTGTCACAGAGCTACTGGAACTGAGAACCATTGTCAGTCTCGAATATGCAGATGAGCATTGCGATGGAAATGAAATGCGTGGGATCTCCACAGCTGCTTCCTCTTGGTAAAGAATATGTGCTAACGGAGTATTGGATATTGGATGGTAGCAGGTGTGTCATAAATCCATACAGTATGGCAGGCATTGACTCACATTTTTGGTGAATACAGTAAGGCTGGGTGTGTACACGTGGTCAATATGTGTAGATGATCGGATAAATGAAAAAGAGTGTTGACGGACAAAATAGTAGAAAATTCAAAATTTAAAGAGCAAGAGCAAAACTGTGAAGCAGAGAGAGAAAGCGATACAAACGTATTTTGAATATTGATGAATATTGATATTGATCTCACCCTAGTCTGTCTACTAGGTCTTTTACTTTAATCCCTTCCCTACTCCTAGTCCCTGCCCTTTGATCTCACCCTAGTCTGTCTACCAGCTTTCCTCCCTTCCCTACTCCCTGCCCTTCCCTCTGATCTCACCCTAGTCTGTCTACCAGCTTTCCTCCCTTCCCTACTCCCTGCCCTTCCCTCTGATCTCACCCTAGTCTGTCTACCAGCTCTACTCCCTTCCCTACTCCCTGCCCTTCCCTCTGATCTCACCCTAGTCTGTCTACCAGCTTTCATCCCTTCCCTACTCCCTGCCCTTCCCTCTGATCTCACCCTAGTCTGTCTACCAGCTTTCATCCCTTCCCTACTCCCTGCCCTTCCCTCTGATCTCACCCTAGTCTGTCTACCAGCTTTCCCCCTTCCCTTCTCCCTGCCCTTCCCTCTGATCTCACCCTAGTCTGTCTACCAGCTTTCCACCTCTAATCCCTTCCCTACTCCCTGCCCTTCCATCTAATCTCGCTCTCATATTGCTTTTCAGTAGTTTAGTCAGTTAGCAGTTTCCAACATTTCCGCATATCACTCTAAAATTTGAAGCTTTAATTCCATTACTTGATTTACAACAGAATCACAGAATCTCCATTCCCATAACATCGTAGCATTTGGCCATGCCCCCCCCCCCCACAAAATGAAATCCATGTGAAGGACCAAGGTTGGGATTCACCAACATTCATAGCTGCCAACCTATGTTGTATCTTAAAGGAAATCAGGAATACTAAAATTGAATGCTAAAAAAAGGGAATCACAGTGCAAACTACATACAATGTATGAATACATACATGTAGGTGTATATCCAAGCCAAAAATCATAATCTGTTGTCAAGAGCTTGTAATAAGTTCCTTTTTTTACCCCAAAAGAGGAAGCATTCCTCCAAAATAGGAATGGTTGGAAGTATTCAGTACATGTACATGGTAACACCCCTGATGGAGAACTGCCTAAGGTGACCATTTACTGTTCGTTTTTTGTCACTTTGCAAATTTTCATGTTTGAATTACGGTGTGACATTTTCCCTCGTCCTGAGAAAAAAAACATCGGCAACGCATGAAAACATACCATCTGATGATTATGCACACCCCCCAACCATTGTGGAAGTCCATTACTAACCGCCCCCCTACCCACCCAAATTTCAACAAAGCAAGACAGGCATATGGTGTGGCCCAGTTACCGATCAACACCTGTAGCCATTACAATTGAGTACACGCACCCCAAAAAAAACCAGCCCACATGATTGATTCGGAAACATCGATAAAGTAGGAGGGTGGAGGTGATATTATCTGAAGAAGAATTCCTACACGTGTGTGCCAATATGCATGAACACGAGCATTTGCAGAGGCTCAATGTAATAGCAAGCAGTCATGTGAGTGCCGATATGCAAATTATTCCAGGGGGGGTATGGCCAATGCTGATAGCACACATATTAAAGGTATTACATAAATCAAAATTAACTTGGTGTTAAATAAATCAGTATTGTTATAAAACCAAAAGTGTCTATCTTTTTTGAGAGCAAAAATGATTAATTTAACCAAAAAAATGCTATATTTTGGTCAAAAAATTGTGCCCCCACATCGGAGACGAACTTACTCCATCACATAAAAAATTTGTGGTCAGCCTTGAGGTCGTGCGCTTCGCACTGGCCCTGCATTGTCTCTATTGTCTATCAGCCGTAAACACCGCACTGTCACATGCGCAGTAGCGCACTTTATCTTCTCGGTATTTTGATAGCCTCGCTCGGTTGCTTTTGGTCTGTATGTGACGTCACATGCTCACAGGGGGAATTTTTGGGGGAAGAGTGAACATGGACTTTTCTCAATGTTTTGGGGCAAAATAAGGCGCTAACAAAAATTCTAAAAATCAATCCTGGATTGTATTGTGAACATTACTTAATGAGAGTTTTAAGCTCTTTTTCAAATCCTATTTCGGTAGACCTTTAAGTGCGATAACAAAGGCTTTTCTCAGTGACTGTTCAGAGATAATATGATTTGTTTGTGTGAAGGAGCGCCATATTACCAGTATATCTATGATACAACACGGTACACGCCACTATACAGATTGGAATCTGCCACACGAACTCGACTAGCAAAAATGGCGAGGAGAACCGAACCATTTTTCAAAACTGTCCCAGTCAATTTTTCCTCTATTAGTTTGATTAATATCAATATCATTTGACTTATCCCAACAGTAAACATTCCTACAAAACATACAGCTCTGGCAGCTACATGTACTTGTTTAGGGCAGGAGGTGGAAACCATTAATTTCCTCAATAAATGACTCCAAATCTCCTCAATAAACGTTCTCTAAGTCATAATTGTGATTTTAAAAGGATCTGTAGTGCACATGGGCACATGTACTTTACTTTGCCTGAAGAAATACTGTACTGTATTCATCATACATGTACTTGTTTTGTTTATACATACTGAAGAGCTATTGTGTTTACTTTCTAGCCTGACTTTGACCCCCTAAGGTAGCCATGGATTGAATACCTGAGTTTAATACCTGAGGTTGTTTATACATAGTGAAGAGCTATTGTGTTCATCTTTATAGCCTGACTTTGACCCCCTAAGGTAGCCATGGATTTAATACCTGAGGTTGCCGCTCAAAGCATTGAGGTGGGCCCGCCTCACAGTTTAATATGCAGGGCAAACCTGCTGCGTGTACAGGTGAGCAACTTCGATGACTGTGTGAGATTTCCCATTGAATACCTCCTGTACTGCAGAATGCAAAGTGCTTGGCTGTTTTGGGTTTTTTTTTCACCCCAAGAAAGTTTCACTTTAAGACAAACAGAAGGTTGCTCCCGTGGATCTATTCCCCCCCCCCTCCCCCGCCTCCAGTGACTCCCCGCTGCCATGGCAACTGATCAGTCCGAACAGCTGGGGACAACATCCACCACCCAGGGGGGCTCCCATCTGCCGCCCCATTATCGTCACGGAAACGGCCCAGTGGCCAGCGGTGGTTTCCGATTACACCAGATTTAACTTCCTTCCGAAAATCTGTCCCCATTTTTTTCTTCCCCCCCCCCCCGATACTTGGCCATGGCAATGATGATGTCAGCCGAAGCCAGGAGTAGCTGTGGATGAATTGTCTTTGGACTTATTCAACCACACGGCCTCAACTTCCAGGAGGGGAATGATTAATACCTTGCATGCTTCATCCAGATATGCTTCAAATTGGTGCCATTAAAAGACAATGCAATGATGCTGTCCGTCTGAGGCAGGACAAGCTGTGGATGAATTGTCTTTGGACTTATTCAACTGCACGGCCTCAACTTCCAGGAGGGGAATGACTAGTACCAGGCATGCTGTATCCATATGCTTCATGTGGCTACTCAAAATTATTGGTGTCGAGAGTAACATGCAAAAGGTCACTAACTGCTCACTAACTACTGTATGATGAAAAAACTGGAAATATATAAAAAAAAATTGGAGGGCATGACGTTTCAATCCTAACAGGATCTTTCAGAAAGGCCCCCCCCCAAAAAAAAAAAAAAAAACTGAAACAAAAAATTGGCGTACCGGTAATTAAAAACATTGCAATGATGATGTTAGTCTGAGGTCGGGAGAAGCTGTGGATGAAGCATCTTTGGACTATTCAACCGCACGGCCTCAACATCCAGGAGGGGAATGACTGACCGAAAGTATCTACAATGTACTTATAATTCCTGATGACGGGCAGAGTACACACTGTCTGAAACGCTGAGCTACAAGCTCTTTTCAGAGCCATACTCCTCCTTAAGAGATGGATTTTAATGGCATCACCACTAGTAACTTCCTGTTCCCATCTAATTCCTCATCTGTGCTGGTCCCCTTTACATCAGGCCTTTTGGCCTTCTCTCCAGAGATCATCGGAAAACATACATACATGTAAGTTTATCGCCAGTTGGTACCCAGCAGTTTCCTGATGACTGGCAGACCACACACTGGCCAGAAACACTTTGAGTTACCAGTGACTATCATCAGTGCCACAGACCAAAGACATGACTCCCATGGTGTCACCACCTACATGTACTATCCACATAAGAGCTCCTGATTCTAGGTCCTATGCTGTAATACCCATGCAAAGATTAGCTGACTATTAGGGAAGGCCACCATCTAAGGGCTGGATAGCTCAGATGGGAAGAGCACTGGTGTGTCAAAGATTAGCTGACTATTAGGGAAGGCCACCATCTAAGGGCTGGATAGCTCAGATGGTAAGAGCGCCGGTACATAAAATCAGAGGTCTCGGGTTCAAGTCCCGGTCCAGTGAAGGTTTTCTTTGCCATTTTCTTCTTTTTTTTCTTCAAAACTTTAAACACCTTATTAGATTTGTGCTGACATGAGCAGGCAACTAGATGCATACTGCAATGATCAAGTTGTCAACATTGTTCAGATTCTAGTGCAGTGTTCAGATCAGTTGCGAAATGGTAATTGGAAGGCTTTCATGGTGAGAATAGCAGAACCACACATTCTCACAAAAGACCAACTTCACATGGTGTCACCGCAAACCTATTACTCCAGATGCTAAATGAATAGTGCACAGGACAGGAGATGTGCATCCCACTATCATTGGGCATTAGTTTGGTGCGGCTGTGTGCCTTTAAGTTGGCGAGATCGTTTCTGGGTTTGTGGGCTGATCTTTTCTGTTGGCGGACAGATGCTCGGATCAGATCAGATCGGGGGAGAGGGGGGGGGGAGAGGAGGGGGTGAGGGAGGGTGGTGAAAGTGCCATGAGATCCAGCAATGAGGCGGGGGCAGCCTGCTCTGGGTCTCTAGCCCTGGCCTTGATCTATCCATCATAGAGGCATAGGGGCATTCATCATCTCGGGACTTGGCCTGTGCATATTAACACTGCCATCCACACCGCTGCATCCACGACTCTTTCCTTACCTTCCACTCTCATTACTTTCAGGTCAGACTTTCAGGTCACTCATTCAAGAGTCACACTCCATCTCTCTCTTCTTTTTTCTGTATCTATCCATGTACAGTATGTATTTCTCTCTGTCTTTATCTATCTGTCATGTATTTCTCTCTGTCTTTATCTATCTGTCTCCCACTTTCTGTCTCTTTCTCTGTTTTTCCCTCTCTCTCTCTCTCTCTCTTTATTCCAACTACAAAACTAATAGCAATTCAAAAACCGGTTTGTTTTGGTTGTACCCACACACAAAAAATATAAAAAAATATATATATATATATATATTTTTTAAATCACGTCACAAAATATCGCGAGCCAATTGCGGTCAAATGGTCACCGTGTCCTTGAGGGTGGCCCATGCAGGAAGACATATAAACAAGCACCGCACTTCCTGTCAATCAGAGCATGAGCGATGCATTGTGGGATTAAAAAAACCATGCGATTTAGTGGAGCGTTCCCACACACACCGCGTCGCAATTAAATGTGATTTATTTAAAAAACTCTCACTCTTAGTTGAGTCCAAAACGCGATTCAAATCCCACTAATAATCGCGTTTACTGTGTCCACACATGCAAACAAAGTGGAGTTTGAATTGCGATTCAAACTCCACTAATAATCGCGTTTGCTGTGTCCACACATGCAAACAAAGTGGAGTTTGAATTGCGATTCAAATCCCACTAATAATCGCGTTTACTGTGTCCACACATGCAAAAAAAGTGGAGTTTGAATCGTGATTCAAATCCCACTAATAATCGCGTTTACTGTGTCCACACATGCAAAAAAAAGTGGAGTTTGAATCGCGATTCAAATCCCACTAATAATCGCGTTTACTGTGTCCACACATGCAAAAAAAAGTGGAGTTTGAATTGCGATTCAAATCCCACTAATAATCGCGTTTGCTGTGTCCACACATGCAAACAAAGTGGAGTTTGAATTGCGATTCAAATCCCACTAATAATCGCGTTTACTGTGTCCACACATGCAAACAAAGTGGAGTTTGAATTGCGATTCAAATCCCACTAATAATCGCGTTTACTGTGTCCACACATGCAAACAAAGTGGAGTTTGAATTGCGATTCAAATCCCACTAATAATCGCGTTTACTGTGTCCACACATGCAAACAAAGTGGAGTTTGAATCGCGATTCAAATCCCACTAATAATTGCGTTTACTGTGTCCACACATGCAAAAAAAAGTGGAGTTTGAATCGCGATTCAAATCCCACTAATAATCGCGTTTACTGTGTCCAAACATGCAAAAAAAGTGGAGTTTGAATCGCGATTCAAATCCCACTAATAATCGCGTTTACTGTGTCCACATATGCAAAAAAAGTGGAGTTTGAATCGTGATTCAAATCCCACTAATAATCGCGTTTACTGTGTCCACATATGCAAAAAAAGGTGGAGTTTGAATCGCGATTCAAATCGCAATCCAAATAATCGCGTTTATTTGGTGTAGTGGAAGCGGCCCTTATGTGCGCCCCACGTTTCTATGGGGTGAGCAATTTCACGCAGCTATAATGTTGGGTGTCGTCTCTTACCTGCTGCCTTGGCAACCTTGGCGGGGGTCATCCTGATTACTTCTGGGTGGACTTTAAAGGTGACCGTCTTCTCTGAAGCTCTGTCAGAAGAAAAAAAAAGGAAAAAGGGAAAACAAAAACCTTTAATGATGCAGTTCAAATCTAGATCACAATGTGCTTCACGAAAAACTATCAATTGTTGCCTACATCAAAGCAAATCGGAAAAAGGGGAAAAAATTAAAACCTTAATAGCAATGCATCATATAACATGATGTTTGTGTTGAGGAGAATGTATATGTAAGTCAATGAGGGTTTGCCTTGCTCGACGTGATAAACACTGAATACTCAGTGCTTTGCCCGATGCCTGATAAACCAATTTCAAGCAGCTCGGGCGGGATTCCAACCCGCGACTCCCGCTTTCTGGTGCAGACATCTTAACCACTTGACCACAGAGCTGGTCGAGATCATGTGGTGGATTCAAATTTTGTATAGCAGCCGGTACCGCAGGGCAAAACCTCATTGAACTTTAGTAATGCAGTTGAACATACCACATTTATGATTCAAACGATGGAAAAAACGTAAATATAAAAAAAATAATTAGTACAAAATACCAAAATACGTTTGTACGTTGAGTGACTCGCGCAACTTTTCTTTAAATTCAAACAGCCAAAGCAGTGTTTCCACCGGACTAAAATTTAACCGAGATGATGGTTCAAGTAACCAAGGTGGCAATATAACAGCTCATGAGGGTCAAGTGTCAGCCGGATACACAATGTACGTGTGTACATGTACATTTAGTGCGTGATACGAAGCAGACGATGTGCACAGTGCATGTACGTGTAACATCATAGGCCAGATGTGGTTTTTTACAGAGTCGCATTTTAACGAGTTGTGCGTTTCCACTGGACTAATCGGCTCGGTTAAATGTACAAATTGTATCTGGTTACTTTTACTGGACAGAGGTTGGCCGGTAAAAGTAACCATTAAAGTAACCGAGAGGAAATCTAACTGGGCCGTTTCCACTGGACTTAAAATGAGAAAAGTAACCATCTTCTTGGTTACTTTGACCAAAAGAAGTCCAATGGAAATGCGGCTTAACTTACTAAAAATATGCACTGTCCTTTGACCTTCGTTTGCACATACATAAGTTCAGTTCCCCTACCCTGTTGAACTGACTCAGGGCATGCTACGACAGTTACAAACATTACGCTAGAAATATGTAATTACCTCCAATTACGTAGCATAATAATGCAAACTCTGTACCCGGCCCCATTCATTATAATAATTATTATGCCTTTGAGAAAGGTCCTGCTAGAATCGAAACATCAGGCCCACTAAATTTTGAGATTATCAATACATATTATAGATCTGTCTGTTAAATCTGCAATACATGCTTGACTGTCTTGTTCCGTCACATGCAAGCAAAAATGCACGCATGTATTAGTTAGACAACATGGCGGAAGATGTGGCGGCTGGTGGCAAATTATTGAGTTTTGTTTCAAAGGTAAGACATGTTTGAACTTGAAGGCTGCGACCATGTGTGAACCATGTGCTGCAATTCCCTCCAAAAGACTCCATGTACTAACACCGAATCTCATTGGCTCTAAGCTGCACTTGGGTCAATGCATAAAACAACTACTTTGATTGGCCACTGACCGGGGGAATCCCTATATTCATTGGACAAACAATTAGGGGCTCTGATTGGCTGAATTGCTCCAGTGGTGAATCCCACTTTGCCACAAAATGTCCTATGGGAATTCACACACAAACTGACTCCCCATAAGAAAAGCACTCAAGGCATCTGATTGGTCAATTGCTCCCAGCAGTGGATCCCACCTCTGCCACAAAACTGTCTATGGGGTTTCCCACACAAAATGACTCTCCATAGGGAAAGCACATGAGGCCTCTGATTGGTCAGTTGCCCCCCACACAGTGAATCCTACTTTGGCAAAGATTTTCCCTGGAAGGTTGCACACAAACTTACTCTCTATGAAGATTTACTGTCTGTACAAAATAAATAGCCCAGACTGTGTATGCCACATGACTTGTGTGAAAGACACCAACAATAAAAGCCTATCTGCTTATAAATAAATTGATGAATATAAATGATAAAATTCATTGTTCTTGTACTTCTTAAATTTAGTGGGCCTGAAGTTTCGATCCTAGCAGGACCTTTCTCAGAACCTTTGAGAAAGGTCCTGCTAGGGTCGAAACATCAGGCCCACTAAATTTTAAGATTTGCATTTTGGTAATTTTAGTCAGTAATTAGCAGTTTGCAACATTTTTCTATATCACTTTGTTCTTGTACTTGGAATTTCACTCATGAGAGAATGCAGTGTGCTTCAGAAACTATGAAATGTTGTTTGCATCCAAAGGAAAAAGGGATAATGTAGAGATGTATGGCTGCTACAATATTGAATTGCTTCTGACTAGTATACCCCCACTCTAGCAAAGATAGCTGAGTGTTTGGGAAGGCTGACCACCTAAGGGCTGGATAGCTCAGGTGTTTAGCCATTGGTACATTAAGCAAGCGGTCTCAGGTTCAAGTCCAAATTGCAAACTTTTCGCACTATCAAACCAGCTTG
Organism: Luidia sarsii; assembly: GCA_949987565.1. NCBI lineage: Eukaryota > Metazoa > Echinodermata > Asteroidea > Paxillosida > Luidiidae > Luidia > Luidia sarsii. The sequence continues at coordinate 18,811,682 of OX465109.1, read as the reverse complement.
GTCGATTTGGGATGGAAGTTGTTGGAAGTTGTACATCAAATGTGGCATGTGATGATTTGAGGCATTGGTAATTCTCAACGAAAGCTACAAATGAAAAACCCACCAGTAGGTCGAAGCTGAGACCTTGGTTCAAGTTTTTCCAGGCTATTTCCATGAACTTAATGACAATTTCACAGTCTAATTGTTTCCTTTGGTTTCCATAAGAGTATACCAATGTTTGCAGAAAAAAAGTATCACTTCATCCCTTTCCAAGATTCTGATTTTCGGTGGGTTCAACTTTTCTTAGCTAGTTTCACAAGTGGTTTCAAATTACTAAGTCCCTTTTCTTATTGGTCTGTACGGTTAGACCCATAACAAGAAAAGGGTAATGAAATACAATCACAGCAACAGAATGGTTTCTGAGCACAACTACTGTACTGGTCTTTAGAATACACAGTATCGTACCATTTGCATACATGTCAATGAGCGTATACGGCAAAGATGAGATTTCTGAACATTGCTGTTGTACTATTCAGCATTCTTCGCATATACCGTCATGCTTTTTGGGGATCCCCTTCCGCTATCTCAAAACTAGAACAAATGCGCCCATAGTGTATGAATATATTGCGTAAAATAAGCTTGAAATTTACGATGTCCAAAACTACATGTAAGTATTATGCCTTGTCACTTCATGAAACAAGATGTGGTCAAAAATAATACAGAATGAATGAATGATTGAATGCTTTGGAAATGGATCACAATGTAAGCACAACATGCCACCTGAATCAAAGTTGGTGAAATTGAGGAACCTGAGTGCCGGGGACTAACATTGTCGGTATCAGTTTCATTAGCAAGAATTGGTTCCAAACGAAATGCGACAAGACATTTTTTGAAAGAGGAAATGGGTGCCCAATCTTCCTTCAATGCCCGCAACACTAAATACATTGTCCTCGCAATCATACAACACAGCTCACAATGTTACAATACAGGCATCATGAAAAAAAAAAAAAAAAGCTAGCAATTTTTGAAGTGCGTGAATGGATAGGATCCGTGGTCAATAATGTCAGCCACATATCCGGAGAGCGGTGAAATGTGTGTGTTTCTTTAGCAATGTGGGGACGAAGACCCTGCAGACAGTTAAAGTTTGCAGTGAGGATGTACTCAGGGGGTGGAACGGAAGTGTGCGGGACAGCTGATGAGTGAAATGCGAGCCAACAATTGAAAATTCCTCGGACACATCCTGAGAACGGATGTTTTGAAATGAAGAGCGGAGGAAGGAGAAGGTTACAAGGAAGACATCGGGGGTGGGGCTGCTAGGGAGACAGGGAGAGGGAGGGAGAGAGAGGTGGAGAGCGACAGATGGAGAGAGAGAGAGAGGTGGAGAGAGAGACATGTGGAGAGAGAGATAGACAGGTAGAGAGAGAGAGAGAGAGAGAGAGAGGTGGAGAGAAAGAGAGAGAAAGAGAGACAGATAGAGGAGGGAAAGAGAGACAGATAGAGAGAGGGAAAGAGAGGGAAAGAGAGAGAGAAAGAGAGACAGAGAGAGAGGGAAAGAGAGACAGATAGAGAGAGGGAAAGAGAGAGAAAGAGAGACAGATAGAGAGAGGGAAAGATAGAGAAAGAGAGCAAGAGAGAAAGGGAAAGAGAGACAGATAGAGAGAGGGAAAGAGAGAGAAAGAGAGACAGATAGAGAGAGGGAAAGAGAGAGAAAGAGAGACAGAGAGAAAGGGAAAGAGAGACAGATAGAGAGAGGGAAAGAGAGAGAAAGAGAGACAGATAGAGAGAGGGAAAGATAGAGAAAGAGAGCCAGAGAGAAAGGGAAAGAGAGACAGATAGAGAGAGGGAAAGAGAGAGAAAGAGAGACAGATAGAGAGAGGGAAAGATAGAGAAAGAGAGCCAGAGAGAAAGTGGAAAGAGAGACAGATAGAGAGAGGGAAAGAGAGAGAAATAGAGACAGATAGAGAGAGGGAAAGATAGAGAAAGAGAGCCAGAGAGAAAGGGAAAGAGAGACAGATAGAGAGAGGGAAAGAGAGAGAAAGAGAGACAGATAGAGAGAGGGAAAGAGAGAGAAAGAGAGACAGAGAGAGAGAGGGAAAGAGAGAAAGAAAGACAGAGAGAGAGGGAAAGAGAGAAAAATGAAAGAGGATGAGAGACAGAGAGAGATAGAGAGAGGAGAGAAAAAGAGAGGGAAAGAGAGGGAAAGAGAGGGAAAGAGAGGGAAAGAGAGGGAGAGAGATGGGTAGAGAGGGAGTGGAAACAAGAGGGGGAGAGAGAATCGAGAGAGATTAATATAGATGGAGAGATAGAGAGGGAGAGAGGGGGAGGGAGAGAGAGGGAAAGGAGGAGCGAGGAAGAAAGAGGAGAGAGAGAGAGAGAGAGAGAGAGAGAGAGAGAGAGAGAGAGAGAGAGAGAGAGAGAGAGAGAGAGAGAGAGAGAGAGAGAGAGAGAGAGAGAGGATGAGAAACAGAGAGGGGGAGGGAGATAGAGAGGTAGAGAAAAAGGGAGGGTGCCAGAAATTACTGGCTGGATGTAATGGTCTCATTCAAGAATGTCTATACCCTCAATGATGCAAGCTCCAAAGTGATAAAGCAAACAAACAAAAATCAGCTGCTCTGGGTTTACTCAAGCACACTGGGGGCCGGACTATCGTGCAAACTTGTTACCCGCAGATTATTACGTGAGGGATGGAGGAATACACACAGAATTGTTATCAGGATAGACTAAAAGAAGAAAGGAACGCATAGAAGATGTGCCTAAATAATAAAAGGCACTGTGAGGATTAGAGGGTTGCTGTACGATCGGCAGCACGGCCAGGAGTCCTGTGCAGACCGGACGCAGTCTGCTGTTGTTGCAAATCCTAATGGGCTTAAATGGCTTAGGGAGACGTTCCTCCCTGAATCAAACAGCAGCGGCCGGCCCCCATAATGGCTGGCCGTGCCGTCGGCACCGGCCATGATACTAGCACGTGACCGCTCATCTTCCAGACGGCACTCTGTGGACAGAAATGCAAATGGGATTTGCTCTTGTTGCCTTGCAAAGAGGTTCACAGGGTCTTAAATGGCGGCAAGACAAATTTGTACTCTGGAAGGGGCCTGAGCCAGTGCCTCCTCTATCTATCCAATCTCTTATATCTGTCTGATTGTGAGTGTGATACACCTTCCCTTTGATCTCCACTTGAGTGTGTCTACCAGCATCCATTTTTCTTCTCTCATAGATCTGTATCCTATTGCCTCTCCCTGTCCTGTGTTTTCATCGCTGTCATTCGGCCTCTGGGAAAGGTCCTGCTAGATCAAAACATCAGGCCCTTGACCTTTTCGAGCTTGGCATTTTGGTCACGGAAATCAGTATGCAGTGTACAACATCTTTGTTCTATCGCAATCTGGCTATAGCTCTCACAGCATGGGACCAAGAGGACCACTTATGAGGAAAGATTGCAGTGACACCGTGTACAGTAAGTTGTCTCTTTCAAGACAGGGCAAAGCTCTGAGAAGTGCCCAGTAACTCCACATTTGTGACATCGGTGTGTTTTGCCCCTTGTCAGGAGACTGCTGATTTCTATTGTCCATACTATTTCTGCCACATCTGACTTCTAAGAATAACTTATACGAATCAACAAGTATTATACCAAAATATAGAAACATAAGAAGCAAAGAGGTTTTGGATTTCCCAGTAACACTTGACAAGCCATGATGAGACGAGACGAGACGAGATGAGACGAGACGAGACAGGACAGGACAGGACAGGACAATGGCAGGACTGGACAATGGCAGGACAGGGGCAGGGCAGGGCAGGGCAGGGCAGGGCAGGGCAGGGCAGGGCAGGGCAGGACAGGACAGGACAGGACAGGACAGGACAGGACAGGACAGGACAGGACAGGACAGGACAGGACAGGACAGGACAGGACAGGACAGGACAGGACAGGACAGGACAGGACAGGACAGGACAGGACAGGACAGGACAGGACAGGACAGGACAGGACAGGACAGGACAGGACAGGACAGGACAGGACAGGACAGGACAGGACAGGACAGGACAGGACAGGACAGGACAGGACAGGAAAGGACAGGAAAGGAAAGGACAGGACAGGACAGGACAGAACAGGACAGGACAGGACATGGCAGGACAGAACAGGACAGGGCAGGGCAGGGCAGGGCAGGGCAGGACAGGACAGGACAGGGCAGGGCAGGGCAGGGCAGGGCAGGGCAGGGCAGGGCAGGGCAGGGCAGGGCAGGGCAGGGCAGGGCAGGGCAGGGCAGGGCAGGGCAGGACAGGACAAGGGCAGGACAGGACAGGACAGGACAGGACAGGACAGGACAGGACAGGACAGGACAGGACAGGACAGGACAGGACAGGAATGGACAGGACTATTTAAATATAATGTTGTATCAAATTATACCTGTATACAACTTCAGAGGATGAATTTTGACTTTCTTTCCAATTCGAACTGATGATGGTTCCTGTATGTGTTCCAGAGATTGTTGCCGCATGCCAAGCCACACGAGCAGTAGAGCGTGTCATTCATGTAGGTTGGCCAAGATAAAATGATGTGCTCGTTGGACTGTGGCAGTAGGCGGGAGGTCACTGGAGTGTGTCATTATTGAGGATGGATGCCAAGGGGTATAGGAGACCCAGGAGGCAGGCTGAAGCCACAATTTTTAGTTTTATTTTTTTTTATAAAAAAATCGCCAAACATGAGTCTTTATAAGGCCACTGGAGGTGATGGCTACAGGAAAAATACACGATGAATTGACAGATAAAGAAAGAAAACTCCAGTTTGTACAAAGTTAGAAAACAGGATGTACCGTAGGTAGAGAGTTCTAAAGAGTAGCAGTATGGGGTAAGAAGCTATTGGAACATTTCACAGTACTGTGAAATTTCCATGCACTGGACTTATTTTGGTGAAACTCGCCAAGACAATGGTTACATTTCCCCATTTTAAGGCCAGTGGAAATAGCACATGACACTTTCCTCTCAGCTACTTCGACCAAGTCCAGCAAGTGGTTACTTTTTACCAGGCAGCCTCTACTCAACTTTTGCCGAGTCAATTGGTCGAGTGGCAAAGTACAACTCAGTATGACGCCACTTGGTGAAGAAGAAAAAACACATCGTGTCAAAATGTCAGTCTATAAAGTGCTATAAGGACGAGCACGCATGGTGTCTGCACACATGCCGCATGTACTAGGATCAAGCTCCTTCATGATGGCACCAGACGTGGTTTCATTTGGCTGGCATTGTGTAATCTCAGGGGTCGTGCACAGCTTCCTAGTGAGCCTAGTGTACAGTGTTAGCCTGGCGCCTTTAACCACTGTTAAATGTCCCTACTCAAAAAGCCTAAGTGGGAGAGACGATATGATTTACCCATTTGAATTTCAACCATGATCTCGGTTGAAATTTCACAATTCTCAAAGTGGAAATGAGGCCTAAAGCCGTGTTTCCACTGGACTAAAATTTAACCGAGACGATGATTAAATTTCTAATAGTCAAATTTGACTGTCATTCCCACTTCGGTCAATTGGTCAATTTAACCAAGACGATGGTTAAAGTAACCAAGCTGGCAGTATAATGGCTAATGAGGGTAAAGTGTCAGCCGGATACACAATGTACGTGTACACGTACGTGCGTACAGTGTTGTGTATATTTAGCGCGCGACACAAAGCAGACGCTGTACACAGTGCATGCACCGTAAGTGTTACGTCATTTGCCGGATGTGGGGTTTTTTTTTCTCGAGTCGCATTTTACAGAGTGGTGTGTTTCCACTGGACTAATCGGCTCGGTTAAACTGACCATGGAGGTAGAGGAGCTCCATGCTTTGACCAAAATAAGTCCAGTGGAAACATGGCCTAAGTTAAAAAAAAACACCAACATCCACTGGTCTGAACCTGAAGAGAAGTACATGTACTGTATTCTTCTTTTCCTTCTCCCCCTCCTACATGACGTCATGACTTGGCCAGTGCAGTGCCGGCATGCAATAAACACAGCATCCTACGTCATTTCCCATCTCCGCCCGATTGGAACGTGCCGAATGGAGGGGCTAAATCAATTTCCAGCGATAACCTTTTAGCCCTGTTTTCTCAATATCAGTCCACGGGGTGGAAAAACACTCCCGACTGTAAACCGAGAACCCACCTCAACCCATCCCTCCCCTACACTCTTTAAAAAAAAAAAAAAAAAAGGAATCGAAAAACATGTGACATTTTAGCAAAAGAGCCTGGGATGATGATGATGTGCGCTTCAGTGCAGAAATCAAAGCAAACTCATGCAGAGGGAGTGTAATTTATATAATGCTGGTGTGTGCTGGATGAAGAAGAGGCTTGTGGTGGTTGCGGGAGGGATAGAAGCAAGAGTTGAAGGCAACTGATGGCAGACTAGATGCCCTGCGGGGCACAGCCATTCAACCTGACATTTATTATTTCTGCTCGGTTGCCCTCCTCCTCTCCCACCTCCCCCTCTCCTCCGCAATGCTCTCCCGTGACCCCACCGGATAGGGTCAGCGCAGGTGTCTGGCTATTAAAGAGTGCAGCCCACCAGTGTGGGCCGAGATGACTCCGACAAGCTGATGATTATCATATACAGGATGTGCCCGCAACTCATCATTGAATAAATGAGCCTTTGCAGGAAAAGCGGTTAACGCATTTTCTGACCAAGACTCGAATCAGACTTCTCCTCCCGGAGTCGGGCTTGAGTTAAAATGACTCGGACTCGGACAGGACTTGTGACTCGATGAAAATCAAAACGTCACAAAATAATTGCTATTTTCAAAACACTTGCACAAGCTAAGATAGACTACAATCACCAGCTAGTGATTTTTTTTGGATTACAGATTCCTATTGGGACATTGGGAGTACAAGTTATTACCGGTATCACATCCTTATATCTATAAGTGATATACAAAAATGTTGCAAACTGCTTACTGACTAAAATTACCAAAATGCAAATCTCAAAATTGAGTGGGCCTGACGTTTCGATCCTAGCAGGACCTTTCTCAAAGGCCTTTGAGAAAAGTCCTGCTATGATCGAAACGTCAGGCCCACTCAATTTATGATTATATCTAAACATCAGGCCCTCTAACTTTTGAGATTGATGTATTGCTGGCTAGCATGCTATCCCTGGTCGGAACCGGGTCGAAATTTTAGAAGTGGGAAAAGGGTTGAAAAAAATCCCGTGGTTGGAACAGGTTCTGACCCTTAGATTACGGACTGTTTGAAAAGGTTTTCGGATGCCAGCAATCATCGGTGGTTGGCTCCCTCCCTGCCAATGTCTCCCTCGCTCACACGCAACCTCCTGCGCATGAGTGACCCATCCGAAATCATTGGTCCGGAATGAATCAGGTTTACAGGGTCATGACGGCAGCCGCGGACAACACTTAAATCCGCGATAAGGGTTGAATGCAAGCCTTACTGTCAGAGTTGGGGACCGCACTGACGCAAGTTTACCTCACGAGCACGTGCAAAGACTGGGGGTGGGCGTTACTTACAGTTGGTCTACTTCAACTGTCTATAGACAGTCCCTGGCATTGTACACGCAGGAACCGTGTTCGTGGTTGCGATCGATTTTTGTCTGAATGCACGTCGGAAAATATCCGCACGTATTCATTGCATTCTGAGAGGCTGTTTGGGGGAAGGGGGATCTTCAAAGATGGGCAATGGTAGGAAAGGATGTGAATTTTGTGCAGTGTCCGGGTGATTTTCCTTTTGAGACACTGTACTCTATTCTATATATAAATGTACATGGACATACATTTGCATGCACTGTAAAGGGCCATGGATAATCACTGATTAGTTTATAAATATATTTAGAGAGATTATTTAGAGAGATTCATCTATAGGGATCGAAATACTAGAAGATAGCATTTGAGGTTTGCTTCTATGCATGTATCTATACACTACACTACAAGTATAGCCTACACATGGTACATGTATACAATACACAATCACATGCATGTATGGTTTTTAGAGTGCAGTTGGAAATTGGAGTAAAATAAAACCATGAAAAACCTTATGGATTTTTGAAAGTTTTGAAAGTTATGAAAGTACAAAGTTCAGCAAAGTACAAATACAAATGTAAAGAATTTGGATTTCTCAATTCTGCCTCCTTTAAGCCTGAGAAAAGTTCTGCTAGGATCCAAAAATGTCAGATCTTCTGAAGTTTGTGGGTTGAGTTTGAGTTTTTTTTCATATTCTCGTAAACCCAAAACACATCTGTTTCTGGTGTGGCCTCTTGCCCACCCTATCGGGCAACAGGGCAGCCATTTTGTTTTTCCCCTGGCACACTGATCAAGTTAACGTGGCGATCACAAATGGACTGTACAATGAGTTCACTACAGCTCCAAGCATAGTGCCCTTTACCGTCAACCCAAAGAACTACATGTACATGTACCAACACCCAATGCCATGATGCACCAAACACAAAAAAGGTAACAATTAAGAAGACAGTGAACAGACTAGGAAGACTATAAAGAAGACTATGAACTTTAATGGTTTGAATGTGCCTTTGATTGTGTCACTGGAAATAATTACTTGTGCCGACCGACAGACACGTCTTACAAACAGACTACTAGTTCTTTTCTGGGCCACACAATAAACAGATGTACAGCCTCAAGCAAAGAACAGGAATGCATCCATTTACATTTTTTTTAGCTGATAATTTTTTTTTACTTCCTTCGAGAAAATATAAAGGTGAAGTTGGTGTCTCAGAGGGATTTGGGGGTAAAAAAAACAACCGCCATGGGTTTATCACTAACATGCCACACATGTAAACAACTACAAGCAGGGCAAGTCAACAAACAAGCAAAACAAACAAACAAGCATTTCCTCGAATATCAAAGTCAACTTGTTTTTTGTTTTTTCGGGGGGCAAGTACGGAGAGAATTCCAGTCTTTGAATCTGCATGGCTCCAGCTGCTTTGTAACCGCGGGCAGGGACTATGGATTTTGGCCTTCAATTGAAAATCAGAAACAACATTTACTGCCGTGGGAGTTCCGGGGAGGGAGGGAGGGAGGGGTATGAAAGGGAATGTGGCTAGATTTGTTTTTTCGCTCAGCGTATGCAATTCAAAGCCTTAAAGGGGATTCGGTTCAATCGTAGATTGTCGGAAAGTTTTCAGCTTTTTCCCCCGGATGTTGGGTAGACAGCTGACCAATAGCAGTTCTACTGTAGGTGTCAATCAGTGGTGCCCTTACTTCATTTGGGGGGAAGGGTGATCAGTGTAAGAGTTGCCAAATCAAGATGGCTTAAAGGCCCTGTACAACATTGTCAAAGGTCAAAAGATTGCCACAGTCTGTGTGTTAAACCATTAAACATTTCCCCCCTAAAGAAAGTTTTAGCTTAAATGACAATCTGAGAAAGTCGAAAAAGGCAAACAACCGTCACGGTTTTCGCACCGGCCTGTAAGAAATAGTTTAATACTCGCAAGTACTCAACTATTTGTCGATGTTTGAGTGAAGATTTCTCGAAAAGAACAGCATCCCATACCATAAGATTTCAACATTCATGAGTATTCTATCTTGACCCTCTACAAACTGTGTAAATTAGAAGGAAATCTCTATGTTTTCCGTTCTTCCCAATGTTGCATTGGGCCTTGAAACGGAGAGGGATTTCTGTTCACATCTAGCTCATCCCCCTTTATATACAGGGAGATTCATAAAGTAATATTCAGCTGGGGATATGCAATCGACAGGTCTGGGATCCATTTACAGAAGAAGAAAAAAATGAAATTAAAGGACGAGCAAAAATTACCACCCCTTCATCATAATGTGCCACCATCTCCTACTGATTAAAGTAGAGGAGCAAGGCTGTTAAGGCTTGCTGCAGCCTCATTGGGCCGTTTTGCAGCATGGAACAAATTGAACAACAATAAAGGATGATTTGTGGTGACACCATGTGTAAGATATCTTTAAAGGCCCCATACAACATTGGCAAAGGTAAAAAGATTGCCACAGATTGTGTGTTAAACCATTAAACATTCCACAAAAGCAATCCTGCGAAGGATTTAGCTCAAATGGTAATCTGAGAAACTATAAAAAATGCAAGAAACTGTCACTGTCACACACCATTCTGTAGTGTAGGAAATAGTTTATCACTCTCAAGTAATAAACTATTTGTCGATGTTTGGGTGAAGATTTCTCGAAAAGTACAGCATTCCAGACCGTAAGATTTCAACATGAGGATTCTATCATGACCATCTACAAACTGTGTAAATGAGAAGGAAATCTGTGGACATCGATGTTTTCCGATCTTCCCAATGTTGTATTGGGCCTTTAAGAAGAGGTACGGTTCTGAAAAGAACCCGAGTGATAACTCGATGTTCTGGCCAGTATGCTCTGGCTGTTATCAGGAGACGGACAGAGCATACTGGCTGGAACGTCGAGTTATCACTCTTTTCAGAGCCATACCCATCTTAAAGAGACCTTATACTGTACAAGGTGTCACCGCAAGCCTTCCTATATTGTGTCACCCACCATGCAAAGCCTTAACTCTTATCTAAATTGAACAGCATCATCCGTGAAGGAAAGTACCTCAGCTTGGGCTGAGCACTGTGTACAGCAAGCCCTCACCACAATACAAAGCATTTTCCTTTCTCAATAATTTGATAATGAAAACTGCATTGAAATGAAATGAGATGCTAATCAGATTGGTGTCAACGCAAATGAAAGCCTCAGTCCACAGTCATGAGGCAGATCAAGTTTAATATCTCGTGCGGACGACCGATCAGACGCATGGGTCGGATGAATGATACAATGAACAAGCTAACTAAGCTGCCCTGCTCACTAAAAAAAAGTATTCAGATACGAAAATGTGGTATTGATTCAACATGGGGAGGCAATTGTTTAATTTGTTTTGGTTTTTATTTTTGGAGGGGAACCAATATTTGTGACTGGCTCCACAAATGTGTGCCAAAATTGTGCCAAAATTTAAACATTTAATAGCTGAATTGGTTACATTATAAGCTTTAATTTGGTGTAGGTTTGAACCCCATGGCATTTTGCATTCTGGAGTGGAGATATACCGATATTTGCATATTCATTATGTATAATTTTTACGAAAGGGCTTTCAGAGATACACGTACAGCCCTTTAAACATGCATGTAACGAGTGGAAAGAGAAATTTACTACAAAGAAACTCTCTTGAATGCCCCTAGCAACAGTTATGTTCCTTTGAAGTTATCTTTCTGAACATTTCATAAAAGTACAGGATTTTTTATGATAGAAGCCAATAAACTCCCAAAACAGTGATTTTTTTAACCCTCTCCACATAGCCCTTTACGTGTTATAGCACAGTGCCCAATAGCATCCCTTTTTCACAGAGCGGGTCACATTTTAAGTGCATGACCTTGAAGCAAGAAGCAACTCAATATTATGGCATTTGAAACCAGCTGCAACCAAGAGGTAAATGACCAAAACACACAGAACTAAAAACTCTTGTTCATTTTTTTTTTTAGTTTCTTGGCCACCAGAAGAACCTGATGGCCACCCGGAAATTTGATTTTGTTGACAATCGATGAAAGACATCAAGGCCAAGCATTGAAGTGCACACTCCCACCCCCACGAGTTTACATCCTAGCGGCACCTTTTTTCGAAGGCGGGCTGCCTTCGAGAAAGTGTAAAAAGTCAGGTCCTCAACATTTGTTAGCCAAGACACAGCAACTAAAATCGGCCAAAACACATCATGATGAATCTGCGATGGAATGCGGTACTAACCACTATACAATATTCGAATCCACCACACAACCTCAACCAGCTCGGTGGTCAAGTGGTTAAGACGTCTGCACTAGAAAGTGGGAGTCGCGGGTTCGAATCCCGCCCAAGAATTTTTTTTTATCAGGCATCGGGCAAAGCACTGAGCATTCAGTGTCGAGCAAGGGCAAAACCTCATTGAATTGCTTTCTGTCCCTCAGGTTCACAATTCACGGGGTGATCGATCTTTTTCTAATGCCAGTCCCCATCTCTGGAATTCACTGCCGCTCAATATTCGTTCCATTAATTCAATATCTGAGTTCAAAATAGCCCTTAAACGCGACCTCTTTGTTAATAGTTATAATTGTTCATAATAATTTTTGTTTTTCTTTACTGTTTTTTTTGTACTGCGCCATGAGCATCTCTTGAGTCAGATACCGGTGCCCTATAAATGCCTGTTATTATTATTATTGTCCTTTGTTTCTCGTCCGTGTCCTATTCACTCTCTTCCCCCCTCCTTCATGTACCTATACATGTATCTGTCTTGTCCTTGTCACTCTGCCTTTGAGAAAGGTCCTGCTAGGATCGAAACGTCAGGCCCACTAAATTTGCATTTTGGTAATTTTAGTCAATAAGCAGTTTGCAACATTTTTGTATATATCACTTCATCATTATCAAAACACATTAACCGGCAAAAACATGGCAACTAAACCGGCCAAAAACAAAGCAAAACCTCATGATCGGCTGGAGGTGGTTGGGGCTAAGTTAATGAGATGACAACTCCCCTAAACCATCCCCCAAGCCTCATCTCCCTCCCCTCCCTCACCCACAACCCATCCCCTCATGCCCCACATAGATCAAACAAATCACAGCCACTATGCTCAGACTCAAATTGCCATCATGTAGTCTGCATGGCCGCGTGAAAGTCACACGCATGGAAGCCACTTAGGCATATTGTTTCTGAATTTATCTGACAGCCCGAGCCCAATGAAAAGCTGCGTACTTTTGTTTCTTCCAATTTTTATACACAGGGACTGGCCTAGAGGCAAAGAAATTACAGTAATTAAAAACAAACATTTCAAAATTGAATCAGCGATCATTATCTACAAAGGTTTCATTTTTTTTCTAATGAGCAAATCAAGACAAACGCAAATACTGTAAACACGGGGACAATGACATGTTGCCAGAAAAGACTTCAATTTTCATCGAGGTCATGAAGGTGATACTAATTGGAAATTTGTTTCAGAGTAATATATCAAAATGAATGCTGCTTACTGAGTAAAATTACCTAAATGCAAAAGGCAGAATTACAAGGACACAAACAGATATGAAGGGAGAGAGGCAATAGGATCGGATGACAGAAAAAGGGCAAATGAGGAAAGCTGGTACACAGACCAGGAAGGGATCAAAGGGAAGGGCAGGGAGTAGGGAAGGGCTTAAGGAGAAAATCTGGTAGACAGACTAGGGCGAGGTCAAAGGAAATGTCAGGGGGAAGGGAAAGGATTAGAGAAAGAAAGCTGGTAGACAGACTAGGGTGAGATCAAAGGGAAGGGCTGGGAGTAGGGAAGGGAGGAAAGCTGGTAGACAGACTAGGGTGAGATCGAAGGGAAGGGCAGGGAGTAGGGAAGGGATGAAAGCTTGTAGACAGACTAGGGTGAGATCAGAGGGAAGGGCAGGGAGTAGGGAAGGGAGGAAAGCTGATAGACAGACTAGGGTGAGATCAGAGGGAAGGGCATGGAGTAGGGAAGGGATGAAAGCTGGTAGACAGACTAGGGTGAGATCAAAGGGAAGGACAGGGACTAGGGAAGGGAGGAAAGCTGGTAGACAGACTAGGGTGAGATCAGAGGGAAGGGCAGGGAGTAGGGAAGGGAGGAAAGCTCGTAGACAGACTAGGGTGAGATCAGAGGGAAGGGCAGGGAGTAGGGAAGGGAGGAAAGCTGGTAGACAGGCTAGGGTGAGATCAGAGGGAAGGGCAGGGAGTAGGGAAGGGAGGAAAGTTGGTAGACAGACTAGGGTGAGATCACAGGGAAGGGCAGGGAGTAGGGAAGGGAGGAAAGCTGGTAGACAGACTAGGGTGATCCATGGACGTGGTGTATCTGCATCAATGATATTTCATTTGGAATCTTAAGAAAGAGGATCGACAAGTAATGGTTCGCACTCATGCATGAGTATATGGGGACCTGTTTAAAGATACAGTTTGCACACTTTTTCCCTTGCCTCCTGCCTTCCCCCATTTCATTAGATGCAGAGTTGATCCCAACACGAGATACATGTACATGTACGTGTAGAGCCATATCTGGCTGGCAACAGAAATATATGACGTCAAACGTGCACGGCGTGTGTGTGCGACGGAAAAGGTCCACTGTCGGCTCTCGCACATGTAATTTGATCAATTTTAATGAACGTGCACAGCCATTTCTCATCACGCACGGGAGGGGGGGGGGGTACTTGTGTACACAGGCATTGCCAAGGAGGTCGGGATGGGCAAAGTCTTAGGTTTTTGTTTAATTGCGCTGCGGGTTCCGACTGAGACATGAAAGGCATGATGATAAAGTGTGGTTGACGCACTGTGGAATCGATTACGGCGTTGCACGGGACGGTCTTGTTAACTGTGAATCTACACAAACACACGAGCGAATTAGGGCCGAGATAAACTGTGTGCATGGGGCCAATAGAAGAAACAAAAACGTGAGGAAACTTCACTTAATTTCCTCCTCCCCTCACAAAGGATCAACCAGTTTCACTGTCATGAGGATTTGCCGTAACTAGCACAATTGTAGAACTTTGAAAGTGTATGCTTTGGCCGACAGCATGCTTGAGAAGAAATTCAGCCAGCTCCGGAGGGATTCGAACCTGCGACTCCTGCATTCTACAGCAGATGTCATAGCCACCTGACCACCGAGTTGGTCAAGGCTGCGTGGTGGATTGGAACCCATGCATGCAATTATCAATATTTGAATTACGGCAAACCCTCAATGAATCACATTCTCACCAATGCAAAAACCATATCACATTCATATCTATCAGCAACTTGTAGAGATACAACAATATTGGCAAAATTGTACTTCTCACTTGAATTACCGTACATATACAAGTGTTAGAAATTGGATGGCCTATCGTTTCAATCCTAGCCCAATTTGTTCAAAGACGAACGCTGTGCCTGCCGAAATACAGATTTGAATCCGCATCACATGGATCAGTGGTCAAGCGATTTACACATCTTCGCTAGAAAGCAGGACTCATCTATAGGTGCATATCTCACCTGAGCAGCCTGCATCCTTTGTCAGCATTCCATTGAGCAATGCACTGAGCATACAGTCCTAATTACACACACCGGAATATCACGGACAGATCCCTATTCGATCACATCAAAGCCTTCCTGTTCATTTGTCAAATGGCAGACTCTCTACGTGTTTGAAAGTCAGAAATTCGGCGCCGCCTTTTTGAGGGGACATTATTTTGTTTTCTTCTACACAGTGATTCGATACATTGAAGCAGTTGCCAGGTTTTGTAATCAAAGCCCCTGATATTTCTTTCTCGGCAACCTCTGAAAGGTTATCAAAGCAGAGGCTCTGAGGAAATAATTCTGCAGTGGAAGTCCTGAGAAAACAGTCGACGAGGGCACTCACCACATCGGGCTTGGTTTAATGAAATAAATTCCCAGCTTGCTACGGTATGCCCACAGAACAGAAGCCATTTTCATGTCATGTACAATTTTTTTCCGGTCTCGCATTAAGCATTGTTAGGATTTTGCTTCAGGTTTTTATAATCAAATTATCTGAAAAGACGTATTTGTTGTTGGGTTTTTGTGGGGTTTTTTTTTTGCTAGGGTGGGCTTCTCATCATTTTCACTGTGGGTGAAAATTGATCTTTCAGTCATGTCAATGACACCATGATATGCAAAAAAATAAAAGTTGCCCAAAAATGCTTACTGACCAAAATGCAAACAATGTCTGCAAAATAATGCAAAATCTTGAGGATGCAGATGACCCGACGTTTCAATTCGAGCAGGATTTTTTCTCAAAGGTACATGTGCATGCAGGGACATCCTGCCTTGAGAAAATGTCCTCCTAGGACCAACACATCGGGCCCTGAACACATTTTGAAGACGTTATTGGCAATGGATCGTGCCATTTCTCGTAAATGTTAGACGGGAGGGAGGGAGACGGGAGGGAGGGAGGCGGGCGGCATCCAAACACCGGGTCTTGGGGGGGGAGGGGGAGGGGGGGAAAGTACAAGAAGGAATTGCTGTATGGAACACGATCTGCTTTCCTTGTGAGTGCCGGACTTGAGATCCCTGGAGAATGGTTAACTGCTTCTGACTGGCGCCTACCCCTCCCTACCCCATCCCAGCAAAGAGATGTTTGACTGCTTTGGGGAGACCCCCGCCAAAGGGCTGCATAGCACAGTGGTCAGAGCACACTAGCACAGGTACATGATGTCCAATGTTCAAGTCAAAACTTTCTTGGATATCTCCAGAAATTGTTTCAATGCCTCAGGTCTGTTTTCCTTTCCCGTGTTTGTTTGAAGATTTGATAATCATTTGGTATGGACGTGACCGAATACGCCTTGCCAGTAACAAGTAGACACATTGTGAGCGATTTTGCACAGAATGAAATGGCGAACCAGATATTGACAGCTCACAAGGTCACAGGACCGGCATTCAATAGTGCACCAATTTTTCTGGTTCATAAATGTACACTATAGTGACTATACTATTGATTTTGATTGCTGATTGTGGGAACTCTGACCACAATGGTTTGTACCGTAGGGCTATTGTATCTGTAAAATGGCATGGTCACAGCCAAGATGATACACAGTGTTCTCAAATATTAAAGGACATGTAATTATGTGGGAAATATCAGAGTTGAATGTTTCTGTGGCGGCTCTGTACAGAGTCATGCAGCTTCTCAAAAAAGTTGACTTACACATGTACATGGTGGCAACACAAATTTGCTGCACAGTCTGACAAAGCACCTAGCAGAGTATTACTACAACTGTACGTACACGTACATGTACAGGTACATGTACATGTACATGTACATGTACATGTACCTGTACATGTACCTGTACATGTACATCAAATATGGACAGGCATGCCGATTGTTGTATCCTTGTGGAGACATTGCTTTGTTCATGTGCAGTTTTGTGCACTGTACAACTGTGCGAGAAACGATGTTTAAAAAATGTTCCCATTTCAACCACATTCATTTTCCTTGGTAGAAATTCGGACTGTACATTATGTTGAAGCACTTCAATTACCCATCACAAATTTCCTGTTTTTTTAGTTATTTCTAAATACCAGTTTCGTGAAAACCATGGGGAGACCTATACACTTTTACAATTTCCCTATGACCTACATGTAGGTCTTCACAAGGCAGTAGACTCATGCCCAACCCTCTTGAATTACACTCTCAGACATGCAAAGTAACATCCGTGGTCACAGCTAGTGTTGTTGGTAGATGATGAATCACAAGACTTAGGGGAAAAGCATCGACAAATCTTTTTAAATCAGTTGAAATTAATTGGGTGTGAAAAGCAGTACGGATTTGGAAACTTATTTTTTACTTATTGAAGGATAGACTCTGAACTTCCCACTGTAATATTATCACCATTTCATTAAAAAAAACTACCCCCCTCACTGTTAGCCTAACTCTATCCTGCTGATCCCATTCAGTATCCAACAAGCATGAGAGTGTGAAGCCTGCTGATCCCAACAGTACCCAACAGTTGATACTGTTGGGTTCAGCAGGGTCCTGCAATGATAGTAATATTGCAGTAGCTTTGCATACAATGCCAGCCCCAACAAAATCCAACTGTTTTGTACAGTGTTGATCCCAACAAAGACTAACACTCAATTAACAGACAATTGTTAGGCCTTCTCTTTTGGGACTTTTCTTTTGTGCCTTTTCTATTGAGCCTTTTCTCTTGGGCCTTTTCTTTGGGGTCTTTTCCTTTAGGTCCTTTGTTTTTGGGCTTTTCTATAGATTTGTTTGACTATCTTCATTGTGTGGCTGCCCATGCCCCATAGCATCAACACCAGACCAGACAACCATGCTGACCCCAACAATCCTCAACACAGTTTTTTTTAGTACTGTACACTGCTGAACCCAACAGAGGACAACAGGCCTCAAAATTTGTTGGCTTCTGTTGGAGTCAGCAGGGTTAGGGATTTATTTTAATAAACCGTACGATCAATTCCTTCACTTGTCTCTTTGAGCTTTCCCCTTCTAATCCTTTCCTCACTCACTTCACTTCCCTTTTAATATCATCCTAGTCTCTAGTCTGTTTACCAACTTTCCTCTTTGTTCATATGTGTCATCCCTGTCCTATTGTCTCTCCCTCTTTCTATCTGTTTGTGTCCTTGTCATTGAGAACGGTCCTTCTAGGATCGAAACATCACACCCTCTAAATATTTTAGACAAATTTTGTTATGGCTGTCTTTTCATTTTGATTATCAATCACGTCTCCCGGCAACAGGCAGAGTACCGGTACACACTGCCTGAAACGCTGAGTTACCGGCTCTTTTCAGAGCCACACTCCTTCTTCAAAGAGAAGTGCTTCATGGTGTCACTGCAAACCTTCCACTTATCAACCACATTCCATCCATCGATCTTTCAAATGGATTTATTGCAACTATCTAGTCCAAACCCTCTAAAGATTTTTAGACAAATTTTGTTATGGCTGTCTTTTCATTTTTATTATCAACCACGTCTCCTGACGACAAGTACATGTACACACTACCTGAAACATTGAGTTACCAGCTCTTTTCAGAGCCACACTCCTTCTTGAAAGACAAGTGCTACATGGTGTCACCGCAAACCAAACCCCCTACAAAAATGTCACTCCATTACCAACTTTCTGTCTTAATCTTCGAAATACCACAACAGATATAAACAACCAAAGTGTTCAGGTTACAGTAAGCCTTCTCCCAACAACCCGTTAACGGTGAGGGATGCTATTGTCATTACAATCTGATAATCAACAGGCAAGGGGATGGTAGTGAATGATATTCACTTTACCCTTGCAACATGTAAATGCTGAATTGAAGTGATTACATTGGGCCTTACATGTATTATTGGCCACCGCGCACACACGCAAAACGTAGGTGAAGTTTGTCTTGTGCACAACACATTATACACCAAACTAAATGAACCCTTTAAAATAATCGCCATCAGCATTTGTCCTGAAGTCTGACAGTTTACTTCTGTTCCTCAGTGAAACCTTTCTCCAGAAAACACTACAGCTCAGTGACCAATGTGAACGACAACTTTGACACGTTGTTTTCAACCGGTGTGTAATCGCAGGCAAATGTTGGTTGAGCAAATATGAGCGGGCCGCATCTCATTAACAACCCTAAAGAGCATCACCTCGGCCAGAAAGACAAAAACTCGCGTCAAAGATGGTCAAATTATGAGAAAAGAATCTGCACATACCATCGATAGAAATCAGGAACGGATGCGGTACCGCTATCCACTGGCAGGAAATCCACCCAGAGTCAAAACAATTAGCTTACATCATTCCACACACACACATGCACGTGTATCCGGCAGTTGTAAAGGGCCTTTGCGTGCACATGAACCAAAACAGTGGGGGGCTGGAGCAGAGGTAGACTCGAATCCCGTATATACAGCCGTGCATGCAGTCCCGAATGACGTCGATGAGGTTTAATCATATGTGTACTGCATCATAGGCAGAGTACAGTGCGCCAGGTTGGTTTTCCCCCACCCCCTCGCTCTCTCTCTCTTCCTCTCTCTCACTCTCTCTCTCTCTACCCTCTCCTCTTAGTTCACTGCCACACGGCAATCAATGGCTTTGCCTTGATTTCAATTAGACTCTCGGGGAGCCACCGGCTTGTATAGGCCAGGGCTTACTCTTGATTACGTCAGAGAGAGAGAGAGCGGGAGAGAGAGGGATAGAGAGAAGAGGGCAGAGAGGGGGAGGATGGGACCAACACGAACTGCCTGAACCCTTAGGACTTTCACCGTCACTTCCTTTTTTCAGAGGCCAGGTCGGATCTGTTTTGTGTTGTTTTTGTTTTGTTGGTTACTCTTGTGTGTGTGAGGCTCATTTATTAGGCTTGTCCAGATACATGTATGCATGTAGGCTGGACTGTTTGGAAGGGATTATAGAAAGGCTACCCAAGTGTTGGAAACCATTGATCAAGCTATTGGATAGCACAGGTGGCGGTGGTGATGACGAATGCCGGCTTTGTCTTTGGGCAACGGGAAGTGCTACATGCACCTCTGTGAAGTACAAGTACATGTATATTATGTACCAACACGTATGGCATATGTTAGCTTAGATATATGCTCATGTAGAGAATGAATGAGTTATGCGCAAGCACAACACGTCTGTGTGTACATACAGTATACAAGATACATGTACATGTATGTGTCCGGAATTGGACCCCTATGTACAAAATACACTATACATGCTCATAGACCGACTGTGCACGTGTGCATGTAATAGTATTAAGAAGAAAGAGAATAATCAAGGGAACTCCGCAAGTTGTAGGATGTCAAGGTTAAGGTTGTCCTTCACGTAGGGGGCCACCTTAGGTGCCAACCCAAATGCACTCCAAAAAAACCCTTTTGACTCAACAGTAAATGACTGATTCATCCAGAAAGAAGCCTTACAAAGCAGGGAATTAGCTTGATATGAGGTGAATCCACTACAAATTAGAATGATATCTCTCTTTGTGCTGTGCATGTCCCGTATAAAAATGGGTGTTTATTAAGCACCAACTCCATCATATACCCAAGATGCTGACGGTGCTATTTCTGCAGTAAGTACAAACAACTAAGAGGACTTGACTTTGATAAGAAACACACTGTTTACTCCAAGCAAGACAGGAATAAGAATGTCCTACAGACCATAATTATTTGGAACAGTATGATATTGGGTGTTCCTCAGCTCTTGCTGACTTGGTCCCCCAGTCAGGACATTTTAAGCAAGCAACCAGGCTGTTTGCCTCCTCTCACCCACGCACTCTATCTATCCCAAGGTGTAGAACGGAGAGGTATCAGAACAGCTTCTTCCCTCATTCAGCCTTTCTTTGGAATTCACTTCCTGGTTCATGTTTTCCACCAGCTTACGATCTTGCCCTTTTTAAAAGAAAAGTCAATTCCTATCTCCGGCCTTCCTGAGTCCCTCCCTATCTGCTTCTTTCTCTGGCCCTTAACCTTGAGTGGCTTGTCAGCATTGTTTTGGGCAATTTTGCATTAAAATAAAAAAAAATCAGTCTACCAAATTTTAGCTTTACTACTTAGGTGGAAAGACATGTACCAGTACAGGATTCGTAAATCAACTCTCCCTTCAATCTCCCATCAATCTATTCTCAGGTTTGTCCACGGATAAAGAATGGAGTGAGTGGATCGGAATCATTTTCCTTTCAGAATAAAAAAAAAATTGCCGGCACGGTTGGCGGTGGGTTGCGGTGTGACGTCAGGTCCTGCTTGTTGCCGTGGTAACAATGCCAAGGGCAAGGAGTCAAGCACTTGACTGAAATGATTCAGAATGGCTGCAGACAGGCGGGTGGGCTGGTGTTGAGGGGGTGGGGGAGGGGGTCCCATTGGGCGGGGGTGGCTTTCGTCTCTCCGGCCAAACCAAAAAGGCCAGTGACGTCAGTAGATGAGTGAGCTATTTGGCAGTGGTCATTCTGGCAGGGAGGAAACCCCAACAATTACCATGGTTACGGCTGGATGTACACTTGTTTGTTTGTTTGTTTGTTTGGGTTTTTTAGGGGGGGGAGTGTTTTGCTCTTTCTCAATGACGGTACATGTATCTTTCTAACCTATTTTTCCTTTGTTACAGGTGTTGTGTTTTATCTTATGTGCCTTAAAGCCCCTACACAACATTGGCAAGACAGAAAAACAGAAATGTTCACATATTTAAATGAAACGTAACAGTTTGAAGATGGTTAGAATAGAAACCTTGTGCTGAATTTTTTTTTCTGCCTAAAATATTGTATTTAAAAAAGAAGAAGAGTAAATCAAATCGTTTACATCTCACCAGGATCTAAACATTTTTCAGAACAATTTTCTCCAGACTCGGTTGGCGGATTGAGCTGAAATTTTCACAGGTGTGCTACTTCATGCAAATGTTGGATCAGACAACGTATGGATGCTATTCTTTGACCTCGACCAATGTTGCAAGCTGCTTACTGACTTAAATTACCTTAAAGCAACTCTCCAAATAGTATAGACCCTTGATGTTTCACACCTTCAAGGACCTTTCTCAAAGGTCAGGCCCTTTTATAATGGATTCATGCATCGCTCGTGTGAGTCAAAATACTTGGGGGGGGGGGGGATTCACGCCAAAACGGCCGTGCAGATAAGCCTTGGAGGTTTGCACGGTTGAATCTCAGTGGGGCAAGTTGGCAGCGACACCAGGCGAGTCGTCTCTTTTGAGAATGGCTCAGAGAGGAAGCTGGTAACTCAATGTTTTCGGGGCAGTGATTACTCCGACTGTTGTGGGGAGACTGCCAAGGGGGTGTACATTGTACATGTACATGTGTACATTGTACATGTACATGTACATGTACATGTACATGTACATGTACATTGTACATGTACATTGTACATATACATTTACAATGTAAGTCTTTATTACTGGTCTCTTTGGCTAATTGTTATCATTCATTGGTTAGACTAACATGGCTATCTATAGATCTACAGTATACACATCTCCAACATTTCTGTGTATACAAGTGCATGTGTGCAAATCACTTCAGCATTTGTACATGTGTATGTGAATGTGCAAAAGTCACATTAGCATCTGTACATGTACATAAATCTGTACATAAATCTGTACATAAATCTGTACATAAATCTGTACATAAATCTGTACATAAATCTGTACATAAATCTGTACATAAATCTATACATAAATTATACATAATATGTATAATTTATAATAAACAACTCGCATTTATACCATTTATACCATTAGTACATGTGCACAAGTCACATTAGCATTTGTACGTGTGTACATGTACAGTACATGTACATGTGTGTATAAAGCACATTGGCACTTGTAGTTGTACATGTACATGTACAGTGTACACATCAAAGTTTAAAATGAACGGGACTGGGTGGCCATTCTTATGCGGGAGAATTCGGTGTCAGCTTTGGGGAGAGAGTGACTCAAAGCCAGCCAGCTCATCCCGGAATAGTCCTCACTGCCATTTGGGAGACTAATTATTCCCGGGCTGCAGCTGAAATGCTGAATCGTGAGAGAGGGTGGATGTGGAGGGGGGGGGCGTATTGAAGTGGTCTCTTGCCACAGGCCTGTCAAAAACTTGCATCCCCCTGGTCACATCGACCCATATATATGTATGACCACGCGGCAAGGGGTGGAAATCGAAAAAGAAGGGGGGTTTGATTCCTTCCCCTCCCCCTCGACGAGAGGGAAAACAGAAGGGACCCCTGAGAAAGAAGCACTGTGGTCAGGGATAGGAATGAGCCAATGTTTTCCCGAATACACATCCGAATTGGCATACGTGTGCATGACAACATTCAGTAATCACGTATCTCAAACTGCAACGGATGGTCCGAGAAACTGACCTAATGTCTCCCAAAGGCTGGGGTTAAAGGCCAATACAACATTGGGAAGATCAGAAAACATCGATGTCCAAAGATTTCCTTCTAATTTACACAGTTTGTAGATGGTCATGATAGAATCATCATGTTGAAATCTTACAGTTTGGGATGCTGTACTTCCCTAAAAATGTTCACTCAAACATCAACAAATAGTTTATTACTCGTAAGCAATAAACTATTTCTTACACTACAGAATGGTGCAAAAACCGTGACCTTTTTTTACCTTTTTCTACTTTCTCAGATCACCATTTGAGCTAAAACCTTCGCAGGATTGCTTTTTTGGAATGTTTACTGGTTTAACACACAGACTGTGGCAATCTTTTGACCAAATCCAAATTTCAACCTGACAAATTGTGTTAAAGTAGTAACTTACTCAAGTGGTAAGTAAATACCGGTATCAGACATGCTGTGAACTTTTAGCGCTTGGAATGCTGCCATTTTCATGAAAAGTTGTATATTTTGTATAAATTTCCAATGGTCGTTTTAAAATGACTTTTGGGAAAAACCATGCTTACAAGCCTTAAAGCCCCTACACACCATTTGCACAAATCCAACATGGTATATTCGCAATTACCGCCGACTGTTTTGAGATTTACTCGCAATTTTCCGGTTCAAACGCACGGTAGCGCTATGGAAAATTCTGCTAAATGTACATGTAGGTGCATTTTACGATCCTCAAAGCTGACACAGTTTAATGAAAATATGAGCCAGTTTTTCACCATTTTTCTCGCAATATGGTTGACAAATTGAGCTGAAACTTTCACAGTATTTCGTGCCTATATATGCTGGATTAGACAAAGTATGGACGCGTCTGTAAGATCTTTACTGATGGTGTGTAGGGGCTTTAAGCAATATACTGTACAATATATTGTGACATAATTACGGGGCTAGAATTATTTGGACTTTGACTGCATAGGGACCTGAACACCCAGACCTCAGGTTTTGTGTGCCAGCACTCTTACTATCTGAGCTATCCAGCCCTTAGGGGTGGGAACGCCAGCCAGAAACATTCAACCATTAACTGCCATGTACGTAACACAGGGCAGTTAAATATCTATTCATTGGATGTCATTTTTATAGTGTTAGTGTTTTTCCTTTTTTCAGTGAGTCATCCAAAGTGGACAAGTTGAAACATGCACTACCCTTGAAAGGGACAAGGGTTGGCATGGGGGGGGGGGGCAAAATGGGAATTGAATGAGGGGAGGAGGGAATGAGGGGAGGAGGGGAGGAGGGGAGGAGGGGAGGAGGGGAGGAGGGGAGGAGGGGAGGAGGGGAGGAGGGGAGGCCTGCCGATGGGAGGCAAGATCTCCGGGCTCTTTTTCGGTGCGCCAGACATGGCTCGTAAGATGTTGAAGCCAAAGTGAACCCGGTACATCTGAACCCTTCTCCATCTTATTCTCCTCATGCATGTGCGAGGTCACTCCCTACAATTTATTATTTATTTATTTTGTTTAAATGCAAAATCGCCCAAAACAAGGATGAAAAAGCCACTCACAGTTAAAGGGCTGAAGAAAGAAAGGAGATAGAGAGGAACTCAGGAAGGCCGGAGATACTGTAGGAATTAGCATTCCTCTTAAAAAAGGGCAAGATCGCAGGCAGGGGGAAAGCAAGAACCAGGAAGGGAATTCCAGATGAAGGCAGAACGAGGGAAGAAGCTGTACTGATACCTCTCTGTTCTACATCATAGGACTTTTTTTCTGGTTTGATATCTTTCTCCAATCATTCCGCGACCTATTTGTTTTCCCCCGTACAAGAGCAATGTCTCTATCTCTTAGAGCATCTCTCCGGCGTACCGAAATGCAAAATTGGCACGACCTTTTCGAGAGTGGATTCTATTTCGGAGAGAGGAAAAAAACACAGGCGCGTTGTTATTCTCAACGCAGTGACTTGGGGGAGATTGGGGCGGAGGAGAGATCTCCAATTGTCGCACACCAGTGAGCAGACGTATATTTCTGGGAAAGGGGAAATGCGTGGGACGAAATAAGGAAGGGAATATGCAGGGTGCACGGCCAGACAATTTGAGAGGGGACAATTTGTCAGAACAGGCCCACTGCTCAGTATGGAATCTGGACAACAAAAAGAGAGACCTCTACTTATACTGTTGGCTCAAATGGAAAAAAAAACAATTGAGAAAGATTTGCCCAAGATCAGAAATGTGGTTTCACAGGACAATGCTAAGAATCTCACACATCCACCAAAAATTGCAACAGTAAAGAGCTACTGATAGTCTACCCAATACTCAATTAAGAACTTGAACCTCCGAAAAGGATACTGTACATGTACAGGTGTGTACATCAAAGACAGTTACAGTATTGTGGGTGAGTTGTTCCAAATCTCATTATCCGTGGAAGCTTCCATGGAGGCTATTCCAGAGGCCAACAGCGATTGATATTTCTCAACAACTGTGAGTTCCATGGTGTTCGGTTCCTCTTTGACAAAGAGACACCATAAAGTGGGGATTTGGTGTCATCACAAAAAAAAACCCAGCTATGGCGCAAGAAGATCCAAATTTTCCAGCCCTTAATTTCTCCTTTTAAGGTTCAAAATTATTCATGCAGAGGCGTTGGAATCCCTCAAACTCCACTAACATAAAACAGCAACAGTTCAAGAAAATATGCGAAAATACGGACAGTTTTGGGAAAATGAAGGTCAGAGTGAAAGAGTGTAAGGTGCTCCTGATGAAATTGTGTAGAAATAATAAAGCAATATTCAAATGTGGCATTTCAAGACTCGATGAGAATTGTTCAGTAGCAGGGTTTTATGCATGTAGGCCATGAAATTCATCAAATATTCGTAGCAAAAATATTTTCGGACTGTATGAATTCAGCCACTGGGACAGAATGAAGGCTAGATTGAAATCAGATTTAATCTTGGAGCTGCGTGAGAAAGCATGTTGATTTCGTTGTTGTTGGACTAACTCATCCTGTAAGGAGTCAGGTTTGAAGATTTTTGGATGTTCATCGTGACTTCTGTCCGCGCCAGAGTCGAAGGCAATGACCGGCTGTGTCACGATTCCTGCAGCATGGTTAATTAGACGGCAGAATCCTCACACAGGGCACAAACATAAGCGCACGGTGCATGTGTAGAATATGCAAAGGGCGGAGAGGGGTGCACAGTTGGGGCACGGTACACGTACAGTCGTATCGAGTGATTTCACTTCCAAATGGCCAGCTCACAGGCCTATGTGCCATCCGTCAGCCCACAAAAAGGAATGCACACAGGTGACTGCCAGATGCCAATGGTACACAAGCGGCCCTGAAAGTCAAATCCTAAATTCTAGGTTACAATGGAATTAAAAAGGGGTTGATTTATAGCTAAGCATCTGATGTGTGGGAGTGAAGGACCTGTGCACAAATTATAATTATGCTGTCCAGGTTTTTGTGCCATGCCGAGGTCAACTTGGTACAACCATGCCAACCGGTTCATGCTATGCCAGTGCTTTGCTACCGGCCGACTGTTTGACTGACTGACTCTCAGGATGAGACCAAAGGGAAACCCGTAGCCTCCATCTCTTTTCCCGTCAAAGCCCGGTTTCCCGCATCTCTCAGGATGTGACCAAAGGGAAACCTGTAGCCTCCATCCCGTTTCCCGTCAAAGCCCGGTTTTCCCGCATCTCTCAGAATGTGACCAAAGGGAAACCCGTAGCCTCCATCCCGTTTCCCGTCAAAGCCCGGTTTTCCCGCATCTCTCAGGATGTGACCAAAGGGAAACCCGTAGCCTCCATCCCGTTTCCCGTCAAAGCCCGGTTTTCCCGCATCTCTCAGGATGCGACCAAAGGGAAACCCGTAGCCTCCATCTCTTTTCCCGTCAAAGCCCGGTTTTCCCGCATCTCTCAGGATGTGACCAAAGGGAAACCCGTAGCCTCCATCCCGTTTCCCGTCAAAGCCCGGTTTTCCCGCATCTCTCAGGATGCGACCAAAGGGAAACCCGTAGCCTCCATCTCTTTTCCCGTCAAAGCCCGGTTTTCCCGCATCTCTCAGGATGTGACCAAAGGGAAACCCGTAGCCTCCATCCCGTTTCCCGTCAAAGCCCAGTTTTCCCGCATCTCTCAGGATGCGACCAAAGGGAAACCCGTAGCCTCCATCCCGTTTCCCGTCAAAGCCCGGTTTTCCCGCATCTCTCAGGATGTGACCAAAGGGAAACCCGTAGCCTCCATCTCTTTTCCCGTCAAAGCCCGGTTTTCCCGCATCTCTCAGGATGTGACCAAAGGGAAACCCGTAGCCTCCATTCCGTTTCCCGTCAAAGCCCGGTTTTCCCGCATCTCTCAGGATGTGACCAAAGGGAAACCCGTAGCCTCCATCCCGTTTCCCGTCAAAGCCCGGTTTTCCCGCATCTCTCAGGATGTGACCAAAGGGAAACCCGTAGCCTCCATCCCGTTTCCCGTCAAAGCCCGGTTTTCCCGCATTTCTCAGGATGTGACCAAAGGGAAACCCGTAGCCTCCATCCCGTTTCCCGTCAAAGCCCGGTTTTCCAGCATCTCTCAGGATGTGACCAAAGGGAAACCTGTAGCCTCCATCCCTTTTCCCGTCAAAGCCCTGTTTCCCGCATCTCTCAGGATGTGACCAAAGGGAAACCCATCTAGCCTCCATCTCTTTTCCCGTCAAAGCCCGGTTTTCCCGCATCTCTCAGGATGTGACCAAAGGGAAACCCGTAGCCTCCATCCCTTTGCCCGTCAAAGCCCTGTTTCCCGCATCTCTCAGGATGCGACCAAAGGGAAACCCATCTAGCCTCCATCTCTTTTCCCGTCAAAGCCAGGTTTTCCCGCATCTCTCAGGATGCGACCAAAGGGAAACCCGTAGCCTTTCGTAATTCTGACTGCCACCGAATCACTTACGGTATAAAACGGCCGTGCAACATGGGAGTATACTGTCCCACATTCAAGCACTGCATGTACACTGAAATGTCTTAGGGAAAAAAAAAAGGAAAAAAAAACCCACTCATGTCTTATTTTGGAAGGTTGATTAATCGAGGGGGGGGGGGGGTTGATATGGCATATGGTAAACTGGGGCTGGCTCTTTGAGAGCTATAGGATGGGACAGGGGAAACATTCCTCTGTGCCCTAGGACTATACGTCTTCAAGTGACACTAGGGCAGTGCACAATATTAATTGGGCAAGGATTGGTCCATCTCGGCTTTCATCATAAGCAGTCCTTGCCAGATCCTGATATACATATTTTGAGAGGGGCTCCGTTTGGGGGGGTTGGGGATGGAGAGGCAGTAGTAAGGTTTGGTCACGAATCAGTTTGGTATTAAGCTACACTGGCAGGGGCATTTGTACATTTTTTTTTTCAAGTGACACTTGATACAGCCTTCTCACGGGGCCATTTTATGAAATGAAGGCTGTGGCTCCAGCCTGGGCATCAGTTTCATTTGCACAACTTGTTATAACATCACATGAACTAAAGACGATTTCCATTGCAGTTTGTGAGTGAATACATAAAAAAGATGCCTTCAAATTTAGCGACAAATTTATGTGATGGTTAAGGGATCTCATCCAGGAATGTGTAAGGGACTGTAGACAAAATGAAGCCCTGTTGAGATACATTTTTTTTTTGGGTCAAACTTTCATCGTCGGACTCTTGTACATTTTGCGTCGTTCTCATGCCAGGTTGGGAAAGTTCAAAAGCCGTCTTCAACAGGTTCATTTCGAGGCTAAAGAATTCATCTTAGAAGTAATCACAGAGAGATTGGCTTCCTAATCATTGAGAAAACTGGCTACAGAAAAGAGCAGTACAACATCAGGAGGTGGAGATGTTAGAGACAGCAGAACAGAGAAGACTGCGGCGTGACATGACTGTCAATGAGATATGGATATAGCTAATGAGACATCAATGCATCGGCCACTATTGTCGACTAGTTTACATGAACATGCACATGTACATGTAGCCTACTTCAGTACATTATGGCAATCAAATGTAACATACCCCCACCAAAAAAATTGATTGCTGCTTCTTGGAGAGGGAAGAGATGGGGAGAGGGGAGAGGGGAGGGGAGGAAAGGAGAGGGGAGGGGAGGGAAGGAGAGGGGAGGAGAAGGCAGGAGAGGGAAGGAGAGGGAAGGAGAGGGCAGGAGAGGGAAGGAGAGGGCAGGAGAGGGAAGGAGAGGGAAGGAGAGGGCAGGAGAGGGAAGGAGAGGGCAGGAGAGGGGCAAGAGGAGAGAGGGGGGCAGGAGGAGAGAGGACAGGAGGAGAGCGGAGGAGAGAGGAGAGGGAAGGAGAGGGAAGGAGAGGGCAGGAGAGGGCAGGAGAGGGCAGGAGAGGGCAGGAGAGGGGAGAGAAGAGAGGGGAGGGCAGGAGGAGAGGGAAGGAGAGGGAAGGAGAGGGAAGGAGAGGGAAGGAGAGGGAAGGAGAGGGAAGGAGAGGGAAGGAGAGGGAAGGAGAGACGACAGCGTAGGAGGGCAGGAGAGGGCAAGAAGAGAGAGGAGAGGGAAGGAGAGGGCAGGAATGGGCAGGAGAGGGGAGAGAGAAGAGGGGAGGGCAGGAGGAGAGAGGGCAGGAGGAGACAGGAGGGGAGGGAAGGAGAGGGCAGGAGAGGTAAGGAGAGACAAGAGGGGAGGAGGGCAGGAGAGGGCAGGAGAGGGCAGGAGAGGGCAGGAGAGGGCAGGAGAGGGTACAAGAGGTGTGGAGAGGGTAGTAGAAGGCAGGAAATGGTAGGAGAGGCCAGTGGGTAGGAGAGGGGAGGGCAGGAGGAGACAGGAGGAGAGGGAAGGAGAGGTAAGGAGAGACAAGAGGGGAGGAGGGCAGGAGAGGGCAGGAGAGGGCAGGAGAGGGCAGGAGAGGGCAGGAGAGGGCAGGAGAGGGCAGGAGAGGGTACAAGAGGTGTGGAGAGGGTAGTAGAAGGCAGGAAAGGGTAGGAGAGGCCAGTGGGTAGGAGAGGGGAGGGCAAGGCCGGGCAAGGCAAGGGCAAGCCGAGCAGGAAGAGGTGAAGGATGGGTCCCGAGAGAGAAGGAAGAGACGACTGCAAACAATCCAATCGCCTCCAGCCAGCCTCTCCCACACTCCCACCAATGCTTGCAATGTCAAAACTGTTGACAAGCTGCATACACATTCCATCGGATTTTGCCTGTGCGGCATCAAACCTATTTATTCTCTATTTGTTTTCCCTTATTGATGTTAGTGACAGGGGAGACGGGTGGGGGGTGGGTTCGGTTTGTTCAAGTTTAGTGTTGTTTGGATATTATATGAGTGCCTGCCAGGCATCTATCTGTTGTGCTTGCTTGAGCAGGTGTTTGGTCTATGTCGGAGAGGAGGGTTGAGATGGGGGATAGGGGGGGGAGGCCAAACCTCTCTGCCTTGAACAGCACTGCTGTGAGCTTCAAGAGTAAATCTCTGTTATCGAGATTGAAAAATAACCCTACGGACAGTCTAGCTCTCCCTCAAAAAAACATGTCATTCATTTATACCAAGTGATTTTGTTTCCAGTTGAAAACGAGAACAAAATCTGAGACAATTAGATGAGATATCAAAGCCTGTAGAAAAAATGATCCTTGATAATGTACATAATTACATTCCTATTCAACATGCTACATTTGATTGTTAAAGGAAAAACTGACTGTTTTGAAAAAAATTGGAGATGAGGTTGTTAGTACGCTCAGAGAATTTGAGAGGATTTTTAACCCTCCTCCTCGGCTTTCGGGGAACAGACATGGAGTCCTAAGCTGTGTTTGTGTGGAGGGTGGTCAGAGGCTCTGAAAGGCGCAAAAGCAAAGGTGTCCCCCCGCGCTCTCTTCAGTCTTGCCACTATAAGGCAGTCCCGGGAAAATCTTGTTTGATTTGAGAGGATGCAATCTATCTGCAGGGCAAGAGACCACAATGTGATCCGCCTATAGCCATTTCTGACAGTAGCTTAGTAGTGCTGGACTGATGTGCAGGCAGTAGCTACATGCACAGCCACCCAGAAATCTTTGAAAGGATTCGGTACAAAAGCAAATCTTGCCTTTACCCACACGCAGCTCTGTAGAGATGCAGTAAGTAGAGTAGTTGGGTTGTTTACAGTGCTATAGGTTCTTAAATCTGTACGGACTTTGTAGCTTCCATTTTGCCTCCCGGCAGAGGGCAAAATGATTTGCAATAAGCCTCCTTTAATAGTACAGAGAACAGGGGTCCCTTGTCACACAAGAGCCTGGCTGGCAGAACATCTCACAAAATGCAATGACATGCAGTGAGTTGTTGGGTTGTTTACAGAGCTACAAGTTCTTACATCTGTACGGACTTTGTAGCTTCCATTCTGCCCCCAAGGCAGAGGGCAAAATGATTTGCAATAAGCCTCCTTTAACAGTGCAGAGAAGAGGGGTCCCTTGTCACACAGGAGCCTGGCTTACGGAACAATTTTTTTTTTTTAAAGCGGGGATGACGGTCTGTAAATGGTTTTGTCTTGTTGAGGTAAGGCCTGCAAAACATGCTCCTGACATCTTCGGACGTATTAAAAAGGTAAATCTCTAAGCAGCTCCTTTTTTTAGGCGGGCGGGGGGCGGGGGGAGGGAAGGGAGTGGGGGTAGACAAGGCCGCTTCTGCCACACTTTCTCTGAGCGAGGCTTGGGGAGTGAGGCAGGATGGTTCGGTCGACTGCCGGGGCGAAGGATTAGAAGGCAGAGTCCTGATATAAGAACGGTTTTCCCAGGGTGTTTTGGGTGCGGTATTAATATCCAATCTGGAGCCTGACTCCCACTGGGAACGGGCCAAATTTTCCGTCGGTCGGATTTTTTACGGTAAGCACTCCGTGAGTTATTTGTGAGTTGATGTCTCCCGAGGATGGGATGTCAAAATGTGCTCTTAAGGCCTCCCGCGATGTGCCACTGAGACGATACGGGATGCAGGTGGGCGTGGGATAAGGGGCGATGGCAGGGACAGCAACAGCATCTAAGAGTGATGAGGTATTAGCAACTCCGGGGGTTCACTGTCCTTGTGTGCTGTCTCACCGGCATTCCCCGAGCGGGGAATGGGGCAGAATTATATGACTCAGACTCACGCTTGAGTCTTGTGTGGGTTTTTTTTTTACTGTAACTCACACTTCACTCTCATTGTCAATGACTCAGACTCACATTCACGTCCTATCTTGCAGGGCTCTGAATCGCATTTGGATCGCGATAATAAATGGCCATGGGTTGATTTCACAAAGCCCCACAATCCATCGTAACCTGATTCAGAATCAGAATCAGAATCTCTGCCGTGGAGAAAAAGTCCTCCCTAAATCGCATTTGAGTCACGATAATAAACCGCCTCAGGTCGATTTCACAAAGCCTTTAAAACAATCCATCGTAACCTGATACATGATGGGTAATGCATCGTTTTCACAAAGGGTCACATACATGTAGATTTAGTGCATCGACTATTGTCTTAGGATCGATCGCAAGGTACAATCTGATTGGTGAAATTGACCACTGGAATCAGACTCGGAACAACAGACTTGACTTGCCTTACTTGTGACTCAAAGGACAAAATAGTCGGTCTTTGCAAGGTAAACTGCACTCGCAAGCTAGGCATCCACAGACTCATATGGGCCATTACAGTACATGTAGGTTACATGGTTTGAACTGAATTTTTACCAATACTGATGACACTCGCCATCCATGTCATATCCACCAACCCGCCCCGAGCCGCCTTAAATCGAGGAAGAGCTGTCTCCATGCAGTCCAACCATTGTCTCAGCCCCTCATACAACTAGGCTAGCACTGTGGGAGGGGCGGCGAGATGAGAAACAACACATGGCAAACCTGCCCATCCCAACCAGTGAGCAATGGGCACCTGGCCACAAATCTGAGTGGAGGCTGTGGAAGTCCCTCAACAGACTACGCACAGAAATGGGTCGTAGCAAAGCCAACCTGAGCAAGTGGGGGCTATGCTGATGCGGCCGATCCAACCTGTGAATGCGGTGTTTCAGAGCAGACAATGCAACATCTACTGAGATGTCCCACTCCTGGAGGACGAGTGCTGCCTAGAAGATCTGGCAAGTGCGAATAGGAAGGCCCTCAGCCTGGCAAGAGCCTGGCCCAACATTTGAACCAAATCGGAGATGATGGACACGAAAGAAGAAGAACCAATACTTGACTTGGCTCTTTTACTGGATATACTGTGCCAGCAGACCTATTGATTATAAATGCGACTCGAGAAAAACTTTCAGAGAATTGGAAAATACTCCCAATACAAAGGTGACCTGTGACTGGGACTCAGGATTCAACCTTTAAGACCCCAGATGGATTCGGACATGACATGGATGACTTAGTACTGTACTTGGACTCTGACATGATATTTTGTCACTCGACGACAAGTCTAGAACGGGGCAAAAGTTAGGCCAAAGTCCTGAAAACCTCTGATCGGGGGTGGATTTCAACTTAAGATGGGTAAGCCATCGTAAGTTGTGGTAGGCTGTATGGTTTCTGTGCATCGCATCATCGTCTTGCGATTGATTGCAAGTTACGATGGGTTTGGTGAAATCGACAGCTGGCCTAACAAATGTCTGGTGGTGCTACTGCTGTAGCAGGGTTCAGCCTTAGCTAAATTTTCCACTGGCCAGCCGGGCTACTGACGGCATTCACATTATAACTGGCCAACCAATCTTCTCAACTAACAGGCATTTCGCAGGAAGATGCTGCCATTGTCTTCACACAGTCGGTGGAAAATTGTGTGTGAATTGAGGCTTAGATCCTGGCAGAGAGAGTTGTTTAACTGAGCTTTTGCTGGAGATCTTCACAGTATCGTTCTCCGTGCTTAGAATGCTTCTTTTAACAACCACAGGCAAGACCCAGATTGAGAAAAGATTGCCGTTCCACAGAAAGTAATATCAAGACTGCCTGAAGTTTTTTTTATCTTTTTCCTTTTTCTTTTCTTCAAACTGGCCAGCCAGGGAAAATTGTGGAAGTACATTAGTTCACTCAGGGCTAGCTCTACCCGACATAGAATGAGCACTGCATGCTCACTGCTTTACCTGAATACGTGCTGAAAACATACCGGCAGCACAGATAGGGATTCAAACTCCCAACTCCTGCTCTTTTTAGTGTCGGCATCCTAACCGCTTGACCACAAAAAAAGCTGGTCAAGGTTGTGCGGTGCATTCAAATCTGTATAGCTGTGGGTGCAGCACTTCATCATGCACGTGAAGTGATTCTTTGCGACGGGGAGAATGTAATTCAATGAGGAATTTGCCCCACTTGACATACAATTAGTACTGAGATTCAAGAACTGTGAGTTTGCATGAAGGGTGTCTGCTGGAAGGTAGTGGTGGTACAATTAACTGTACTTACTTGATATCCGTGAAGGAGCCTTCTGGGGCATCCAGGGCAATAGACAATTCCTCCACAAGCCTCTCAGCCTTCTCTTGACTGACCCTGAGAAAGAGGACAAATGCATCCGGTGTTAGAAATGACAGAGGTTGAGAACCCTCTCTCGCTCTCTTTAAAGCCTAACAAAAAGATGAATGCAAGTCTCAATACTCTCTTCAAATTCACAATCGGCAATTTGATCATTTCCTCTCTTCTTTCCCTCAAGGTGCCATATCTCTTGCTGTCGGCAACCATGTCATGCCACATTTTTCTGTGCTTTGCTTTCTCCAG
This sequence comes from Luidia sarsii, assembly GCA_949987565.1. Taxonomy (NCBI): domain Eukaryota; kingdom Metazoa; phylum Echinodermata; class Asteroidea; order Paxillosida; family Luidiidae; genus Luidia; species Luidia sarsii. The sequence continues at coordinate 18,776,882 of OX465109.1, read as the reverse complement.
CAGCTCCCCCCCCCCCCCCCGATGTGTTACTCCTCGTTTTTGACTTGACCGACCACAAATAGTAAAATCTGAAAAAAATGTAGAGGCCTTGGCACATTGATCCTAGGAGGACCTTTTTCAGACTCAGAATCAGAATTAGAATTAGAATCAGAGTCAGGGTCAGGGTCAGGGTCAGGGTCAGGGTCAGGGTCAGAGTCAGAGTCAGAGTCAGAGTCAGAGTCAGAGTCAGAATCAGAATCTCAATCAAAATCAGAATCTCAATCAGAATCAGAATCAAAATCAGAATCAGAATCAGAATCAGAATCAGAATCAGAATCAGAATCAGAATCAGAATCTCAATCGGAATTTCAATCGGAATCAGAATCAGAATAAGAATCAGAATTAGAATCAGAATCATATTATCTGCCTTGGAGAAAAGTCCTCCCTGAATCAAAATGGCAGACCCCCATAAAGGAAAGGCCATAATGCATTTAATGGAATTAGCCTCATTTCAGTCTATGTGATAATTCAATTTGCCATTTGGCTCACTGTGTTTGGGAAGGTTAACCATTCAGCGAGCCAACCGCTGCTAATTCAATTGATCACAGCTGTGAGCAGTCATTCCACGGCCAATTAGAAGAATCATCCAAATTGAAACGGCCATCACTCGGTTCATAATACCAATTCCCATGCAAAGACGGCAACTTTGATTGCATTACCTGGAATTAGGACGGTAAAGATCCAACTTTAATTAACAACCCCCTTTTTAAACAGGACGGAATGGTCAATGGAGAAATCATTTGGCTTGAATGAGACAAAATTGCATTCCGAATTTGACAAATGATCAAATGAATGAAACCTTGGGGGAGCTGCAAAATGCAGTCTGTTAGCAAGATGGGGAAGATCATGTGAAGTACAAAGTATGCAGTGAGGATGTACATATGTATTTTAGCAGAGCGACACAAGCTGATAAGCGGAATGAGAGCCAAACAATTGAAACTCCTTGGAAAGATGGTTCGGGAAAAAACCTGGCATGAACAGGAAATAAAATAGCGGGGAAGATGAGCAGAGGAAAGAGAAGGGTGACCTGGATGTCCTGCCAAAAAAGACTGGCTACATTACAAGAAAGGAAAAACCTCGGGAGGTGGAGGTGTTAAAGAGAAACTCAAAGCACAGAAAACCGTGCCCTAAACTGATTGCTGATGTCAAGAAACATGGCAACTCAAGAGAGACAGAGAGAGAGAAGAGAAAGAGAGAGAGAAGATAGAAGACAGAGAAGAGAAGGGAGATAGACAGAGACAGACAGACAGAAAGAGAGAGACAGAGAGGTAGACTGAGAGAGAGAGAAAGAGAGAGAAAGGGAAAGAGAAAGAAGAGAGAGAGAAAGGGAGCAAGAGAGGGAGAGAAAGGGAGAGCGAAGAGAGGGCGAGAAAGGGAGAGAGAAAGGGAGAAAGGGGGAGAGAGAAGAGAGAGAAGGGGGGAGAGCGAGAACTTTAGAGAGATAGCGAGAAAGAGAGAGAGAGAGAGAAGGGGGGAGTGAGAGTGAGAGTGAGAAAGGGAGAGAGAGGAGAGAGAGAGGAGAGGGAAAGAGGGAGTGTGTAAGAGGGAAAATGGTAGAGAGAGAGTGAGAGAGAGTAAGAGAGAGTAACAGAGAGAGAGAGAGTAAGAGAGAGTAAGAGAGAAAGAGTAGGAGAGAGTGCAGGGGGATATTAGAGCTGGGAAGACGCCCTAGCAGGTGGAAGAGTATTTGGAGGGGTGAGGGAGACTTAACTTGCTGCACTTTTGCCAATTAGATTCTGTGTTTACAATTGCTCCAGATCTATAGCCGGCAGCTCAGCGAAGATCAGTTTAATGAAAGGAGAGCAAGGACTGCGCTAGGGTCTGCCCAAGTCCCCCACAGTGCACTGCATTGTGGATTCACCTACAGCTCTCCGGCTTCTCTCTCTCTTGTCTGCATCAGTCAATGCACTTTCCCAGACCAGCGCATAAACTACTTAGAATACATCCTGCAGCTCACATAGTCGCACTTGAATGTAAATATGATCCGACCGTTCCTGTGCTGAAGTCTCTCTGCTAACTACATGTACCTGCCCAATAGCGCATGCTTAAACTTGTATTGTACTCTCCATCGTGTTAATCATGGTTTTCCTCCAGGATATCATAGATAGATACAGTGATACAATCTTTCAAGATCACTCAACTCCTGAAATACTGGTTTAACTTTGTGTGGCAAAGTGCAACAAGTTATCAGTCCTTCTCTCATTGCAGGGCCTGCGTTACAGAATGAACTTCTATTTGACATTGCTCAAAGAACAAATGTAGAACTATTCAAAAACAGTCTACAGACAATCTTATTTGGATCCTTTTTTTAGTAATCAGTATTTTTTTTCCTCATTTAATTCAATTGTCTTCGGAGCTATTTGTACTGTATGTGTTTATACTGTATTTTACCAGTCGCTGGTTCGAATCCCACCCGAGCTGCCTGAAATTTGTTTATCAGGCACCGGACAAAGCACTGAGCATTCAGTGCTTATCACGTTGAGCAGGGCAAACCCTCACTGAATTACATTCTCCTCGACGCAATCATCATGTTATATCTACGATGCAACATGCTACCCACTGCTACATATACAGTATTCAAATCCGCCACACGACCTCGACCAGCTCGGTGGTCAAGTGGTCAAGACGTCTGCACTAGAAAGCGGAAGTTGCGGGTTCGAATCCCGCCCGAGCTGCCTGAAATTGTTTCATCAGGCATCGGGCAAAGCACTGAGTACTCAGCGTTTATCACGTCGAGCAAGGGCAAACCCTTATTGAAGTAGTTTACCATGTTATTGCACTGTGTGCAAACATAATGCTTTGAGCATTATTCAATGAAGCTGGGGCAGTACAAATATACATCCATCCATGCATTTATAAATAATATAAAATGTGCGATTCAGTTATGACGTTCAACGGAGAACTGAAGCACATGGAAAAGATGCATGGGAAAAAGTGTAAAAAAAGAAAAATAATGATATTGCTCCAGGCTGGGTAGAATGTGATGACACTGCTGGCTAATTACATAATAAGTGTGTGCTGCGTAGGAAGCAGATGTGTGGGTAGCTGGTCAGAGCCTACTGTGTGTTAACAAAGGGGGAAGATAATTAGGCTAGTGAATGAAAGGTTCAGACCTTCAGATTGCGCAGGTCATCACTCATTTCCCCATTAATAGTGGATGCGTGTTTGGGCAGAGCAGCTGATGAGCATTGTCCAGTGGACAGTGGTGCTTGTTATGGACTGCTGCTTAATTACTGCATGCACCTAACAGCTGGCTCAGGGCTACATGTATGTACAAGCACATCGAGATGGAATGATATAGATGCCTGTCCCTTGTGTTTCTGCATGGCGCCCTCTTGTGTTCCAAACGATTCAAATCTGAACCACTGTTTTTTTGCTCTTGTGATTCCGCCATCGTATTCTAACGATTCCAGTTGGGATCACCAGCCAATTTCACGAAACTTCAAATGTTGCGTACACAACATTTTGCTGCCTTTGCTGAAAAAAGGGCACTGTGGCACAAGACTTACGCAACATTGACGTTGCGTAACTTTTCTTGAAATCGGCTGCAGAAGTCCAGGGGTTGCTAAATGTTTGAGATTTGCATTTTGGTCACTGATGTTTGCAGCATTTTTGCAATTACAATTTTATGCCATCTCAAGCCGGAGCAAAGTAATGATGGTTGAAGTTGTCTGGCGCCCCCACCCTGGTAAAGATAGCTGACAATTCGGGAAGACCGCCCTCTTGAGGGCTGGATAGCTCAGGTGGTAAGAACACTGCTGCCTCAAGCCACAGGTTCCAGGCTCAAGTCTCACCCCAATTTGTCCTTTGCTATTTTGAGTACATGTGTACATGTATTAACAATCCACAATCTGTAATAATAGGTTTGCGGTGACACCACGTGCAATGTGGGGCTCTGAAAAGAACCGGAGGAACTTGACAATTTGAACAGTGCACTCTTACCAATAAGTCCAAGAAAAGGAAATCCTTCCTGGAAACTAGGCTAGATTTTGAATTGTCAATTTATCCGGTGTGAGGAAATGGGCAGGGTGAGTTTGGGAAATTCACTCGCAAGGATTCTGTACGGATTAGGCATTGAGATGCAGGATGGAGACAACCGTCATCTAATGATGAATGTGGACTGGCAACATTTCATTCGTCTAATTGTCTAATTGAAGGGGAATTAAGGCAAGTAAACAACAGGTGGTTTTGCAAATGTGTGCAATGTACAATATGTGCATGCAACATTTCACAGGGGGACTTTCTCAGTTTAGCCACAAGAGGGCCTCCTCCAAATTTAGTGTGACATTCCCAACTGATTCCAGACTTGTCATGCCAAAGCAATCTTCACAGGCTGGTGCATGCATAAACAACTGCATGAAATGGGACACCAATGAATGTGTACATGGTCGAGCTCAGCCACTCGGTGGATTAATTAAGATATTAATACTTCAACATATTTTCTATAAGAAATTAGACTATGGTATCCCAAACCTATCACTGGGGAATTATTTCACTTGGGTATTTTCCCAAGAGGCATACCATATTTTTTAGCGGCTTATACATGTAACTGACTTTCAATGGGACTACCTGTACATGTACATCGTGTATCATTTTGCTAATTTGATCGTTTTTGTCCATGTGCTCAGTGCACAAACAAAGGGGACATACATTGTATCAGGGTTCCTGCACCTTCTCCAAAAATAGATTCCATGACTTTTCATTGATAAAATTTAGAAATTCCAAGACCTTCTTTCCTTGGAAACTTCACCAATACTTAATGATAAATAATGACAAAAAGTGGCGTCACTGTATTACATGTACATGCTTCTAAATCCAATGTTTCTCAATTTGAAAATAGAAATAAAAAGAATGTATCACAAAACAGAAATGAAATAAATAATGATTTGTCTATGCGTTTGTATTTTCATTTTTCCAAGACTTTTCTGGGCCTGGGGAATTTTTTTGACAAATTCCATGACTTCCCCAGGTTTTCCATGACTGCAGGAACACCGAGACATACATTGTACTGCTGTGCATCGGAAGGGCTTCGGGCTAATTATGCATTGCACCAGTGATGGTTATAACTATTGAACCCGGACATACTGTATATTATGTACATGTACATGTACGTGATCGTGCTGCACAACCACAAGGACAAATGGCGAGAAGAATCATCTGTGATGACATTGATTGTGGATAACAAAGTGGAGGTGACACACCTCCACTACACCAAATGAACGCAATTATTTGGATCGCGATTTGAATCATGATTCAAACTCCATAATTTTTGCGTGTGTGGACACAATAAACGCGATTATTAGCGGGATTTGAAAGGCGATTCGGACTCCACTAAGAGTGAGACCTTTTTTCAAATAATTGCGTTTATTTGCGACATGGTGTGTGTGGGAACGCTCCACTGAATCGCACCGGGGTTTTTTTAATCCCAGAATGCACCGCTCACGCTCTGATTGACAGGAAGTGCCGTGCTTGTTTATATGTCTCCCGGCGTGGGCCACCCTCAAGGACACACCCACCATTGGCCCACAACTGCTAACCACAATCGGCTCGCAATTTTTTGAACTGTGTAGACACGACAAAAAAAAAAAAAGGTTTTTGAATCGCGATACAAATCGCGATTATTTTCATAGTGGGAACGGCCATAGCGATGACAGTGAATGTGAATAACAAAGTGGAGGTGACAAGCTGAAGCATTATTATTTTTTTGGGGGGGGGGGCACGTGGAAGATGCACACATCCATACATAATGCATGGACTGTACAACGCTACTGAAAGTCCGACGCCACAGCAGAGAAAAATGATTCCCGTAACCCGGGGCACGACTTGACTTTTCAGCTAACGCAGCATCTGTTCAAACACTGTGCATGGATTGTTTTCGCCATATCACACATCTTTTGAAGCAGAATCAATTATACTTCTAAATAAAGCCCGGAACGGACTGGAGAATTTCCCACTTTTTGTTTTCTTTTTTTTTTTACTGCAAATGTCAGAAGTTGTTCCATGACTGAATAACATACTCTTCAGGAAATTAAAATCACTACCTGTATGGAATTTCTTTCTATTTGGAGTTGCATCTCGGTGTTTGTTTAGTCATGGGGCATTTCCTTACCAACTGTATCTAAGAGCTTTTATTTCTGATGGGTCAAATTTTATTCTGACTTTTTAGGTCGGTTTGATAATTCATTGGCTCTGCTAAAATATGTATACTGTGTGTTTTTGGGAAAGTTAACTCATCATCTGTTTAAATTGATTAGGTCATAGGTCTCTGGTTCAAGTCCCTTCCTTTCAAATTTTCTTAGCCATCAGCAATTAGCCATAGGTAACTAAAACTTTTGTTCCTAGCAACACCCTTCTCAGAGGCGAACTCCTAATCCCTACAAGGAGCTGAACTTTGTTAGATCAAAATGTTCGAGATCTGCACTTTGGGGCATTTCAAATCACGATTATGAAAAGAAGTTTGCAAGAATGTTGGATTGATTTACACTCGATAGATGATTAAACACGATTGCCCATCGCTGAATGGGGTCCACTGAATGAGGTCCACTTGTAAAAACAACTGGGCTGTTGATCGAGGATCCCCACAGCAACACTGGGGTGGATTTCACAAAGCCTTACGATGCTTCGTACAGTAACTTAACTTACGATGGATAACCTATCGTATGGTTTTTGTGCGGTGCTTTGATTACAACTAGACAGGATGGTCCTGCAACCACTGATGTCACTGGTCTGTTTTTCAGGCATTCCACCGTCCTTACGAAAAGATGGGGGGGGGGGGAGAAGGGAGAAAAACAAAGAAAGAAAGAAAAGGGCTCTCGCAAGAAAGGTCAGACGGAGAGGAAAGCCCTCCATCGGTTATGCTCTTTTCTGCTGACCCGAAATTAAGCAACTACGAAAACACTCAGCTGGATCAAGAGGTTTTTGGAGGGGGGAGGGCTGGGGTAGGGGGAGAAGGAGAGGAGGGGAGGAGAGAGAGGGCCATACGCGAGGCCCGAATCGGAGTCAGGAGACCCTCGTGTTTACGAATTCCGTTCAAAGTAGACTCTTTAAAACGCAGGCGGAAAGCGGTCGTAGAAACAAACACAAACACACACACACGGATGGGCATGTGGGTCAAATGTGATCAGAGCAAGGAGCGTGCGGAAAAGGCCTATAATTTGCGGTTTCCTGGGAAGATGAAGATCCCGTGGAGAGATGAAGTATGCATATGCAGGCATTCGGGATGCACTATTACTGAGTGGAAGTGAACGGGAAGCAGAGGAGCGACATAGGAGGCAGGAGACGGAATTTCCTTGGTCGGGGACAGGCTGAGTCTGACGGGGGGAAAATAAGGAGGGAAGGGCAGGGGAGAATCTTTCCAAGAGCAACTTGGATGTCCAGTCTTAAAGACAGCATAAGAGAAAACCAAATTCATTGACCATTTTTATTATTTTGTCAGATTTGTTTTGTTTTAATTAAATCTCAAATGTTAGAGGGCCTGACATTTCGATCCTAGCAGGACCTTTCTCAAAAGCCTTTTAGTCAGTGAGCAGGTCATTTTAGTCAGTGAGCAGGTCATTTTAGTCAGTGAGCAGGTCATTTTAGTCGGTGAGCAGGTCATTTTAGTCAGTAAGCAGGTCATTTTAGTCAGTGAGCAGGTCATTTTAGTCAGTGAGCAGGTCATTTTAGTCAGTGAGCAGGTCATTTTAGTCAGTGAGCAGGTCATTTTAGTCAGTGAGCATGTCATTTTAGTCAGTGAGCAGGTCATTTTAGTCAGTGAGCAGGTCATTTTAGTCAGTGAGCAGGTCATTTTAGTCAGTGAGCAGGTCATTTTAGTCGGCGAGCAGGTCATTTTAGTCAGTGAGCAGGTCATTTTAGTTTGCAACAGTCTGTTTGTATCTATTGTTATATATGTTATTGTTATATATTATGATAGCTATTTTACTTGTTTGTTGCAAATAATTATTTGATGAATTTTGAAATTTGTAATGTATTTCTTAATGAATGTTATGATTGTTTATGCTACTTAATTGTACTCTTTTACCTGTTTTTGATTCTTGTATACAAGTAGACTTTATATTTGAATTTTTCAACAACAAAATCAACTTGACATATTGACAACCTGACATATCCTGTCAGCCACTTCAGGTGACTGTTGATTTGTTATTTTGTACCAAACCAGGATAATAATGTGCTGGCACTTGTTCATAGGTTTGGCACAGGGAGTCCAAGCCAATGTGCAACCCAGTTTTTGTTGGGGGTTTCATAACAGCCACAGAACCGTGCTTCTGGCCTATTTGATTCCATGCAATCTAAGAGAGAGAAAGAAGAAGAAGAAGAGGCCACACAAGAGAAACTCGCTTCCACATTTTCCCCAAATGTTAACTCTCTCCAGCCTCTCTACCCACCCACTTCAAACCGGACAAAAATATTTACAAGAGTGCACATGCAACGGTGTGGGATTTTTTCCCCTCATGGTGAGTCAACTGCATTGACCGATAAAAGGGCAATTTATGTAACCTTTTTTTTTTCTCCAGTGGCTCTGATTTCTCTTCCACATAATATCTGAGAGAAGTCAGAAAATGATAACAGAAAGAAAGTCACTCTGCTATCTCCTTACATGTACTGTATATGATAAATTAGTTGCTGACATTTTGGAATGTTAGCGGGTATTTGCATGGGCCTTAATGATCAACGAGCCGGTGATGCTCACAAATAGACAGAATGTGTGTCAGAAAATGGCAAATCTACATGTACATGTACAGTGTATGTAGAGGTGAAAGCCCCTGTGGCCTGGACAGCTCTCGACAAATGGGGGCGCTATTCAATATTTCTGGTCAGGTTTTCCACACAGCATATCAATTATAACCTGGACAGACACAATCACAGGGAACAGACTGCAAGGTCATGGAAGCTGCCATCTTAAAAGTATGGGATGAGGGCTCTTAGCCAATGTGACTTGTGAACACAAAAGCAATGGCCTACAGCAACCCATGCACTCACACACACATGAATTCTGTAATGCTCAGAAAAATAACCACATACATGTACAGTGCACAAACAAGAAACATGAATTACCCCAAACAATTTGACCAGACCAGGACTTGAACCCAAGACCTCTGGTTGAGCATGCCTGCACTCAATTTCCACAAATTGCTCAAAAGTTCCCTATCAGTTTTCCTTCATAGATGTAATGTGATGTTTGGGTTGAGAAGAATGTAATTCAATGAGTTATATAATGATGTTTTACGCTGAGCGGGGCAAACCCTTATTGAATTACAGTTTTCCATCCTTCTATTTATTCATAAAATGTATGGAACGACTACAGAAGGATGGAGATGAAACATGTTGCAACATGAATACCATGTATAAATCTCAGTCGGGGGGGGGGGGGCAGCAAAAATAGATCACTGTGCAGGAAGCTGAGCTTAGCCTTGAGGTTTCAGGCAACTGATAATTTGATTCCTAAATGAGTTTGGAAAAAGAGCCTACATAGATGTGCACAGTTGACAGTCAGTGGATTGCAAGTTTCATTTTGATCTGAGGTTGTGGGGTTAATGGCCCAATACAACATTGGGAAGATCGGGAAACATAGATGTCCACAGATTTCCTTCAGTTTACACAGTTAGTAGATGGTCATGATAGAATCCTCATGTTGTAATATTACAGACTTGGGTTTGTAATACAGAGTGGTGGTGCATTGGCTGTATCCCCTGGACAGGAATAGCCTGTAGAGTGACCAGGTAGAGGGTTCAAGACCCACTGGATGCCCTATAAGAGAGACATGAAGCTGTGCAGTATGAAACCCATGCACATAGGAGAACCTCTCAGGCAGAAGAGAGCCGCATGGGAAGAGTCACAACAGTTGCCAACAACAGTCCAGTGCTACGAGCGCTACAGGGACTGCCACTTGCAAAGTCAGACTTCTCAGGCACTCGCACGCTCGTCTGTGGACACCACACCATTGTCTACTCGAAGACAGACTGATGCTGACCGCATTGTCGCTAACCCGCTGGAGTGTTAGGGGTATCCTTGTCCACTCCAAAGTCACGCCGAACAAACAGATACAATCGTTGGAAAAAATTCATGGGCGGGGGATATTAATGCGCGGTTTAAGATGCAGCTCCATGAATGTTGATGACTGGTGTCATTGTCAAATGAGTTCTACAACCACTCCCTACAAGAGTAATAGGTTTGCAGTGACGCCATGTTAAATTCTCTCTTGTGAGTACGTGCGGTTCGGAAATGAACCGCACGTACAGGTAGTCGCCTCCTTACAAGTAGTCGTCTTGCATCTGAACGTGGTCGCTGGGCATGGCGACCTCGTCTCTGCCAGCTAGTGCGGGGAGAAATACAGAGAGGGGAAAGCTTTCTAGCGAGTACAAGAGGTCAGCAATGTGTACAGGTACATACCCAGACTGCAAGGCGATGAAGACGTAGCCGGTGGGGGCAAAGGTCGTCTGCTGGTCGACGGTGGGCGTGGCCTTGGGCTCTTCGTTATCCATCGGCACGGGTGTTACCATAGCAACTCCATCTTTTTTTTTTCCAAAGGAACGAAACAGAGAGACGGTACTTGATCAAAATCTGTTCTTGAGTGATATACAAAAATGTTGCAAAATGCTTACTGACTATGATTACCAAAATGCAAATCTAAAAATTTAGTGGGCCTGACGTTTCGATCCTAGCAGGACCTTCCTCAAAGGCAGAGTGCCTTTGAGAAAGGTCCTGCTAGGATCGAAATGTCAGGCCCACTAAATTTTAAAATCGGTTCTTGTTAAAGAAGTGAAACAGAAAGGCAGTCTTTGATCAAAAGGAAATCAAACATTTGTAGGAGTGTTGCCATGGCAGCCGCATCATTTTTTCAAGGAATGAGACAGCAAAGAAGTTGCCGGTTAGAGGGGAATTGGAAAAACGGAAGTAATTTGTGTCAGGTTTCGTGCAAGCTATGAATATCAGGTGAAGAAATTTACCGTGACAGGTCTATGTACGGATCCTACGAGGAGAAATCAAAAATCACCCTGAATTCATACATATGTACTGTACATGTACCAGCTGACCGTTGCTGGCAGAATTCCTCGATGGAAATGTTCGCTATGACCGACAACTTGTTCAGAAGATGCTTTGGGCAAACTTCAACGAGGGTTTGCCCTACAAAAGTCTGGAGTTGGTTAACACTTGGTGATGTGCGCAGATGAGAGTGTTACATGTAATTCAGTGAGGGTTTGCCCTACTTGGCGCATAATTGCCACTGCATGCTCGGTGCTTTGCCGGATTTGCGAATAAAATACCAAATTTGAACTGTGACTTCAGCTTTCTAGAGCAGATGTCTTTCATCACTTGACCGGCAAGCTTCAACAAGGTCCAGTGGTAGAAATCTTTTCTGTATTAAAATTTAGTGGGCCTGACGTTTCGATCCTAGCAGGACCTTTCTCAAAGGCAGATTGACAAGGACAAAACAGATACATGTACACAAAGGAAGGGGGAAGAGAGTGAATAGGACACGGGTGAGAAACAAAGAGTAAAGCTGGTAGGGAGAGATCAAAGTGAAGGGCAAGGAGTAGGGTAGGGATTAGTGAGAAGATAATCTGTATGAATGTGCACATAGGCACATGTGCAATGTGCATACTATGGGCCTGTTACGAATCCTTGGATCAGGCTCGGCTGATAGCTTGTCCACATTGCACACAAACCTGAAAATACAGGTTTGGGTTTGTTGCTGAAATTGAAGGTTGGTGGCTCTGTTCAGTTCAGAGTCTTGACATAGAAACTGCAATCAAAAGCTCGTTCCTAATCACCTGTGATGCAATAATGTGCCTGCATTCTGACTTTGAGAAAGGGCCTAGGTGGAATTTAAACATCACGTCCTTTCAGTTTTTTGAGATTTGCCAGTCAGTAAGCAATCTGGAACGTTTCTGCGTTACTTTTGATTACATGAAGTAAAACAAAAAAACTGTCGCAAACTGCTCACTTACTCACTGCGATGCATGAATCTCAAAAAGTTAGAGGGCCTGATGTTTTGATCCTAGCAGGACCTTTCTCAAAGGCAAATCGTAAGGTCCTGCTAGTATCTAAACATAAGGCCCAGCAGCCGATTTCACGAAACTTCAAATGTTTTGTACGCAACATTTTGTTGCGTAACTTACGCAACATTTTGCTGCCTTTTCTTAATAGTGCACAAATGAGCCATTGTGGCGCAAGACTAACGCAACATTTGTACGTTGCGTAACTTACGCAACTTTTCTTGAAATTGGCTGCTGTAACTTTTGAGATTTACTGTCTTACACTTGGATCTTGTGAAGCAATGAGAGCAAGGCCCAAGCTGGAGCCTCACGTAAAGGCTGCGCGGTCCTACTTGCTACTAGCAATGGGCAAAGGTTACACACTAATCACACCAGATAGAGGTGGAGTGAGCCGAAATGCCGTCAGAAAGAAAGTTCTATTGCATATCGCTGGATAATAACAGTGCAGTCTGAACATTCTGACTGCATTCTGGATACCCCCACTGTGGCCCGACTACATTGGAGCTGTATGCGGGAACTAATACTAGTACGCCGTCCGGAATGGGCAAGCATTGGTTCCAAGTGCATTCCAAGTCTTCGGGCGACATTCTAAAACTCCTCCATTCCGGTTGGCTCAGCTCGATTCCCCCCCAGGTGCGAGTCAACGTGACAAGTCTTCATGAGGATAACACTAGCCGCTGGCCTACACGATGGTACACATGTACCAGTGTGTGTTTCCCCCCCTCCGCTGGCTCCAAAATTGCCTATGGGCACGCAAAGTCAATTGCAATGGCGTCTCTCTGCAGCCGCTTGTTTGCGAAGTCTCGGGTGAATGTTTCGCCGCTCCTCATCAGATTCTCTCTGATGAAGCATTCAAGCCCACAGAGGAGGACTATTTACTTTGTCAGGTTCGCCCAATAAAACTCTAGACCTTCAATACTGTCCCGAAAGCAGTTCCGTTTCATTATGAAGGAGGAGGAGGTTGGGGGGGTGGGTTTGACTGGGGCCGGTTTCTTGAAAGCGAGGTGCAGCAAATATTGTCGCACTTCTTGCATTACTCCAGGTGGCTTGGGATACGTTTCTTCTCTCTCCCTCCCTCTCCCTCCGTATGCAACTCCTCACCACCGGACCCTTAAATTGAATCAACTGGAGATATCGCATTTCCCTGGCCCACTTTGGCTGGGCCCGCTGTGGCCCTCCGAATTGGCGGCAGGTCCTGTCTGCGACGGCAGGCAGGGCACGCCTTTGATGTCTGGAGCAAAAGTGCCCCCGCAGCACGGCTTGGCATGAGCCCCCAGGAATGCATTCTAAAGGATTCCGCATGCGACAGTTATCTGCTCGAAAAAAAAAAAGAATAAAAAAGACGAAGAAGAAGAAATAATTCGGATGTATGCGGCCCTTTTTTTTAAGGTGAAATTTCTGCCTCTCGAGGCAGTGGGACCAATATCTGTACTCTTTGACGACTTTTTTTTCACCTCGCGAGGTTGCGCTACGTGCTGAGCAAACAGCCTCAAATTATTTTCGGCTCAGCGGAGAGCTTTTGTGAAAGGCAGCCTTCAGTGCTGTCAAACACTGGGATGTAATAAGTGACTGACAAAGTCATTTCCTGAAAATCACCGAAGACCAATAAATTGTGCGACTGCGAGTGAGCGCTTACGCGACTGAGAGATGCGACTGCGAGATTCACGGCAGGGGTGCGGGTGCCCTTCAGTTTTTTAGGGTTTTAACAGTTAATTGAGCAGTTTGAGATAACAGTTTGACATAATTTTTTTTTTAAAATCACGCCATTTACGGAAATCCAAAGAAGAAAAATCGTGCCATTTCTGGTCTGTGAAAACAAGCAGCGAATAGTGCGCAGAGCCATTTTCTCCACATCAGTCACTTCGTGCCAAGGAAAAGAAAAACAGAGAAGATCAATTCCTGTCTCTGCTGGGAACAGCGTCAACGTCTAGAAACTGCAGTTAAGAATAGACCACTGGATGAAAAAGGGGCAAAATTTCTCTCCGTGACTTATAAGGCTGCGCGTAACAGAAGCAACGAAGACATCAGTCACTTCATGCACTTAAACGGGAAAAGAAAAACCGAGAAGACCAATTCCGTGCTCTCCCTGAACCAAGGATGAAGCGACGCAAGGCTCCTCTGCAGAAACTGCAGTTGAAGATATGCCACTTGGAAAATGGGGATACTTCTCAGTGACTTAGGTTTCATATACAGACGCGCTGAGGAGAAACTGAAACCGCTGCCTCAAATTTCACATCTGCCTGTATATGGCACAGTAGAAATGGACTTACCGTACAGCGTGGACAAATTAGTCTGTGATGGTGTTAAGGATGCTGGAGGAATCTTAGTTACCAAAACGAACGTCCGTGTGCATTTGTGTACGGTGGGTTGTGGGGTACCAGATCAATGGATGGATACTCAGAACAATGGGACCTCTCCTTGTGGGGTACTTTTTTGGTACCCCATAAGGTTTTCACAAAACTGATTATTTGGAATTAACTCAAAGAGAAGTATTTTATACAAGGAATGTTCGCTAGAAATTTCAGCCTTGGAAAGTGATTCTAGTTCGAAAGGGAGCGATTTGAATTCTGCTTTTCTGAGTGCTTTTTCAGTACACGAGAACAAAGGTAGTACCCAACAACTTGTATACGCGTGTAAGGGTGCGTGCATGTACATTTGCATAAATAACATGGCCAAAGATTGATCATATTGCATGTATATCTACATGCATGACTGAATGCGATACACGCCGCTGATTAGATTCTACACCAATCGTACTACCATGGCCAGCTCGGTGGTCAAGTGGTTAAGACGTCTGCACTAGGAACGAGTCAAGGGTTCGAATCCTGCCTGAGCTGCCTGTATGCTTGTTTTCATGCAGGCAATTGGGCAAAGCAATGAGCAATACAGCGCCAATCTTATGTCGAATAGTGCAAACTCTCCTTACTTTCACCACTATATGTGTGATTATACAGTCTCGGACTAGTAAACAGGGATCAACCTAGCACTCTCATGTAGGCAACTGGGCCAACAAACTTGAATTCTAACTTGCTCCCTAAATCTTTCATGTGGCCCGCATTTTGCAGTAGGTTCTGACGACACACTGCTTCATTCGTCAGATAATTTTAGCCAGGCACTAGTCTAGAGGAACCTCTCGGCATTGAGGGTACAAAAACCACTGATGAGTCCTGCTCCAATGAGGGCTTGCCCTACTCAACACAAATAGTTAGAACTGTATGCCAAGTGCTTTGCCCTGATTGCAGCTTGGGTGGGATGTGAACCCGCTTGATTTCTAGTGCAGGCATTTTTACCACTTAGACCACTAAGCTGATCGAGGCCATACATGTATAATGGATTCAAACCTGCAAAGGAACAGGAGTCACAGGTTTGAATCCTACCCAAGCTGCATGCATACAAAGTATATATTTTTTCAGCAGGCAAGTAGGCAAAGCACTAGAGCATTCAGTGCTTTGTATACACCGGGCAGGGCAAACCCTCACTGAAGTCCATTTTCCTTGAAGCCAAATCACTGATGAATCATTGATGAATCCTGACCAGAATCCTGAGAATCAGTGACCTTTAATACTGCTGTGCAGTCGATCTCACCAAACTCATCGCAAACTCATCGTCACTTAAGATCAACGATGAGCAATGCAGAGAAACCATACGGTCTATCACAACGTACGATGGGTTTATCCATCGTAAGTCGAGTGACGATGCATCGTGATGAGGCATTGTGAAATCTACCCCTGGTCTCCCAGCCAGTACAGGCTGGTGGCATTGCCACTTATTCCAAGCCTGCCCTCTTGAGAGAGGTACGACTGTCTCCTTGTGGCTACGGACGGTACTGCCTGCTCACCTTCGTCCTTCTTCTCCAAGTCCATGTCCACGGCGAGATTGACCCCCGACTCCTTGGGCTGCTTCAGGGGTTCAACGAACTCCTGGCCAGGATCGCCCACGCCCTCGCCTGCAGGGACAATGCGACAGAGACACAGCCGGGCAGTTAGGAAAAAACAACCAGATGGCCTCATACACATCCAGGGGGCACATTATTCAGATATGCTTAACCGGTAATCCTCCCTTGTCAAAAATGGAAGGGGGCCTGAACTAACGATCATACATAGACAGATCTTTCTCAAAGCCGGGATGCAAAGAGTCACGCTAGGATCAAAATGACAGGACATCTACATTTGTTTTTAGATTCGCACTTTGGTCGGTGAACAGCCTGCAACATTTTCATTTTAAATTAAATTCTCTCCTGAAGTAAATACAAAAATCTGTTGCAAACTGCTTACTGATTAAAATGACCTGCGATACATTATATCTCAAAAAATTTGAGGGCCTGACGTTACGATCCTAGCAGGACCTGTCTCAGAGGCAAAGTGACGAGGACATACACAGAGAGTCAGGGGAAGGAAAGCCCTTACCACATGACAGAGGAAGGACAAAAACAGAAGGGAGTGGGATGCGGATGTCCACAGGGAGGGAGGGGAGATCAAAGGGAAAACAAATGAAAGGGTGTGGAGGATCAAAGGGAGAGGAGCGAGGTGGGAGATCAAAGGGGAAAGGGACAGGGAAGAAATTCTCTCTTGTGTGGAGTCCCTCCACCTCTCTCTCTCTTTCATCTTTTCTTGTTGGTCTTTCCTCCTCACATCACTATCCCGAATCCATGCCCTCACCCTAGTCTGTCTACCAGCTTTCCTCCCTTCCCTACTCCCTGCCCTTCCCTCTGATCTCACCCTTGTCTGTCTACCAGCTTTCCTCCCTTCCCTACTCCCTGCCCTTCCCTCTGATCTCACACTAGTCTGTCTGCCAGCTTTCCTCCCTTCCCTACTCCCTGCCCTTCCCTCTGATCTCACCCTAGTCTGTCTACCAGCTTTCCTCCCTTCCCTACTCCCTGCCCTTCCCTCTGATCTCACCCTAGTCTGTCTACCAGCTTTCCTCCCTTCCCTACTCCCTGCTCTTCCCTCTGATCTCACCCTAGTCTCTCTACCAGCTTCCCTCCCATCCCTACTCCCTGCCCTTCCCTTTAATCTCATCCTATTCTGTCTACCAGCTTTTCTCCCTTCCCTACTCCCTGCCCTTCCCTCTGATCTCACCCTAGTCTGTCTACCAGCTTTCCTCCCTTCCCTACTCCCTGCCCTTCCCTCTGATCTCACACTAGTCTGTCTACCAGCTTTCCTCCCTTCCCTACTCCCTGCCCTTCCCTCTGATCTCACCCTAGTCTGTCTACCAGCTTTCCTCCCTTCCCTACTCCCTGCCCTTCCCTCTGATCTCACACTAGTCTGTCTACCAGCTTTCCTCCCTTCCCTACTCCCTGCCCTTCCCTTTAATCTCATCCTAGTCTGTCTACCAGCTTTTCTCCCTTCCCTACTCCCTGCCCTTCCCTCTGATCTCACACTAGTCTGTCTACCAGCTTTCCTCCCTTCCCTACTCCCTGCCCTTCCCTCTGATCTCACCCTAGTCTGTCTACCAGCTTTCCTCCGTTCCCTACTCCCTGCCCTTCCCTTTAATCTCATCCTAGTCTGTCTACCAGCTTTCCTCCCTTCCCTACTCCCTGCCCTTCCCTCTGATCTCACCCTAGTCTGTCTACCAGCTTTCCTCCCTTCCCTACTCCCTGCCCTTCCCTCTGATCTCATCCTAGTCTGTCTACCAGCTTTCCTCCCTTCCCTACTCCCTGCCCTTCCATTCAATCTCACCCTAGTCTCTCTACCAGCTTCCCTCCCATCCCTACTCCCTGCCCTTCCCTTTAATCTCATCCTAGTCTGTCTACCAGCTTTCCTCCCTTCCCTTCTCCCTGCCCTTCCCTCTGATCTCGCCCTAGTCTGTCTACCAGCTTTCCTCCCTTCCCTACTCCCTGCCCTCCCCTCTGATCTTACCCTAGTCTGTCTACCAGCTTTCCTCCCTTTCCTACTCCCTGCCCTTCCCTCTGATCTCATCCTAGTCTGTCTACCAGCTTTCCTCCCTTCCCTACTCCCTGCCCTTCCCTCTGATCTCATCCTAGTCTGTCTACCAGCTTTCCTCCCTTCCCTACTCCCTGCCCTTTCCTCTGATCTCACCCTAGTCTGTCTGCCAGCTGTTTTTGCCCTCGCCGTTCTGCCTTGAGAAAGTTCCTGCTAGGATTGCGACATCAGGCCTTCCAGTCTCGTGAGATAAAAATCTGGGAGAGGACAGGAGCGGCCTACGGGAGACAGGTGGAATATGCTCAACGAGCTATTTGCATGCCGGAGAAGCCAGCACCTCAAGCTAATGTGCTAATACTGATCGGTATCCAAGTGACATTGGGGTCTATGATATGGATTAGAATTATTAGCCTCAGAGTTAAAGACAGGTGATTTTACAAAGGGGGGGGGGACTCAACATGAACAGCTTCTTCTGACAAGGAGAGCATTGTCACGACTGCAATACGTATGCATTAATGAATTATTCATGCTGATTTGAATAATCATTCAGCTGAGTGTTTCTTTAACAGTCTTGACTTTCTCAATCTCTCAAATTTCATCTTAATTCTTTTTCAAATCTCAAAGGCAATGAGAGTGACAATGATAACAAGAGTTAAGTACATGTAGGGGGGAGATCAGCAATACATAGATATGAATGAAAAAAAATGAAAGAGAAGGAAAGCTGCAAGAATGAAGGTGAGGTCCAAGTGAGGGGCAGGCAGCAGGGAAGGGATTAGAGGAGGGAAAATAAAAAGGAAAAGACCAAAGAGAGAAGTGGACAAAACAAGCCCAGCAGAATGATTCCAATCTTAAAATATACATGTACTGCAGTTAATGGTTGATTCAATGAGGGGTTGCCCTACTATATGTGATAAGCACTGAATGCCCAGTGCTTATAAGGCAGCTCGGGCGGGATTCGACCCCGCAACTCCTGCTTTCGAGTGCAGACCTCTTAACCACTTGACCGCCGAGCTGGTCGAGGTCACGTGGGGGATTGGAATAATGTACGCATATATAGCGTCGGGTACCGCACTGCATCACAGATATAAAAATTTCAGTTCATTGTTGAATGCTTCTGACTGGCACCCACAACCTTAACGGCTGGATAGCTCCAGTGGTTACGGTGCAAGTGCGTTAGACCAGAGGTCTCGGGTTCAAGTCCTAGATTTCTGGAGATTGAATGGCAGTCAGTGGTTAATTGCTTCTTACTAGCAAACTCATCCCAGCAAAGATAGCTGAGATATTCAGAAGCCCCCATAAGGACTACACAGTGGCCATGTTAAACCAGTGGGTTTTAAAATTCACATCCCCAGTTCAACCAAATCTCATTTGATATTTTGAAATACTTGGTGACAACTTCCCACTTTCCTTTCCTGTTTTAAAGTAAATGTCACTCGACCTGAAGAGTTCCACGGTTGGCTAATACAATTCCATGTTTGCCCCCACCCACCCCTCCCCCTCCAAAAAACAAAACCCCACTCTGTGAACAATCTATCTTGTGAATGAGAGTGATTCTGAGAAGAGCTATGAGCTCTACAGATTAGTAAGTGCTCTGTCTGTCATCAGGAGACTGTTTTTCTCCCGGGAGGATTTCCTCAAAGACTCATAGGCCAGCCATTAACATCCTCACCACCCACACAAGTTACGCCTTCCAACTCGAGAATAATCAACACTGATGATGACATTTTCACTCCTCTTTTGTCAGAGTATGACAAAGTGTGATTAAAATCTTAAAATGCAAATAGATGGTTATAATTTGATCTGTAATGTTTTGGTTTTATCGTTTTTTGTTATATCCAAACATGTTGAAAACTGCTTCTGCCTTTGCGAAAGGTCCTGCTAGGATCGAAATGTCAGGCCGTCCTAATTTTTGATCAATTTAAGATTCATTAATTAATTAAGATTTTATCATGTGTGGGGCTTTTAATTTTGCTCGTCTGCAACTGATTGTGCGCTGTACCCAATGCTGTCTGGCTTGCTATGTTTACAGAGGGTACTTAAGTAGTCAGTTTCTACATGTACTTTGATTCAATGTGTTGACAGGCAGACAGATGATGGCTCACAGGTTCATGGTTAACTAATTCTGACTACAGGTGTTGCCACCCCCGCAATCGTGAGTATTTGGAGAGCCAGACACATGTACATGTAGCTACGATGGAAGAGCGCCGGTACCATAGGCTGAAGCGCAGATGCAGGTATTAATCCTGCAAAGGGCTCATTTTGTTGGCTCTTTAATTACTGAAGTGATTCGCAAATTGCAATTCTGTTTACGATTACACATGACTCGGATTTGCTGATAAATTGATTGCGACGTGTAAAGGTAAGCGGTGACACCATGTATAAAGTTAACTCTTTCGGGAATACTTATGGCTCTTAATTAGAAGAGCCGGTAACTCAACGTTTCGTGCAGTGTATACAATGGTCATTATCAGGACACTGATGGATAGTGGTGCTTAAAGGCCCTATACAACATTGGTAAAGTTAAAAAAATTGCCACAATTTGTTTGTTATTTGTCTGAATGCTTAATACATTCCGAAAATGCAATCATGCGAAGATTTTAACTCAAATGGCAATCTGAGAAAGTAGACAAATGCAAAACACTGTTACGGTGTACACACCAGCCTGTAGTGTAAGAAATAGTTTATGAGTCGTGAGTTATAAACTATTTGTCGATGTTTGAGTGAAGATTTCTCGAAAAGTATAGCATCCTAGACCATAAGATTTCAACATGAGGATTCTATCATGACCATCTACAAACTGTTCAATTTAGAGTGAAATCTGTGGACATCGATGTTTTCCTATCTTCCCAATGTTGTAATGGGCCTTCAAATAGGACTGCAGGCTATGCATGGTGGAAATACTAATAATGAAAAGGATGTTGGCAGTGACACCGTGTGCAGGGTTGTTATTTTGTGAGCGAGTGTGGTTCTGAGAAGAACCGGAGGGTTTCACTCAATGTTTTGAACAGTGCGCTCTGTTTGTCCTCAGGAGGAAAGAGTTCTGGCGTTGCGTAGGGGCTGTGCTGAAGAACCCCCAGGCAGGATTGCAGTATCTTGGACGTCGAGTGAAACCCTCCAGGTTTTTTCTTCTTCTAAGAACCACACTCGCTCACAAAAGAGTAACCCTGTACATGGTGCCACCGCAAACCTCCTTCGTTTGTCTTGTGCTTGTCAACACCTGAGATATAATATATGAAATGAAAAATTCAAGCTTCAATCTGTCACATCCAAGAAATCTTTCCGCTTGTCAAAATTTGCAACAACAAAAATAGAAGGTGTTTTTTTTCCCCCAGTTCAGGAAACTGACAATTTGACAGTTTCTTTTCTTTTTTTTTGGGGGGGGGGAAATTGGCAAAAAAATTGTGAGTTCATCCAAGACCTCTGGTACTGCCTGAGCTACATGTATCCAGCCCTTGTGTGGTGGCCTTCCCAAATCTACTATCTTTGCCTGGATGAGGGAGCCAGTCAGTAGCATATTTATCTCCCAGTAATTGACCACTCTACTGCTGTTGGATGAGATTAATAAAATATAAAATTTCTTTTTTTTTTCTTTTTTTTAAGTTGATGGCCCAACTAAGATAGAATACTACATTTGTACTCCAAGGTAAAGTCTGCATTATTCTTATAGTGCATTTACGTGATTACTCATCTAAGTAGTGCAGATCCAGGACATTGTGCATGGTGTTAATCATCCGTTTGAAGGTTAGGGGGACTATTAATGGTGCCCATTAGCGCCCGGTGGTTGAAATCCGCGCAGCAAGGGAATCCGACACGAGCTTGGTGTCAATAGGGACGTTTCCAGTACACCAAAACAAAAAATGTGATTATTCGAATCGCGATTTGAATCGCGATTCCAACTCCACTTATTTTGGGTATGTGGACACAATAACCGTGATTATTAGTGGGATTTGAATTACGATTCGGACTCCACTAAGAGTGAGACTATTTCCAATAATCGCGTTTCTTTGCGACACACTGTGTGTGGGAACGCTCCACTGAATCGCACCATGTTTTTTTAATCCCATGATGCACCGCTCACACTCTGATTGACAGGAAGTGCTGTGCTTGTTTATGTCTCCCTGCATGGGCCACCCTCAAGGACTCATGCACCATTTGACCACAACTGCTAACCACAATCGGCTTGCGATTTTCTACGAAGCAATTTTTTTGGCTTGTGTGGGCACGACCCCCCCCCCCCTACAAAAAGGTTTTTGAATCGCGATTCAAATCCCGATTATTTTCGTAGTGGGAACGGACCTATTGGAGTCGACAAGCTCTGTCAAGACCCAAGCAGGGCATCTCACCTTTAATCTGACTCTCCCTTCGGTCCGGCGTTTCCGCGACGCCCGCATCTGGGCCGTCCCCCGTCGGCTCCTCTTCGGCCCCGGCCCCCTCCTCCTCATCCTCCTCCTCCTTCTCCTCCTCCTCTGCGCCGCCCGTCTCTGCCTCGTCAGAGCCATCCGGGGCATCGTCGGTACCGAGGTAGCTGCTGATGATGGCATCTTTCTCCTTGTCTGTCAGAAGGTTCCAGTAGTCCTTAATCTCCTCGTTCAGGATCACATCCAAAAAGTCATCCGCTGCCAAGCAAAGTTGGGGGTGTGAGTTGTTACTTGCGATGACAAGAGAAAATTTTGACAAAGTAAGTATTATGCTCAGTGCTGTACCCAATTGCCTGCATGAGAAAACACACAGGGAGTTTGGTTTGTTCATTAATCACAAACAGCTTTGTGAAAGTAACAAAGAAAAACTGACTGGTGTGGGATGTGAACCCGGGGCCTCTATCTGGCTTAATGTACCAGTGCCCTAACAACCTGAGGTATGCAGCTCGTAGGTGGTGGTCTCCCCAAAAAGTCAACTATCTCTTCCCATGTACAATCATCCCTTTCAAAATAGTCAACTATCTCTTCCCAAATAGTCAACTATCCCTTCTCAACAATTCAACTATCCCTTCTCAAATAGTCAACTATCCCTTCTCAAATAGTCAACTATCCCTTCTCAAATAGTCAACTATCTCTTCCCATGTACAATCATCCCTTTCAAAATAGTCAACTATCTCTTCCCAAATAGTCAACTATCCCTTCTCAACAATTCAACTATCCCTTCTCAAATAGTCAACTATCCCTTCTCAAATAGTCAACTATCCCTTCCCAAATAGTCAACTATCCCTTCCCAAATAGTCAACTATCCCTTCCCAAATAGTCAACTATCCCTTCTTAAATAATCAACTATCCGATAGTCAACTATCCCTTCTCAAATAGTAAACTATCCCTTCTCAAATAGTCAACAATCCCTTCTCAAATAGTCAACTATCCCTTCTCAAATAGTCAACTATCCCTTCCCAAATAGTCAACTATCCCTTCCCAAATAGTCAACTATCCCTTCCCAAATAGTCAACTATCCCTTCCCAAATAGTCAACTATCCCTTTCCATACAGCCCACTATCTTTGCAATTTCCACTTGCAAGGGTCGGGTGAACTGCTGATTGCCTATCTATCAACTATCTTTGCAATTTCCACTTGCAAGGGTCAGGTGAACTGCTGATTGCCTATCTATCCACTATCTTTGCAATTTCCACTTGCAAGGGTCGGGTGAACTGCTGATTGCCTAATGACTAAAAGTAACTTGTCTTGTTACTGTGAAGAACATGAATCAGTGTCTACATGGGGTTTAAGGGTCTATGGGCACCAAGGTTTTGCATGTAACTACCTCCCTCCACAAAGGGGTAATTTTCCTGTACATCTTGCCTACCCTTCAATTGACTAATATCTGGGGGACTGTTAACCTGCGACCCCATGGGGGAGGTGAGATGCCTTTGGGGGCACTAATAGGGTGGGGAGATGCTTCAAGTCATCTTCTTCCACCCCAGAGTATTTCAATTAAGCTTAGTGAAACCAACAGCAAGCCAAGGTGTTGTGAATCACATACAATTTAATAAGAATACTCAGCACTCCATTACTCAAGGGCACAGATGGTCTCAAGATAACATTTTTCTTGTCTGACAGACGTCATTCACCGTCTTATGCAATCCTGGTATACTCCAATGCTTATATCAAAATGAGATAAAGAACTGTCCAATTGATGAACACTATACACAATTATATAAGACTTGGCACTTTGCAAGGTGAAAATACAATTATCATCCACAAAATTGCGGGGAGCTCTCCAATCTGACCATAAACTCAAAGTGCAGCATTGTGAATTCGATGGAGGATGTGCTCATACAATAGTGATTTCTGAGAAGCACTCTTAACTTGGATGATTCTTCATAGATATAACGTAGTTTTTGCCTTGGGCAGAAAGAAATTCAATCAGGGTTTGACCTACTCGATGTATAATTTGCACCGCATGCTCTGTGCTTTGCCCACTTGTCTGATATGAAATAAAACACAGACTGCTCGGGTGGCATTCGAACCTGAGATCCACTTGACCACCAAACTGGTTGAGGTCGTGGGGTGGATTCAAATCTGTATAGCAATGGGCACTGTACGGCATCATAGATAGAAAATGATTTTTTCACTGGTGAGAATATAATCAAATGAGGATCTGTGCAACCTGATGTTAATAAGCAAATTGCACGTATGGTGAATGTTTAATGCAAATTTATATGGAGAATATAATTTTTTCAAAAAGCGCTTGCACCATACGGACGATAGGACAGACACGATATACACAATTTTCAAAATGTTAAAGGGCCTGACAATTCAATCTCGGCCAGACCTTTCTACCCTAACACGATCAAAAGTAGAATACCCATCTCCGAAAAAGGTTCAGCTGGAAGTGGAAGTCAAATGATTCTACCAGCCAAACCTCTTAAAATTTTGTTTGCTATTGCGCAGAGATGGAACGAGAGCCTCAGTCACTACCTTTTTTTTTCCTGGGAGGTACAATGTACCTCTCAAAAATGAGAAATGATACCAGGAGGTAGACAAATGTGGAAGAGGGTTTGGTTCGTCTGTCAATCTTGAAAAAGAAAGAAGAAGAAGCCCCAGCCAAGATGTAGATCTCTGGTCTGGTCGTGGCTAGATCCTCGTAGAATTATTGAAAAGGATTCATATGAATCTATTTCTATCCAAAATTAGGAGGGCCTGCCGTTTCAATCCTAGCAGGACCTTTTTACAAAGGCTTTGAAATGCCAGGCCCTCCTATTTTTTGATATTTGCATTCAGGGGACAATTTCATAGAGCCACTTAGGGGCCAAAAAGTCATGAGCCTCATCAGGATCTCCATGCCTACCCAAACTTCACTATTGGTTTATGCCAAGCAAAGAAGAGTGGAATACTTGTGAAAGGCAATATATGACATATTGTAGTGTAGTTTCTAATCCTGCTTAGACAAGAAAGACTTTTCCTGCTTAGCAGATTTTCACACTTAAAGCCCCTACACAACATTGGTCGAGGTCAAAGAACAGCATCCATACGTTGTCTGATCCAACATATGCATGAAATAGCGCACCTGTGAAAATTTCAGCTTAATCCGCCAACCGAGTCTTGAGAAAATTGTGAAAACCACTTCATTTGCTTCATCTGCGAAAATGCAGCATTCAACGCCGTACTGTTCCGAAAAAATAGTTTAGATCTCGGTGAGATGTAAATGATTTCTTTTACACTTTTCTCCCAAAATACAACATTTTAGGCAGAAATATTTCAGTGGGAGGTTTCTACTATAACCATCTTCAAACTTTATAAGTTTCATGTAAATCTGTGAACATTTCTGTTTTTCGATCTTACCAATGTTGTGTAGGGGCTTTAAGCGGCTCTATGCAATTGGGCCCTGGTCATCTTAGTCAGTATTAAGCAGTTTGCAACATTTTTGCAAATTACTTTTAAGTATTTAATCTTGTATTCAGTACAGATACTTGGATTGAGAATCCTGATGCCTGCAACTCTGCAGAGAGAGAGAGAGAGAGAGCACTAAGGTCCTTCAGGGGAAGTACCTTCTTGGTTTGGTGGCTGGGGTTCTTTCGCCTCGGGCACCATGGCGACCGCATCGTCGTCGGCCGGCACCTCGTCGGCAAAGTCGCCGTTCCACTCCTCCAGGAAGGACTCGAGGGGGTACCACGAGGGGTCAAGCGGTGCGAGGTCCTCAGCTTGGCTGGCCGAGTAGGCGGCGGAGGAGGGGGAGGTCACCCAACGATCCCGGTTCTCGTTGTACATCAGCTGAAGAAACGGGGGGAAAAAATTCATCCTTCTCAGAGCTGCGTCTCGGCAGAATCCGCACAGAAAAAGTCCTCGCGCCGTATCGCGTCTGGACAAGGCCGGACTGTGGTGAGACTGTGTGGAATGCGGTGAGTATGTGCGGTTCTGAAGCGAAGCGAACCATTTCAGGGATGTAAGTGACCGACGAAATGACTGAAGGCCAATCAATTGTGCGACTGCGAGTGAGCGCAATGACGCGACCAAGAAATGTGATTGCGAGATTCACGGCAGGCTAGGGTGCTGGCGGCCTTTAATTTTTAGAGATCTAACAGATAAAATCAAAATTGAGCTGTTTGAGATACCAGTTTGACATTTAAAATAAAAAATAAACAATTTTAATCCGGAAATCAGGAAATTTCCGGAAGTCTTACATCCCTGCGTTTTGAAGAATCCATCGGTTCTCTTTAGAACCACACGTACTCATAAGAGATGTTCTCTGACATCATCACATGGTGTCCATGCAAACCACCCTTGATCTGCTGCCTTGACCATGAATGGCCTCTTAGTCATTTCCACAACTACAAGGAGAGCAAATTTGCCGCTCTTCACCACACTGTGACGGTGACTCAGGCTCTTCACGGACCCATGGATCAGGCTCGTGCTCAGGCTTTGTGTCCGTCTGACAAAACCCGAAAATACAGTGTAGGGGAGTTTGCAGTGACACCATGTACTGTAGAAGGTCTCTTAAAGAAGAGGCATGGTTCTGAAAAGAAGCTGAGTGATAACTCCTGACGACGGCCAGAGCATACTGACCGAAACGTTGAGTTACCACTCGGGTTCTTTTCACACACATACCTCTTCTTTAAGAGACCTTATACATGGTGTCAATGCAAACCCTCCTTTATTGAGTGTTTTACCCACCATGCAAAGCCTTAAGTCTTATCTGAAAATCCAGGTTGTGTTTTACTGCCGAATTTGTAGGTTTGTTGGATTGATGAGTAATTTGGCTAGTGGGCTACGGCTAAATTTGAACCCTGTACATGCATTATGTAATTTATCATATATCATAATTATGGTTTATTGAAAAGACGACGCCAGAGCCGGACCCAAAGCCAGCCGTATTTTTATCTTATTTCATTTTTTATCTTTCAATTTTTTCATTTCCTCCCACCATTTTTATATTTTTATATTTTTATTTTTTTATTTTTTTCGGGGGGGTCGATAGTCTACCTGAAGGTACTCCTTGAGCAGCTGCAGCTTGTACATTGCTTTCCAGTCGCTACCTCCCTCATACCCATCGCTGGGGCCACCCTGCAGGCCGGTGAGCACATTGGGCTGGTCGCCGGCCTGCTGCTGGAGCAGATCCAGATACTTCTGGTAGTACAGGTTGTACAGCCGCCGCAAGTTGTCACGCTCCTCCGTCTCCAGCTCCCGGATGAGAGCCAGGTAGCGCCGGCGCATGGCCTGGGCGTACTGGCCCAGCTGGGGGTCCTCCCCGAGATTGTACTGGTCCACCAGCTCCCGGTAGGCGGCGTAGCGGTCCTGGTACTCGTCCAGGATGCCCTGATAGGTGGCGGACAGGCGGTCCACGTTAGCCCACGCCTCCTCCTCCTCCTCCTCCTCCTCCTCCTCCCCTCCGTCCTCGTTGAGCAGGAGAGGCTCTTGCCAGATGCCGACTGGTTCCCGATCCACTAGAGCATTGTCTTGTTTGAAAGGTTGAAGAATCTCCCGCAGAGAGTCCTGCGGAGTACAGACAGAAAGAACTCTCAGGAGCGAGCAAGAGGTTTGACGAGGTCAGCAAGGAAGAATTTGCGGGTTCAAATACCACCCGAGCCTGTCTTTTAAGGCAGGCAATCGGGCAAAGCCACATTGAATCAGAATCACACTCTCACCGACGCCAAAGTTACATGTACAGGTGTGTATTATAACTGTGAAGAGTGCAGTACCCACCATTATACAGATTCAATTCCACCATACGACCTTGACCAGCTTGATGGACAAGTGGTTAAGGTTTCTGCACTAGAAAGCACGAGTTGTGGGTTCGAATCCCACCTGAGCCTGTATTTCTTCAACAGGCAATCTAGCAATCACTGAACATACTGTACAGTGCTCATTAACCATGTACTGTAGGTCAAGTAGGGCAAACCCTCAATGAATTATTTTCTCACCAATACAACAAATCACATCTTATGTATGATGAAACACGAGACAAGCGGTTGGTACCGGGTACACCTTAACTAGAAAACAGGAATCACAGGTTCAAATCCCACCACAGCAGACAGACAAAGCAAACATGGCAAAGGGTAAACAATGTTAAATGACAAACACTCATTGAATTACATTATCACTTGCACAAAGATCATTATTATATCTTTATGAATTGTTGTACAGATGTGCAATCGCTGTATGTGTACATGGACATGTACATTGTATACTGTACATGTACATGTACTGTATGTACATTGTGTGTGTATAATCGCTTGTTTGTTTTTCTTATTAAGATAATCTTTGAAAAAGTATAGAACTGCATGTACACATATGCTACAGTATGTATTAATTAAGTAGCTGATTGTTTTTGGTCCACACTAACACTAATATACTATTCAGCTAAGGTCAAACTGTACATGTACATGTGCATATGTGTATTTCTTCTTGTAAACATGTCATGTACGTGTATGTAACTGTATACTGCACTTTTCAAAGCAATCAATGTCTTCAACATGATGTGCGAATGTGCATTTAAGAGTGCAGAACTGAGTGCAAACAATGTAGAGGGCCTTTCCATCCTCAGGACCTTCCTCAAAGGCAATATGTTTTCATGTGATTCTGACACAACGCCATTACAAACTGACCATGCACAGCAAATGCGTCGGTTATATTCCATTGATTAATGGAACCTCGTCTCTGTCATGGCTTTTAAAATATTAAGGGGCTGATAATGCAGGGTACCACTGCGTATGTACATGGACATTAACAATGAATGTCCGACACAAACACTTGCAGCCATTTTCCGAGTGGCCTACATGTGATGTATGATTGTAATAAATTATGATGCCCTTCATTTGGCCGGGGATGGCTTGTACAGAGTGGCTGGCTTCACAATGTAGGGGCAAATGACCATCTGGCCAAGCAATAGTAAATCTTGTTTCTCCTAAGTTTCACCAAAGGGGCAAAGAGGAGAAATCTTAATTTGAAATATCTGTCTGTTTTAATCCCCTACACAACCGACATTGGTAAGATCGTAAAACAGAAATGTTCACAGATTTACATGAAACTTAGGAACATACAGTTTGAAGATGGTTATAGTAGAAACCTCACACCGAAATTTTTACTGCCTAAAATTTTTGGAGAAAAGAGTACAGTAAACAAAAAACGAGATCTAAACTTTTTTCACAACAATTTGCTGAATGCTGAATTTTCGCGAAACAATTGAAGCATTTTTTTCTCACTTTTTTCTCCAGACTCGGTTGGTGGAATGTGCTGAAATTTTCACAAGTGTGATATTTCATGCATATGTTAGATCAGACAACGTGTGGATGCTATTCTTTGACCTGGACCAATGTTGTGTCATCCCTTTATCAATAAGGTGATGTCAGCAGATCTCAGATAGTTGATTATTTGGGAAGCCCTCCTCCTTATTTTAAGGACAGGATAACTCAGGTGGTTAGAGTCCTTGCACAACCAACCAGAGGTCTAAGATTCAATCCCGGCCAAGTCATTTTGGGGGCTATTAAAAAAAATATATTAATTTTACATACGTAGGCCCTATATCAGTTTTCCTTTGCTTTGTTTGAAAGGTGATTCAGTGCACAAGGAGATTTTAAATGCATCGGCATACGTGTACCGTTACATTAATGCAATAAACATGTATGCTCATGAACATATTGTACACCCTTACCTGTACTGACTCATTCAGATGAACAAGCACGGTACATGTACATGTGTGAACATGTACATGTATAGTGTGTATGTACACTGTACATGTAGGCCTACAACATGTACTAATAAGGGCAAAATAATGTTTTAAGAAAACATGATGGCACAATAAGTGTGAGTGGGTATGTGTACTGTTCACAAATACATACATGTACACTATATAAATACATGTACTGTACATTGTACATTGTGCATTACATGTATGTATACTTACATGTACACTCATACATGTACATGTATGTACATGTACATTGTATATGTACATGTACAGTATCACGAGCATGTACATGTACATGTACATGTATATCTGTACACATGTACATGTATGCCATAGATGCACACAAAGCACAGTGCACACATCATGCAAGTACATGTACATGTACATGTACATGTACATGTACATATGTACATGTAGGCCTATGATATTGGTCACACAAAAAAAGTTCCACCTCCAGCATCATCTCTGTAAATATCCCCCACAAAAAAGCACAGGTTGGCAGTTCTTCATTGTTAGTTGAAGCTTTGGTGTCATTGTCAAAACAGAGTACAATCTTCCCCAATATGTCATGCTTTGTACTTTGTAAATGGACGGAAGAAATACTGTACATGCAGAAGCAAAGCCAGAGTGTGAAGAAAGCCCTTTGCTCATCATGAATGTGGTCAAGGAATGATCATGTCACCATACACTGCGTTCACACTTGATCCCGCAAGGAGGATCAGATCCCGCAAGGGCGATCAAAGGGCGATCAAAGGGCAATCGATCAACGCAAGAGTGAACGCTTGCGCGATCAGGATCAGATCCCAGGATCTGATCCTTCTTTTGGGAAGGATCAGACCCAGGTCTGATCCCGCATGCGAGATCAACATGCAAGTGTGGACGCAATGCGGGATCTGATCCTGCGGTTTACAGCGACCACATCCGGCCCATGCCTGGAAAAACACGCGAAAACAAGACTTTGTGTACATGTATGTGTTTATATGTGTTTCGCACGTCATTGCCGTGCTGACGTTCTACTGCACATGACTAGTGACCTACGTGGATAACCTTTGGAGAGCGTTTCCACTGCTCAATGCGCGATCAATGCAGGAACAGGATCCAGCACTGGATCAGATCCTCCTTGACCGCAGGATCTGATCCTCCGTGCGGGATCAAGTGTGAACACAGTGATAGCCTCCTTAAGTGGGTCACCTTTGTGTGCTAACATGAGTATATATACACATGAGCACAATCCCCTGTTCAAGCACTTAACTGTTGTCCCTTTAGAAGAAGAAAAAAGGAGTGTAGGGGAATCATTGACTAATATGTCCCCAACCCCCCCCCCCCCAAAAAAAAAAAAAAAAAAAAAAAGAAGAAGAAAGATGTAAGATATACATTCATGGACACATGAAAACATCTGACCTGAAGTGAGAAACAAATTGCCCACCAAAACATACTGCCTACTGACGTCAATGACCAAAATGCCAAAATGGAAAAACATGTACTAGTACACTGTATGTAAGCCTACTGTCAGACTGTAGAGGGCCTGACATTTCAAGCAATTCAGGACTTTTATCAAAATGGCAGAAAAACAAGGACACAGACACAAAGGAAGGGGGAGAATCAGTAGGATACGGACAACGGGAATGAAACAAAGGAAGAAAAGATGGCAGACAGACTAGAGTGAGGTCAAAGGGTAGGGCAAGGAGCGGGGAAGGGATTAGATGGGTGAAAGATCTATACACGTGTACATGTGTACAAGAAAAACCAGATAGAGAAGTTGAGGAGGAGAGCACAAAAGAGGGATGATCTGTGAAAACATCCCAATAAAGCACGCGATGTTATCATTCATTCCTTCCTCCTCCTCCCCTCAATGCTGATGCCGTTCGGTTGAATAATCTCTAGTCCCTTCATCCATATCTGACCCGACTTGGAATCAATTGGCTGAAGTTGCCTGTCCACCGGACCATGACTTCAGTTTCAACACTGCATGGTCCCCAAATTCAGGCGCATGAGGTTGAATTTGCATGCATCGCTGAGCACCCAAAGGATGGATCTCTTTCAAAGTGAATAATAATGAATGCTAGAAAGCTCGCTTTAGGAATACCGTACTTTTTTTTCAAACAAAATTTTTAAAGATGCAACTGAGGCTTGCAGCTTAACTCTTCTTATATGTACACATGTGCAGTGTAGATGCAAATTAATTCAAAGAGGGTTTGCCCTTCCTTGGCATTTTATCGGCACTGTGAGTCACAGTGCTTTGCCTGATTGCCTGCAGTGAAAACACAGGCAGAATTCAAACTAGTGACTCTTGCTTTCTAGTCCACTGTATGGTGGATATATGAATCTGTATGTATAGTGTCTTTTACCATGTTCGTCATGATATACGTGTACATATATGATTTTTGCATCAGTGAAAAGGTAATTTGAGGCTTTGCCCTACCCGAGGTGCAATTAGCACAACATGCACCGGGTATGCTCACTTGACAATTCCCAATGCAAGCTTAGTTCAGTTCAGTATCACAATTTGAAATGTATCTTTCATGAATAGCACATCTGTACAATGTATTAGACACTGATATCTTTGTACTATAACATTCGGCGTTAGACATACTGTTGAAAGTTTGCAGTGATGCCATGTCATTGATTCTCTTTTTTAAGACTTAAAATTTAGTGGGCCTGACGTTTCGATCCTAGCAGGACCTTTCTCAAAGGCAGAGTGAGAAAGGTCCTGCTAGGATCGAAACGTCAGGCCCACTCGATTTTAAGATTTACATTTTGGTAATTTTAGTCAGTAAGCAGTTTTAGTCAGTAAGCAGTAAGCAGTTTGCAACATTTTTGTATATCACCGCTTTTTTAAGAATGAGAATTTCTTAGCAGTCTCCTGAAGACGGGCAGAAAACAAAGCGATTCTTGCCAGAGCCAAATTCATTCTCATGAATGACGACTCGTCACTGCAAACTTTCCACGTTGTGATTCCACCGTCCAAGTCTTTCAATTATCCTCGGCCTATACCCAGTCTCTTTCGAACCGTTCTTTAAATTTTCTTTTCTGTTTTCTTTGAAATGATATGCTGTGACTTCATTATTATTAACTTCTGTGTGTTTTTACTGGGATGACTGATCATGCATTGCGGGAACAACAGGGCGGCTGTATCCTCCCGTCTTCCGCAGCCTTGAACAGACACGGGGTGCATGACTTGATCAGACGGTGCTTCTTCTGCGCGCTGTATGCGTGCAGCAGACCGGTAACTGACAGCCTGGTTGAGTGATGGCAAATGCAAGCCAGTTGCCACTTTATGAACTATTCATTCATATTCTACTCTGTAAGCTGAAGAGAAAAAAGGAAGAAGGCCTGACTTTTCGATCCCAACAGGACCTTTCTCAAATGCAGAAATGCCTTTGAGAAAGGCCAGTCCCTCTATAGTATAACCATTTGCATTTTGAGCACATTATCACAATATCTTTGGTTTATTTGTGAAAGACCATTATTTGCTTCTTTTTCCTTACATGGGTTGTATGGTCTCATTAATTTGTAATCCTGTCATTCTGATTTCCTAGATTATGCCATCTCATGGTCTGTGTGTATAAATCATTGTGTGAAACCTTGTGATAGTCTCACATGTATGTAACTTTAGAATGTGGGTGTGATAAAGAACTGGTTCCCTGGTTAAATTTGAGAAATTAAGGATTTGTTTGTAAGTTTCATCCAATTAAATGTCAACAGGCTGACATACTGTACATGTACATGTACATGCGCTATACACAAATTTAAAGTTATTCGTTTGAATTTCGCTCCAGCAATGTAATTTTCTACCATGGGATATGAAATATAAAATAATGTAACTTAAAAAAAATGTCCACTGCAGGCCAGCATACCTCTTTTTGTAAGAGTATGCTACATGTACACAGTACATATTCATATAACGTCATTGTATTGTCGCTAAGGGGCAAATCATTTTCGAATCCAACTCAATAGAAAAAAACACCAAAAGGCAGAACTTTTACAATACCCATTAAAAGACTGGTGAAAATGGCAAAAATGTCGAAAGGTAATGTACATGTATACAAAACGCGGTACTTTCAAT
Organism: Luidia sarsii; assembly: GCA_949987565.1. Taxonomy (NCBI): domain Eukaryota; kingdom Metazoa; phylum Echinodermata; class Asteroidea; order Paxillosida; family Luidiidae; genus Luidia; species Luidia sarsii. The sequence goes on along the minus strand of OX465109.1, from coordinate 18,742,791 downwards.
ACACATCTGTTTCTCTGTTCATTGTATCCTTTGTTATTGTTTTGATGGTGGCTGAATGGGTAATAATAATAATTATAATGGCCGCACACATACTGTACGTATGCATGCGTATGTACACCAATGGACTGTATTGGTCATACATGTACATGCATGCACCTTCTTGACAAAAACAGCAAAACTAAACTCCCACTTCGCCTTATGGTTAGCGCTAATTAATGACACCACACTGACGTAAATCTGAGGCACAAGGGAGGGGGAGGGGGCGGGGGTTTCCAGTTGCCCACGGCAACCGGAGGCGCACAGGAGGAGCGGAGAAGGCATCATATGGCTGCACGAGTCCGTAACCGTTCAAGTTCTCCATGCGGGATGTGTTCTTAGCAACAGCTGTTGGAAATCTGTATATTCTGAAGGGGTACATGTACATGAGGAACGACGGTTTTGCAACATCTTAGGTTGTTTTTGCATGGCAGAGCATAACATGTACATGTACTTGTAGTGTATCTCTAGGCTCCCCCAAAACTCGCAAATAGCTATTTTTATTCATGATCTTTGGTGTTATTTATGCTGTGGCTGTTTTCATTCACTTACACCATTGTCCCTGTTGATAGTTTTTTTTTTTTTTTACCGGTATGTAGAGGGTCTGACGTTTTCGATCCTAACAGGATTTTTTTCTGCCTTTAACAAAAGATCCTGCAAGGACCGAAACGTCAGGCCCTCTTACATTTGACTGATTTGCATTTTTATAGTTGTTTTTAAGTCATGAAGCAGTTATGTATTTTGAGTCCACAGGACCTGAGTGCCATCAACCCAATGAAAAGTAAATGGTTTTTGGCACAAGTCATACAGTGGCTGAACTACAACTGGTTACATGCAAATAACGATTATGATAATAGGGACTTATTAACACAATATAACAGTCAATTTGAATTCATCCATAGTCAAAAGCACAGGAGATCATGTACTATACATGCACATTGTACATGGGGATGGAATGAATTCCATATTCTTGTCCTTGGGGGGGCTGTAAGGAGAAAAATTAATAAAGACTGGTGCTCGCTTTGGATAGAACTACCTTGTACATGTATATGTTCATTTAGCATAAAAGGGCAAGCATTTGCAAAGGGACAGCTGGTCTATCTGGTCTCTCGCAAACGTGTTGCTATTGGAAATCAGTATATTCTGAAGATGTGGTCAATCATGTGGAACCATACATTTTCCAATAGAGCCCTGTATTAACTAAGGTTGTTTTGCAGGGCTGGCTGCAGCGAGAGATGGCTGTAGAATGTACATGTAGAATGTGGCCAAGTGAAGCAACTATCGTCAAAGGCCCTATACAACATTGGGAAGATCGGAAAACATCCATGTCCACAGATTTCCCTCTAATTTTACACAGTTTGTAGATGGGCATGATAGAATCCTCATGTTGAAATCTTACACTCTGGGATGCTGAACTAATCGAGAAAACTTGACACAAACATCGACAAATAGCTTATTACTCACATGGGGCAAAAACCATGATGGTTTTGTGCATTTTTCTACTTTCTCAGATCGCCATTTGAGCTAAAACCTTCGCAGGATTTCTTTTTAGGAATGTTTAATGGTTTAACACACAAACTGTGGCAATCTTTTGACCATTACCAATGCTGTACATAATTAAAAGGGTCTTAAAACAGATGCTGGCATTCGATACAGACAATGATTCCAAATTGAGATTGCACAGTGCGGCACATTTGAGATTGTGCTATGCATATTTGCATCATTTTTGTGTACGTACGTCTATTACCGTGCATGCATTTGTGACTGGAGTATTGGCGTATATGTACGGTACAATGCCAGAGCAATTTGAGTGTGGTGCCCACAAAGGCATTGATTCGGGGTAGTAATAAGTAATTCCTGACCCTGTCATCTGCATGCCAAGGATCCAAACAACACCGGCCATGCCCTGGCTGTGAATAAATTAAGTAGAATTCTTTTTTTTTGCTGAATTTTCACGATTTCAGAATTCACACAAATGACAATAGTACATGTATGTGTACTGTATGCACTACGATACAGAATAATACAGAACAGGTACATGTACATGTATACTGTAGATTGTTTGAGCATAGGCCTACATGTACATGTGCTTCTTTAAACAAACAGACTCAAAGACACACAATCAAAGCTCCCATGGATTCTGTTTTAAGAGATTTTTTCCCCTTGTATTTTCCATCATAATAGTGACATAAATTTGGTTGTACTCTACTACTGTATATGTACATGTACTATACATGTGCCAAGAACAATTTACAATAAAACCTTACTAGCATACATACAAATGTACATGAACATATATGTATACATACATAGGTACATGTACGGTACAAATGTAGTGCATACAGGTGCATGTCTATCATACAGGTACAGTATTGTACATGTACAGGTACATCTTCATGTTCATGAAAATGTGACGTACTGGTACAAAACCGTGTACACATACTGTAATAAATCAAGTCAACTATTCAATGTGATACAATGTAATACACCATTCGGTAGTTTTAGTATTATTGGTGAATATGTTCATGCAAATGTGAGTACAGTGCATGTTCAGAAACAAAGATGACACTTGTCTAAATGTTGATTTAATGTACATGTACATATGTCATGCACTGTACACTACAGTACAGGTGTACACATGTACGTACATGTACACCTGTACAATGATGTATGAATTTCTCCCTGTTTACAGTGATACAAGACTTGGCCTGTGATGTGATAGACAGGAAACACAATTAGCATTTTGACAGAAATGACAGTTGGGTTAAGTGCTTGTTAAACTCCAAAGCAATGACAGACCAAAAAGAGGAGATACATGTACTGTACATACAGTATGTACAGGGGGGGGGGGTACACTTTCATTCAACTCAGAATTTGGGCTTAATTGACAAAGTTCCCCATTCAATTCAGGTAGTATCCTGTTGCGAGACAAGTTGACAGTTACAAACTGATTTCAAGTGATTTATTGGCAATCAATTATCTCAGTACCATTACATGTACATGCTTTTATGGACTTGTAATTGGTTTATACATGCGCATGTACTTGATGTACATGCACGTTGCAGCAATGTAAATATCTGTGCATGTTTATTGTACCAGTACACATACATTTTTAGTTCAGCTCTGTGAAAGATAGCACAGAACGTGTACATCCACATGTACATTGTACACATGTACATACATGTACATGGGCGCACATACCGGTAAGGTGGGTTGTGGGGTACCAGAACAATGGGTGGGTACTCAGAACAATGGGACCACTCCTTGTGGGGTACTTTTTTGGTACCCCATAAGGTTTTCACAAAACTGATTATTTGGAATTAATTGAAAAAGGAGGAATTTCCGAGGTGTGTTTATTCGTCGCAAATAGAACTATATTATATAAGGGACGTTCGCAAGAAATTTCAGCCTAGGAAAGTGATTTTGGTTCGAAAGGGAGCGATTTCAATTAGGCTTTTCTGGGAGTGTTTCTTAGTACAAGAGAACAAAGGGAATACCCCACAAGTATACGCGTGTAAGGGTGTGTGTACTTGCATGTGCAAACATGTTATTACAGAGAGAGGGAATTTGACAAACTATCTCTAACAGCGTTAGTAATTCACCATACAGCTTTCTGATATGACTGACTTTGCAATGTGAACATGGCTCTTGAGTCTGCTCCTCAGTACAATGTATTTTTTTGTTCCAACTTCAGTTTGGTCCTTGCACGGTCTCCTGACACAGAATCATTGGTACATGTACAATACATGTACAGTAGCTCAATTCAAGCAAGGAAACATGGGAGGGACTACTGGTCGATCAAAGAGTCTCTGAATCCCCTCATCACCAGGATCCCTTATAAGCCCCACTCCCAGTAAGAATCCAGTCAGTCTCCTGAAGACGAACAGAGTATACTGTTCAAAACGTCAAGTTCCTCTGAACCACAGATTCTACTCACAAGAGAGAATTCCACATGGTGTCACCGCAAACCTATCACTCACTGCTATTCTCACCATGAAAACCTTCAAATCTCATCAGTCTCCGAAAGAAATCCAGAGCATTCAATTAAGTACTGTGACGTGGACTCTTGTGAGTCCAAAGCAAGTCTGGTTTGCGGATGTCTTTGGATATATACATGTACCAACCTGAGCAAACCGATCCTCCCAGGCGAAGCCACGGTCCAGCAGATACTGCACGCCGTCCTTCAGCTGCTTCAAGCCCTTGGAGTCCAGATCATAGCTTGGCAGGGAGTCCACCGGCTGCTTCATGCAGGTGCCAAACAGCTTGTCTGTCCGTCGGAAGAGCACATGAAAAACATTTCAACAAATGGCTGTCCAAACATTTTGCATTTTTCTTTAATACCCTCACTCTAAAAGTCTAGGGAAAAAAATTAAGCCAAACATGCCAAATTAAACCAACAATTGTAATTACAATGTAGACAGCATCAATGGTCTGGCACAATTACTTGCGGATAATATTGGACTTACAGTTTTCCCAAAATTCATGATTTTGTGGCACGTCACAAAATCATGATTTTGGGGAATACTGCAAGTCCAATTTTTTGGGGAAGTGGTCTTGCCAGACAATGTTGTTTCTCTACATACCAGAAATAATAGTTGCTATATACAGTGGATTGGGGGTTTTTCCATCCTTTTATGGTGAGGGTATTAAACCAAAATCTTTCCCAAAAATTAGGAGAGCCTGATATTTCAATCCTAAACTGTTAAACTGTGTCGTTTAAAGCCCCTACACAACATTGGTTGAGGTCAAAGAATAGCATCCATATATTGTCTGATCGAACATATGCATGAAATAGCACACCTGTGAAAATTTCAGCTCAATCCGCCAACCGAGTCTCGAGAAAATCGTAAAAACCGCTTCATTTATTTCGCGAAAATGCAGCTTTCAACGCCGTACTGTGCCGAAAAATAGTTTAGATCCCGATGAGACGTAAACTATTTTTTTTTACTAATTTCTCCCAAAGTACAACATTTTATGGAGAAGTATTTCAGTGAGAGGTTTCTACTATAACCATCTTAAACTGTATAAGTTTTATGTAAATCTGTCAACATTTCTGTTTTTTCGATCTTACCAATGTTGTGTAGGGGCTTTAACACAAAGATGGCTACTCTATAATGTGTATTTTGCTGACGAACCTGAATTGAGTACAAGGTGTTTGGATGAGAAATTAACCCCATTAGATGGCCACTCCTGTTTTAAGTATAAGTTGGTTTACTGAATCATACTTGGTTCATATGCATGTAGTATGGCACGTTCAACTGGACAGTGTATTACATGGGTCTGATGCATGTAACGAGCTAGCATTCTCTGGCAATAGGAGAAAAGCAGACTTTTATCCATCCAGATGATCATGATGCAGCCTCGGCTTTGTGATACATTAGTTTGAGCACCTGAGGTCTTGTTCCAGTGGGAGAGGAGGGAGAGAGTGAGAGAGTGGGAGATGGAGAGAGACAGACAGACAGAGAGTGAGAGAGAGATAGTAGAGAGGGATAGAGAGAGAGGGAGAGAGAGACAGAGAGGGGGAGATAGAGATAGAGAGGGAGAGAGAGAGTGAAATGAGAGGAGAGAGAGCAAGAGAAAGAGAGAGAGATAGAGAGAGAGAGAGAAAAAGAGAGAGAGAGAGAGGGAGAGAGAGTGGAAACAGAGGAGAGAGCGAGAGAGCGAGAGAGAGGAAAGATAGAAGAGAGAGAGAAAGAGATAGAGAGTGTGTGAGGGAGAAAGGGAGGGAGAGGGAGAAAGAGAAAGAGAGAGAAAGCGAGAGAGAGCAAGAGAGAGGAAAGACAGAGAGTGTGTGAGAGAGAAAGGAAGAGAAAGGGAGAGAGAGAAAGAGAGAGAGAGAGAGAGGGGGGGGGGAGAAGGAGAGAGAGAGAGAGAGAGAGAGGGGGGGGAGAAGGAGAGAGAGAGAGCAAGAGAGAGAGAGCAAGAGAGAGAGAGAGAGAGAGAGAGCAAGGGAGAGAGATATGGGTAGAGAGAGAGAGATAGCAGGAGACAGACAGACAGACAGAGGGAAGAGAGAGGAAAACCCGATGGGGAAAATCAAATTCAAGCAGTGAGTGCCAAGTGCGTAACTTTAGAAATGATTTTTGGATGGAGGTGGAGGGGGGGCTGAGTCAACAGAGCAGGGAGGGATTGAAAATCAATCTAGAGAGCACTTGTGAAGGAGTTACCGGTATGAGCTATACACGGGCAGCCATAGATGCAAATGTGAGGAAAGTGCACCTGCAATACCGAAGCCACAAGCCCAACTTCACATCTTCACATGCATCTTCCATTTCCTGACCGTGCTGCGCACTGCTCCGATCAGACACAGGGCTCATTATGCAGGTTAAGGTCAACCCAGGACTTTAAATCTTACACACTCGGGGTTTCCCAGGTGACTTATCAGAGGTGGGAGCTTACCTTCTTAAATGAGTTTGGTAAAATGTGGACTTGCTAGCTTGATATTCCCCAGATCACAGATTAGATAGGGAATGGGTGTAAAGCACTGCTATCATGAATCAGGAAAAAAACACTCAGCATATCACTTTGTACATGCCAACACCAATTGCTTCTATTTGTTTGAGCACAATTTGGACCTGAGATATGCTACACATGTAGGTTTTGTAGAAACATACATGTACCTGAGATGGCCCAACAAAATAGTGAAGTGAGCAAAGCCACAGATTACTGTTATGTGCAGGGCAAGCCATGCTGCCTACATCATACATGTACTCTGATTTGTGCACTCTTAAATCAAGCCATTCTCACCGAATTCACAGGGAAAAGGTTTGAGATACGAATTTGGTCTGCCGTGCACGCAGGGTTATATAGTATTTATAATGGCCTCTTGGAAAGCGAGTTAAAAATTCATGCCTTGTAATGAGGTTTTTTTTTTTTTGGGGGGGGGGGAGCTGGGAAGCTCGCCCTTTACCGAGACAAGATTGCCGGCCTACAAGTGTGGGGAACGCCTGAAGTGATGAAAGGTGCGACTCACTGGACTGCAAAGTTTGTGCAGCTTAAGTGATACACAGCATCAAACACCTCGTTTAGGAGGGATTTGGTCGTTCTGATGACAATGGTCCGACTTGTCCGGTAGGCTTCATTGTCTCATCGTATTGAGCATGAGCAATTACCAGAAAGGGTGCACAACAAAGCCGCATGAAAAGACTAACACCAACAAAATCACAAACAAACGACAGAACAAACAAACAGACAAGCGGGCGGAAAGACAGAAATACAAACAGACAAACAAAACAGCAACAGACAGACAGACAGACAGACAAATAAATAGCTGCATCCACTTTTGTGTGATAAAAGATGATGAAACTTTCTTTTTTTGAATGGAATGCTTACTGTTTTTATCTGTACTTTTGTCAAATGGGATGCTTACTGTTTTTATCTGTACTTTTGTCAAATGGGATGCTTACTGTTTTTATCTGTACTTTTGTCAAATGTGTACTTGGCATAACCTTTCATAACCTTTACGTTACAATTTACACAATATTGCACTGGCTGCTTGATTTCGTTAAGCAACTGCTCCTTGCAATGCTGGGACCTTAAGCAGCATTATGAAGTGGGTCCTCGGTCATGTGAGTCACCAAGCCAAGGAGACAATACGCTCAGAGAGCGGGAGTTTTGTAACTTGTCCCCCAGTTATAAAGATCACCTCCTGCTTACCTTCTGCACACACTTCATCTTGATCACACACTGGGCTGAAGTGACATCCTGCAAAGAAATCAAATCAGATCCACTGATCAAATCATGGGCAATAAGTCGGTCGAGTGTAGTGTGACCACACAGGACCGGCTGTCTAGATTTGCTTTTCCTCTCTTGTAAAATCAGTTAAGAGAATGCCATTTCGCCTCATATGTATTGCCTGTTCCCGCTGAGATGAAACAAACTGATGCTCTGTGCCCTAATGCCATGGACAGTTTACAGTATACAGTACATTACAATTTAGTTAAAGTTTAACCTTGAACTCCTTTAGAGCAAAGGTTTAGACAAATGTTCAGGTCCGGTGAGATTCTTGAGTGACTAGACCCACTGTCCAGAACTTTCCTTCAGGAAATTTGAGAAACCGCTACGCTGAAAATATCTGCAATTTGTACACATGTATGTACCGTATGAGTTGCTGGTTCAATCCCACCCAAGTTGTACATCTTTACAGCTGGATAATAGGCAAAGCACTGAGCATAGTGTTCATTATATGAACAAACTTTCACTGAATTACATATTGCTACACATGTACCATGTGTACATTGTACCGGTACATGTACAGTATACAATTAAATGCAGTAATTATATCTTGTGCATATGCATTCCCAAGTAACTTCATACCCAAATTTTCACAAGTCAAAGGCATCTTAGAAAGGTCCTTTTAGGATCGAAACGTCAGGCCCTCTAACTTTAGAAATTTAGAATTTAATTAGATGAAATGACTTAGATGCCTTTGTGAAACTGACCACAACTGAAAAAGCTTTGTATTTCTGTGATTGAATAAACAGCTTGTCCAAACACTACAGTGTAGACCATTTTGTCACTAATGCACATGTACACATGTATGTAATACAATGTACAGACTGTATATGTACAGTACATGTAATTAAAGAAATATGGAATGATCCTGAAGGGTTTTTCATGGAAAGAAGGAAATGAACGGAAGCAATACATCATAAAATTATATTATGACATGCGTACTGTACGTGTGTATAATCAGTGGGTGCATGGACAATGTACATGTACTGCACGTGCATATGAACACATACATGTACATAAGTACATGTATGTAGCGTACTTTGTACTTCACATGCCTCCCTATGAGTACGCCTACGTACGTATGTACATTGTACATGTTGATTTTGTCACAGCCACCTTCAAGGTTAAATCCTTCATGCTCAGTGAGCAGGCGACATCTTTCTATCTAAATGCTTTGACTGTTTAGTTCCGCCTGAATGCAGAAAGATGTGCTCCGTCATGCCAACACTAACACACTTCTACGAAGGGACAGATACATGTACATGTACACACTGTAGTGGACTCGGGAAAGAGCTATCATCTTTCACACAAAAAAATGACCCAAAATTCTGAAGAGTTCATGTAAATCATCCATGTTTTGGAGGAGATGAAAATGAAGTAAAACACTAGAATGTCTGTTTAAGATGAACCTTTATGTACAAGTGTACATGTACTGAGCAAGCTTAGAAAGTGATGCATCACTGTAGCCATGACCTCATGCATATTCACATAGTGTAGCTGCTTCTCATTATAATGCTTGTCAAATACAGTATAGGTCCGGTATACAGCAATGGCAATGTCATTCAGTTCATTCATTCATTCATTCATGTATCATTTCACAGGGAGGAACACAGAACATGAAAATGCTCAGATAAAAATCAATAAGTTCATCACAAAATAAAAAAATAAAAACACTTTTACAGTGCACCGCTGTAGAAATTGCCAAAATGTGATCCAAGTCGCATTCAAGAGGCTTCCCAAAACACTCCAGAAAACAAAACATAGTGAAAAATGGATCATGTGTAAGTTGAATTATTAGTAACAAAATTAGGGTGATATACAAAAATGTTGCAAACTGCTTACTGAAAATTACCAAAATGTAAATCTTAAAATTTAGTGGGCCTGACGTTTCGATCCTAGCAGGACCTTTCTCAAAGGCAGAGTGACAAGGACAAAACAGATACATGTACACGGAGGAAGGGGGGGGGGGAGAGTGAATAGGACACGGATGAGAAACAAAGGACAAAGAGTGAAGCTGGTAGGGAGAGATCAAAGGGAAGGGCAAGCGGTGGGGTAGGGATTAGTGAGAGGAGGGGGAAAGATCAAAGAGAAGGGCAACAAAATTAGAACGGACCATGAGGGATTCATTGATACTGGATGGCAAACCTGGACTACAACCTGTACATGTAGGAAATTGGTTGATGAGGGAATGGGGTAATTAAGGCACTTTGTTCTGGCGTACTGGTGATGAAATTTGCTATTTAAAAGGTTCTAAGGAAGGCACTCAAATCTGGCTAGTGTATTACACATATACATGTAGGCCTTGCTATAGAACAGGCTGTGCAGCACACTCATTCACACTTATTCACACTCATTCACACTCATTCACACCATTCACATCATCACAAAGGATGGAGTGTGATGAGCTGATGAGGGAGTTCCAAATTAATGTTTCTTTTCAGTGTATACAGGGGCACACTCCATGCATGAGGATATTCCTCTATTCAATTTCTTGACACATGTAACCAACAGGGCAGTCATCCTCTGAACACCCAGAGATGTATGTATTCCTTACAAGACTGAGAAAAATCTGCATTTAAACAGTCTTCAGTCAGATGCAATTACGATGTGTCGATCAACAATTTCTACCCCGGCAAAATAGGATTTTGAATGGAACCCTGTAGAACAGTTATTATCAAAATTGCACACCAAATTTCCTGCTTTTATTCAAGCAATAACCTTCAAATGCATGCAACTGTATTTCCATGCATGCACTTACAATTGTTCAATGCATACATTATATGTTTACAGCATAAAAAAACTGTACCAAAATTAAAATCGCAAAAGAACCATTATATAATTTGAATAATGCCAGATAGTTTAGTGATTGTCAGGAAAAAGGAAGTGTAGTCGCCGACAAAAACAACAGGGGAGCAAATATTAGAAATGAACTGATCATAATTCACAAAAAGCGGGACCATATGGTTTGACAGAGACGGCAGTTCGGCTAAAGGAGACGCCCACACTCTATGCATTACGCCTACACAATGGTCAGTGTGTTGTTGACTCAGGGCATGACGGTCTTGCCTAGAGATGTGTAATACTTGCGGCCCTATAGATGCTATAGATTGGGGAGGCTCACGGTGTAGGACTGTGGACAGATACAGGTACGTGAGTACGTGTACATGTACGTGGGAGGTCAACAAACACACACCTTTTACTGCACGGCCAGCAGGGTATCAAAACTCATGTGCAGTAATTGGGTATGACAAAGTGCAATCAATTTTGACTCTGCAGTCTGCACTGTAATTCTACCTGCCGTTTAAGGTACATCTACATGTATGTACTCCAGCATGTTATGAAACATTTAGATCAAACAATCTACAAGTTCTTCAATATGAAATACAAATTGTGGTATAGACTGTACTGTGAAATACATTTCATGTTCATTCTCAATTTTTCAAGCAATACAACAATGTTGCAAACTGCACACTGACTAAAATGACCAAAATGTAAAATTTCCAAACTTAAGGAAGCCTCACATTTAGCAGTCCTGAGCTTTCTCTGCGTTTGATATCAATCCCTCTTACTTTTTAGTGTCTCAATTATTCTATTCTGCAATATCACAAGAAGTGCATGTAAAGGTGCAACGTCAACTCCTCAGGCTCACTTTGTACCGATCTGATTTAGAGAAATCCATTTGCATTATACATGAAGCTTGCTTAATACAGACTAGGAACTGAAACTTGACTGATACAAAGTCTTGTCTTAAAGTACATACGTTGCTGCAAATTAGATTGCTAACTTTCATCATGTCAACACAGTTGTAAGACACAGGTCTGAATGGGATTTCAATCTGTACTTTCCTGTAGTGAATCTACAGCTACTATACATGTACATATGTACACGTGTACATGTACTAGAAATCCCGTTAACATCATCAATTAGTTCATATCACCTACTGTACATTGTACCGTAATCGCTTGTTTAAGTGTTCTGACATACATGTACTGACAAGATGAGAGTGACTGTGAACACGTTCAATTGATTTTCAATAAACACAGGCTGCTACAAGATTTGCATACATGTACATGTACATGTACAGGTACATACATGTACATGTACAATGTGCTTTTGTAAATTGCTCTCCAAAGCTGCCTTGATAATTTCACCACCTCTCATTCATACGTGTACATACATGTACTGTATGGGGGTTGGAATTGGGGCCACAGATGATAAGATATTGCAATATCCAGCTAGAAGGCAACCCATGGAATTGTTGGAGCATGGCGTATGGACTTATTTGCGCTAAAACATACATGCACAAACCACAGATTTGTTGTGACCTGCAGTAGATCGACATTTACTACTGTGCACTGCCTGAAGTTTGTTTCTTCTTTGAGATTTAAAAGTTTTCAAGGTGAGAATTGCAGGAGTAATAGGTTCGTGGTGAAACCATGTACATTCTCTCATGTGAGTATGTGTGGTTCTGAAAAGAACCGGAGGAACTCGATGTTTTGAAGAGTGTAGGGGCCTACTCTGCTCGAAACGTCGAGTTACTCTGGTTCTTTTCAGAACCACACATACTGACAAGAGAGAATTTACATGGTGTTACCGCAAACCTATTACTCCTGCTTCTTCTTTACTGGTTCTTAAATATCAACACACTGTAACACTAACATTGCATGCATACTGTATTGAGCATGTGCACGCATCCCTTTACGGTAAACTGAATGGGATTGAATGATTGGTGAGCAAGCGTTGATGAAAAACAACTGGGTGGTAGTGTTCAACTTAAAATCATAGCAGGTTATTAACATCTACTCAAATGTCTTCATTCTGTTCTGTTATTGCGTTTTATTCAATGACCTTTGCAATGTAAGGCATTCTCATTCTGAAGATTGGTCCATGCATATTCCAGAACTAGTTAGTGAGTTGTTGACATGTACGTCAGCTTTGTTAACAATTATTTAGTCGCTGGAAGGTCATGTGACGATCCTGACGTCATCCTGCCCTGTACGTGTAGCTGGGTGTCACCGCCTACAAGCAACTGTGTGACTGACAACACACTCCGGTCAGCCAATCAACCATCCAATCAACCGTTCCAATGTGATTATCATTTGGTGGTTGAATTTTTCATACCCCCCCCCTTCCTCTCTCTATCACTCGCTCTTATCTCAGTATTTGATAATGATCTTGTTGTGCTCCCTCTCGCCCTCTCTACCAAGGAGCATCCACCCTGTTTGTCCGTGGGCGTATAATGTGATTTTGAGAGAAATTATGCATCCAAACATGTGACTTTTTAAAGGGCACGCCATGTGCACGTATTGCCGGCCATTACAACGAAACGATAATTCACTGGCTGGCCACATATCACGGGCAAAATCTAGATGAAGCGGTTACGAAGAAAAAAAAAACGAAGACAGAAGGAAGATGTGTTAATTACACACAGTGTTGTAAACGTGTTAGTGGGAAGATAAAAGATTAATTCAAGGATGGCTTTTCCTTTAAGAACGGCGTCTTGATGCAAATTTATGCCCGCTTTTTTTTTCAACAAGGTGAAGGCACAGATGGTACGCTTGAATTCCGTAAGGGCCAAAGGGCTACTGGCTTCCAGTACCCCTGGTCTTGGCCTTCCTGCCCTTTCTCCAAAATGTCCGCCTCCGACAATTTCATTTTCCGTTGGAATTGCCCCCCTGCATTGGAAACAGGCTGCCCCTCCCCTCTTCCTTTCTGATCCAAACTGAAGCCTTTCGGCTCATTAATTCAACATACATACATGTACCATGTTTTTTGGTCAAACTTATACCCATGACTATATGGGAGAGGGGTGCTCACAGATAAATCAATCTTAACCATCCCCTCAAGATAAAAAATATCAAAACTGAGTAAAACACCAATATTTGCAAACCACTCACTGGCTAACATGACCAGCAAATAGACACAATTCTCAAAACCCTTGAAGGACTTGAGGATTCTATCAAAGAAGAACCTTTCTCAAATGAAAACAAATCTATGCAAAGTAAAACAACTTCTTCTTTTTTTGCAAACTGCTTACTGCCTATGATGCAAATCTACAAAATCTAGAGGGCCTGACATTTCGATCCTAGCAGGACCTACATGTATGATTCTGCCTTCAAGTGAGGATCGAAACATCTGGCGTCTCAATGTCCAAGATTTGCATATTGTTCATTAAAGTCATTCTGCCTTTGGGGAAGGTCCTATTAGATTTGAAACATTACGCTGTCTAACTTTTATAAACTGGAAAACAAATTAAATTTATTTCACCTGTGACACATATGGTGAAAGCTAGATGCAAGTGGAACTAATAAGTGCAGTTTGCTTCGGGCACATGGCCGCCACTGTGACACTGTTTCCATGATCTGTGTACTGTATACCGGTGCTTGTATTGCAAGTTGGCAACAACCCTTTCTCCCTCGACATTTGAATTTATTTTAGTGCACTGGACAGGGCTGAAACTGTTCCATGCAGTTTGCATGGGAAAGGATTTCACTTCAGGATATTTTGTCAAGGAAACTCCCAAATGAAAGATAACTGATTCATGTATTTGCTAACTTATTCTATAGGCCTAACTATAACTCCCTAGGTGCAATAAACATGTACATGTACATATGTACAAGTATACATGTATCTCTTGATTTTCACTCTTCATCATGCATTGAGGCCGTGGACACATTCTTGTTTTGCTCAGATGTCTAACACCTCCCCCTCCTGATGATTTTTCCTCTCCCCCTTTCTTGTAACCATGTACAACAATTAGTCAGAATTCTCACAACTTATAATAGTCATCTCAAAAGTTAGAGGGCCTGACGTTTCAATCCTAGCAGGGCTTTCTCAAAGGCAAAGTCATTTTAGTCAGTGAGCAGTTTGCAACATCAGGTAATGTAGGGCCTATAACATGATGTTTGCATCGAGGAGAATGTAATTCAATGAGGGTTTGCCCTGCACGATGTGCTCAACACTGAGTGCTCAGTGCTTTGCCAGCTGCCTGATGAAAACATTTCAGGAAGCTCAGGCGGGATTCGAACCCACGACTCCTACTTAAGATGTCTGCACTAGAAAGTGAGCAGGGCAAAACCTCATTGAATTAGGAATAAGAAGTTTGCAACATGTTTGTATGGCAACCAAACAGACTCAAGGAGACAGACCGGAATATTTTTTTCGTTTCTTTCAAGAAATTCTAAAATTGCAGGGCTGTTTTAGGCCTACATTGCGACCAAAGGCAGACACACATCTGCATGTAAAATAAGCATACTTAGGAGCCTATACTTTAGTCTTTGTTCTTACTGTACAAGACTGTGGTTACTGCCTAATGTAGTTTACTATGAAGAGATCAGCATTACGTATGAGTATGCACTGCTCGAAAACGATTTTGACAATAGTGTAGCAGGCCTTGAATAAATCACGACACTCGCCCACAATAACATGACATTTCCATCTGATGTACATGTATGTACTCTCCTTGTAGGCTGTCAATTTGTCAATCTGTCAATTTGTGAGAAAATTACAGCATACCATCCCCCCCTAATTAGTTTGCGTCATATACATGTACATGTACATTTGTACATGTACAAATGTACATGTATATCGTCTCATTTAAAACAAATATATACATGTATGTAGTCATACTGTACATTGTAAATCTCAACAATTTAGGGTGCACAACATTTCGATCCTAGCAGGAAGCTTTCTCAGAAGCAGAACAAAAATATGGAGACATACACATACAATGTAATGGGATTGGCTCTTAATTGATTAACAACAGAAAGGCAATTGGGTCGATGAGATGCAAGTGCATACAGGTGTACATGTGTAACAGCGTACAGGTATATTATACATTTTGTATATCAACATTTGGCCATCAGTTGGTTCGAAACATCAGGCTCTCTAAATCTTGTATACTGGCAACTACTGTACATGTAGCTGTTAGACACAGGGTTGGTGTGTGACTGTGATCTTGTTTTGAAAACTGAAATGGCGATTCACAATACATGTACATGTACTGTACTTCCCCCGGGGATACATGTACATGTACATGTACAATGAACATGCACAGATTGACGTGAAAAATCCATTCTCTGATTATGTAACATACACTGTACATAATTTGCATCTAGAAGTATGTACATGTACAGTGTGTACATGTACAGTATCCGTATGTACACATGTACATGTACATACTGTAATGTACATGTACGTCAAATTAATTCACCATGCAGTGATGTACCTGTACATGTAAATGTACATTATATACATGTACAGTACTACCATTGTGTACATGTACACACATGTACATTTGTACCCATACAAGTACATTCTTACAGGTCTGTAGGCCTACAATCATTAAACCCCCAAATATGTAGGAATAATTCACTCACCAAGTGTACATGAAAATGACCAGGAACTGAGTGATAATTCATGGAAAGATAAATCACAATGATAAACACATTGAACATACATAATTATGTCCAATGTACATGCCCACTACATGTCCACGAAAATGAGTTTGTTACAAATGTAAGACCTACAGTGTACTCAAGGGAGAACAAAATATTTTGAACTAATCAACCTTTCCGAGTACAATTTGACAATGAGGACTACATGTATATATGCATTAGCAAGTGGAAGGGGGGGTCCTTACGTGCTACAATTCAATAATGCAAATTCCACATTTCTACAGAGAGCTACTGTATGATTGTAATGACGTCAATGATTTGTCGTCAAGCTTTCATCTTCCCACGCGTCAACTGATTGAATATAAGCTGTCCTCTACACTACACAAAGTCACCTACTGTATATGTCACCGGATGCACACATCTCGTCACTGAAAATAATTTCCTTTGGGATTTTTTCGCCTTTGCCAAACCTTCCATGCGGATTAGAGTGTGAGTGCCCTTGTGGTTGAAGACAGTAACTGAACACTTTGGATGAAGGACACATTTGATTGTGGTGTCATTTGCATTTTGGCATTTTTCAAAGATTTTTTTTTTCAAAAGGCAATATAAATCCGCCCAATGATAATTTTTCATTGAAGTTTAAAAAATCAAATCAAACTTTGCACTTCATTCTTCACATCAATGTCTTCAATAAGTTCTACTAAAAATGCTAATTAATGCAAGTAGAGATTGCACACTATCAAAAAAGCTAGATCTACGTTTTTTGTTTCTTTCAAAGTTTTAAGACAAAAGAATAATTTCAGTAAAATGTTACAAATTACTTATACTGACATAAATGACCTAAATAGTAAATGATGCAAAGTTCAAACATTTAGTGGGCCTGTTGTATTTTACTCCTAACATGATGCTTCGTGAGGCTTTCTCTTGAAGAAAGGTCTTGGCAAGATTAAACCATCAGGCCCTAAAGTTTCTTGAGATTCTCAAATAGTTTGAAATGTACAGTATACAGTATACACATACATGTACACAAACTGCTAAACTGAAGAGGGCATGATGTTTTGATTCTAGCAGATCCTTTCTCTAAGGTAGAATCATTCTGCCTTTGAGAGAGGTCATGCAAGGATTGAAATGTCACAGTCAGGCCTTCTTTTTTATAAATTTAATATCCATTTTGTTTATTAAGCAAGGGGTTTTCAATTTTTGTTGTTGTCTGCAATTGGTTGTTTGCTGTCTGGCTTGCTATGAGGAGGCTAATGCTATGAGGTAGTCAGTTTCTACTTTGATTCAATGTGTTGACGGGCAGACAGATGAAGGTTCACAGGTTCATGGTCAAGGGTACTGTGCAAAGACTGTACAAGATGGAGCAGGTTTCTGGTGTCTACTTGAATGACAGTCTGAGTGAACTACGCACCAAACTGGATTGGCTTTCATTCTAGCATTACATGTACACGTAGTGGAAGGTTTGTAGTGACACCATGTAAAGCATCTCTTTGAGATGAAGTATGGCATAAAAAAAAGAAGCTACATGTAACTGAACATTTTGAGCAGTGCGGCGTCAGCAAACAAACTGAAACGCTGAGTACTTGAGTTACCGGCTCTTTTCAGTACCAAACTCCGCCTCAAATGACGAGTTTTACATGGCGTCATTACAAATCTCGGTACATGTACACTTGCACAGTGCTTCCACCATGCAAACTTTCAAATCTTATATATATCTGCTATTTCATGAACAGCACTGAAATAAACATACAAAACAAACAATAGACAGGAGACCTGACCAGGAAATTTCAAACTGCACTGGCTTCTTAAACCACAGGTCTCAGGCTCAAGTCCCGGTCCAGTCAAATTTTCATTGCTATTTTCACACCAAAAATCATCAGTTGGTTTTGCCATACTTGAGTGAGTTGATTGCCTTTGAATGTCGATTCTTTTCAATGGCTTCAGAGTATCAAATGAGTGGATTTTCTTTAATTTTGTGTATGGGCATTTAATGTAAAGGATTATACAATCTTCATAAAACACAAGATGTGAGATTCAGTAATGGAAACCAAGTCAGGACAGTAAATTTACAGTTTGAGGTTTGAAGTGCTGACAAATACTGTAGGCCTGAGGTATTTTACTGGCCCAAACTGACCAAGAACAAAATATGTACAGCATTTCAAAAGTCAACTGACAAGTCAAGGTAATATTTCATGCCTGAAATGTTCAATGATGCAGGCAATTAAATGGACCCATGTACATGTACATGACTGTACACCAAGCAGGCCCACTAAACTTTCAAGATTTGTCTAATTTTGTTCATGAAAGTCAATAACAAGTGAAAGTTTCCTTTGCTTGATTTAAAAAGTCAATGAACATAAAAAAAAATAATTATAAATTAATTATTTCTAATATTTTTGGTAGGATCATGCAAAAAAAGTCAGAGAGACCAGTGCTCCAATCCCAGAAGAACCTTATTCAAAAGGAAAATTGAGGGGATTTGGTCCAGCACACAGTGAATAGGCCTTATCATTTACAGCATGCTAAGGAGCCGGGGAATACTCTGAAGGCCATTTTTGGGACACCCCTGTTCTGCAATGGAAAAGTCTGAAAAGTTATACCCAATGGTGACCCATCTGCTGGTAGGGGGGTGGGTGACAATACCCCACTGGCCCACTGACACAATAGGATGGCCCACTGAAGCAGCATAGATTAAGAAACTTGAACACAAAAGGACACCCAAGTGCCCATGGGCATTGGGCAGAGGAGTGGGTTGTGACAAGGAACCTTATCAGGCTGCACAGAACCTTGTATATTTTTCCCCATTGAAAAAGTTTTCCTGGAAAATGAATAAATCTTAATCAAGGAAATGTATAACTTTTTTTTATTTGAGAACCTGTAGACAGTGTAGTAGTAGCTTTCAGATTACCAAAATCAAAACTATACAAAAGGCAAATACACAGTACATGATGACACATTCAGTCTGTTTGTATGTAAAGCAAATGCATTTTCACCCCAAACAGCCAAGATTACTGGGAAGAATTTTGGTATCATATCTTCTTTTCTTTTTTTAACTAACCAGTTCTTGTTTTCATCCACACAATAAGCTCACTTACAGTATCTATGTCGACCCAGTTACAAAAGTTCCTTGTCAGTTTTTCCTGTAATTTCTGTCTAAACCAAAATGAATCAGATAAAGAGGGTTTGTTCAGATACATGTCAACTGTCAAGCCTTAGGGAATCTCCCTCAAAGCAAAAAATTGACAAGGACAAGATAGTCATTACATTGTAATTAGATGCATTTGCTGTAACTTGTATTTTGGCCAGTCCTTGAATGTATGGCCTGGTAAAAAAAAATAATGAATGAATTTGAGTAATACATTGGCTTGAAGGGGGGAAAAGGGGCACATAATTCTAGGGCAAGATTTTAGTTTAATAATACCCGCACCGTAAAAGTCTGTGGGAAAAAAATAGCCCACAATAGACCACCTATTGTTATGAAGACAACATTACTCTGGCATTGCAAGACCAAATATCGTTAGAATTGGACGTGTATTTTTTTCCAATTCTAACTTCGTTGTCCACCCCACCCTCCCCCCCAAAAAAAAACGAAAAAAAAAACGTCTATTGACATGGCGATAGAAAAACATCCAGGCAATTCATAGTGGAGCGATGGACGACAGTTGGATCAATGCTGAGGCAGTCATTCGTGTTCGACTACAGTACGTAACGTACAGCTAGCGGTGACACCTTGTAGGCCCTACAAATAATAATCTGAAAGGGACCGATAGACTCAACAGTTCTATACAGAACCACACACACTCAAAAAAATGATAGATTTTGCATGAAGTCAATGGCAAACTATCCTCGACTTGCACCGTGCTAATTACTTGAAACATAGAGCAAAGAAGTCAGGTAGTAATGTGTAGTAACCTACTGCACGTGATATTTTTGAGGGGTTATTTAAATTTAAAATAAAAAAATGGTGACCGAACACTCACCGAGTTTTCCAGATGGCTCGGCGAAAGAGGGGAAAGGGCTGGCCAGGGAGATGACCAGCAGAAAGAGGGACATATCCATGGTGTTGCCAGGTCGTCACGCCATCTTCCGGTGTATTTTCAGCCCGAACTGAAACGGCAAAAAAGGGAGAAGAAAACGAGAAGCAGGAGTCGTCCAGTGTTAATGTTTACAAGATGAACGTGCGTGTGTGTACAGTGTGCGTGCTGAATATTCTGAACCAGCGAAAATGCGCTGGTTTCCCAGCCGCGCACTGTCAACGAGGCCGGGTACCAGGGACGGGGCCTCAATGTTTTGAAGCAGACGACACGTTTTGCAGGTGCATAATATTAAACAGGGCTGTAATTTTTTTTTATCGTGCGTCATGGCTACGGCTTATTTTTACACACGGACTAAGGGGGAGGGGCCGCAGCCACTGCCGCAGCCCAGCGTACAAATCGAAGCCTTAGCCGGTAAACAATTTCGCACGATCTTCAATCAAAACGCCCACCTGTACGTTCGGGCCAGGGTCGGGTTTTACAAATTTGATGTCTTTTCAGCGCATCAAAAGGCGCCGACAAGTTGCAAAGATGTCCATGCAAGAAGTCATTTATTTGGCATAATTATATACAAACGAACAAACAAACAACCAGACGCGTAACAAATGTTCCTTTCATACTCTTGCCAATAATTTTCTTGGTCATCGGAGGAAAAAATTGAAAAAGAATACGACTTGATTCAACAAGATAATCAATTATTCTTATTAAATTGCCTTATGAAGAGCACTCATTCTCGTAAACAGAATAGAAAGGGAAAACCAAAATATAATGATATGCAACTTTGTACAGTATTATATTGAACAAGACATACTGTTGTTGTTTTTAACGAAGACCCTTTGAAGTAAATATTGAACACCCTCTTTTTTTAAAGCCCTACTCCTTCTCGTAGGAGATGATTTACATGGTATACGTCCCAACGTACAGAGAGATGCAATATTTTATGCGGATATTTTTGCCAGATTTCCTCCTTTGTCCACTGTCCTTCAGTCGTATCTTCTCACTGCCCTCACTTCCTACCTGTTTTTGTTGTCCTTGTACCTCCGCTGGGATCGATCAACCGACAATTAGCCCTCTCCGTTGAACCTATAAGATGTGCATGTTTCTGGTTGCTCGATCCTACCCCCTGGTCTACTCTCCACACTCCTATCGGTTTTGCCCTTGATATTCTGCCACTGAGAAAGGTCCTGCTGTAATACATGTGTACTGTGAAACCTTCTCAATGCATATGACAGCCGTTTTGGTGTTTGTTCATTCATGTCAGTACGGAATCATTGCATAACTCAATTATTGAGATCGAATGTTGTTTTTTGCGTGAATTTACGAGTGGACCTCAGCACGGCATATATAGGCCAAGCAACAAGACACGCAATTCCGGTCGTGGGGGTCAGGGATGGAGGGGAAAGGGGCAGGGATGGAGGTCAACCTTGGACAAATAGATGAAGAAACGCGAGTCGACCTAGATGACACCACCCCCCCCCCCCCGCCCGCCGCCTGAACAAACGCGCCGACTCAATTAATCACCTCGTGTGCGTGCAGCTCAACAAGAACGCCTTAATCAGTGAGCGCATGCACTTTGTCCATGCAGCAATCCTTCATTAACATAAGGGGCGCAAAAATCCCGACCATCAAAGGCGCTGTTAGGTTAATTTTAACCACCATGTACGGGGAAACAAGTGTCCAAAAATGACAGACGTCAGGATAGGGTTTCTTGTTATTTTCTCGGAAATGTATTTTGACCTCGACGGGGTTCAGTTCATCCTAATATTGACAAAGCAAAAGTACAGGTTGGAATAACGGGATTATTGTTTTAATCAAAGACAGAATCGGTGATGCTATAATATTAAGGGCTTCGACAGCAAAGGACACAATCATAGCATCGTCTTCAGTGTTTCGAGGCATTTCAGAACTGCAGATTTCACAAAATACACCCTCTCTTCAAAGGCCCAATACAACATTGGGAAGATCGGGACACAGCAATGTTTACAGATTTCCTTCTAATTTACACAGTTTGTAGATGGTCATGATAGAATCCTCATGTTAAAATCTTACGGTCTGGAATGCTGTACTTCTCGAATAATCTTCACTCAAACATCGACAAATAGTTTATTACCCACAAGCAATAGACTATTTCTTACACTACAGAACGGTGCGTAAACCATGACGGTTTTTTGCATAATTCTCAGATTACCATTTTGAGCTAAGATCTTCGCATCGTTGCTTTCTGGGGGAATGTTCAATGGTTTAGCACACAAACAGTGGCAATCTCTTGACCTTTACCAATGTTGTATAGGGCCTTTCAAATGAGTGTCTCTGTACTGGGTACAATGCGTGTTAGGCCGGCTCCCATTGCCGTTCAAATTTGAAGCGCCAATCTTGTTTTCTTTCCGAGAAGAGATGAACGCCGTTTTTCACATGGTCTTCAATGTTACCTACACGCGCCTGCTTGTCGCTTCAGCCAAGTAAAATCTGACCACTGTTGTGACATTTTGAGGCAAAATAATGATCAAACCTACCAATATATTCAAATCTAGAATTTAGTGGGCCTGACGTTTCGATCCTAGCAGGACCTTTCTCTGCCTTTGAGAAAGGTCCTGCTAGGATCGAAACGTCAGGCCCACTAAATTTTAGATTTACATTTTGGTAATTTTAGTCAGTAAGCAGTTTGCAACATTTTTGTATATCACCTACCAATACATTGATGGACAGGTAACCTTACTGGGTACGTATATTATGTTATCCCTTATATTAAAAGATAGGATAATAATTATGAAGTATTGATTTAGAAATAAATTCTTCAAATGACTGAAAAGAGTAATTGTCCATATAATAGAGCAACGATGCGATTGTCCTTGAATTTTTCGTACATTTTCCAAGGAGAAGCATGCTCTAACTTGAATTATTCATTTTTAGGAACGTCAAAAAAATAATCTTGATCTTTCTTGTCAATAAATCATGGGCCTTTGAGGAACTGACACGGGTTCAGACTTCGCCTGTCACATTGCAATTAGACCTATCATGGAGGAAGACCTATCCTTCCTCCATGGACCTATGTTCGATTGTTCAAACAGAACAACATACATTCAACTGTAGCCAGAAGTCTGCATTAAGAGGAATTCAATTAAAAGTAAAAGGCAGACAGACGCAGTCGAAATGTCCCTCAAAATTCACCATAAGGTCCACCTTTACCGAAAAGAAAACGGAGTGGCTGTGTTTACGGCAGTCGTCCATATGGTTCCCTGACGTACTGAACACTGTCGGGATGTTTAGCTCTTGGAACCAGACTATCGACGAATAGTCTGGTTCCACCAGCCTGCAATGCTGACGAATGCTTTCAAGTGAGGGAACCACACATACGACTGCCGTAACAATAGCCACTGCGAAAAGCAAAACCATTCTTGATGGCGAGCACCGTTGTAAAAGTAAACATGCCAACACAAGAGGGCGCTATAGCAATAAACGAGCAGAGTACTTTTGACACATGAACCGATGGATCCGCTTATGAACTTCACATTTTTAACCAGCATTCTAACCGCATAAAAATAAAATCAAATTGAAATCATACTTGTAATGCACAGTTCTTTATGGGAGGTTAAATTCATTTTGCTGTATTGAGAGCAATCACTTTTATTAAAAATGTTACGGACGCAAAGTTGCTGAAGTCGACTGGCTTCTTCTCCGAGATCAAACGTGTTTTGTACAGGATACATTTGAGATATGAATTAAAAGTGATGATATATTGGGCTACCCTTTCTATGAGACTGATACAGTGATTAAATATTCTTATGATGAGTTATCTTGTGGGGTAGCACTGGATGTTTATGCCTTCATAAAAAAAAATGCTTTATGACGATTATCCCTGCGATCCCTTTTCTACAAACGTCAACCAACTATGGCCTAAAAAAAGCTGGCTTTTAAGGCAAGAGTTTCTGCAAAACAGCAAATTGTCATAAATAAGCACAGTTTTCTATGTTCTTTCTCAAGAAAAGCTATTGAACAAAATATAATGACACAAATCTTTGACATGAACAACCCCATTCAAAAAAAGGAGATATAAAACTAGTTTGCCCATTAAGCTAGTTACGGTCATGAGTATAAAAACATGCACCAAAGAATATGAGTTGCCAGTTTGAATCCAAACAAAATTGCCAGGCACTTTTGTTTTTATGTTACCCGGCAGGCAATCGGGTAAAGTTTGATGGCAGGGGGTGTCATTGAACTATTTGGGGCCTGCAATACATGCACCGCAGTTGAATTCCATTCTTAACTCTTTCACTATGGAATTAATGTGCATGTCTGTACGGAATAAATTTGGTAATATATTAGAAACAATGGGACACGCGAGCCGATGTATCGGCTTTACGTCAACAGAGAGCGGTTTACCGAGCCGATGTATCGGCGTGCCGTACGGAAAGAGTTAAGTCTCAACCTCAGACTTTCTGGAACCTAGGCCCTTTTCCAAAACCCGGCTTAGGCTTCGGCTCCGGCTTTGTCTCAATTATCCAAAAGTTGGAGTTCTTTGTTGAAGTTGAAGCTTTGGATTCCTTTTCAAAACTCAGTCAAACATTCAAAGATGATGCCTTGTACTTGAAACGGATGAAAGAACTAGAGACAAAGCCGAAGCCTGAGCCTAAGCCGGGCTTTGGAAAAGGGCCCTAAGCATATAAATGAGACCTCTGAGGTCCTCCGTGTTTGCTGGCCTTCACAGAAGCCAACGATCACTTAAAACAGTGACTGGCCAGAGAATGGTGGCTGGCAACTAAAAGCAGTAACCAGCCACTTATTAAAGCAGTAACCGGCCACTAAAAGTAGTAATCACCTACTGAAAGCAGTAACCGGCTACTGAAAGCAGTTACCGGCTACTGAAAGCAGTAACCGGCTACTGAAAGCAGTAACCGGCAACTGAAAGCAGTAACCGGCTACTGAAAGCAGTAACCGGCTACTGAAAGCAGTAACCGGCTACTGAAAGCAGTAACCGGCTACTGAAAGCCTCCCCTGTGGGATAATGCCGGCGCACTGTCTTGTGTTGCAGTTCACCATCCTTCAATCATCCCCCAACGACGGCCCCACAAAAGCCCAACTGTAGCCGCTAACCTGGCTATTCAGTTGGCAGTTTATTCCACACAAGTTGTGCATTGAGATAGGTTGAGAAGAGTTGTTTAAATTGTGGACAATAGTGGTGCCCAGATCGAAAGGCAACTCCAAATTTGGTGGAGCAGGCAAAAAGTTGTTTAAGAGAGACTCCACTTGGTGTACCCACACAACTAACTTATGATTCAAAGAGCCATTGGAATCTGTTTCAAAATGGAAGATTTTGTTTGAGGACTGGATTGAATAAGCATTGCTATCACCTTGGAACGACTCCAGTCAAGTATCTGATTTGCGCTCTTACAGTGGACAGTTTGCAATGAGACCATGTAGCACATCTCTTTTGAGGAGCGTGGCTCTAAAAAGAGCCGGTAACTCAACATTTCCTGCAGTGTGTACTCTGCCTGTTACGTGGCATTACGTGGCGTCGCCTCAAAACCTGCAATTTTGGTACTTCCACCATGCAAACCTTCCTGTATGATCTTAACTTTGCTGTCTCGAAGAGAAGATATCACAGATGCTAGCACACAATGGGTAATGACAACTTGTGGTAAGCAGTGCTGAGACTGAGACTGTGGCTCAGGCTTGGTCTCAAAGCTGGTTGCTCTTGGTTGAGGTTGAACGTCTCTCAAAATGGAGTATCTTCTCCAAACCTCTCGAGCAAAAGGCCTCCTGTTGCCATGCTTTGCACTAAAACGGACGAGAGAGGCGGAGGCAAAGCAGGAGCCTGAGTCAGAGCCTAAGCCAGGTTTTGGAGAAAAAAAAAAGCACTTAATCAGTTCAGCAGCATAGACAATGCTCTGGTATATATACATGTGGACAAGTCTTTGAGGATACTATCACTTCATTGAGACCTGACATTCATGAAGGGGGGCTTCATGAATATTCATCGGTGCTAGCTCCTGATTGGCTGCTCTGTGCTGAGCTGTTTCTTCTTTCGTATCGCCTCGACGAGGTCCTTGTAGCGGAGCAGGCACTGCTCCTGAAATCACAGAAAAGAGAGGAGACAAAAATGAGAGAAAGGGGACATTCATCGGACCATGATTGAACCACTTTTCTGGCTCATAAAGAGCCCAATTTCCGGACTTTCCATATGTGAGATATTACTTACTGATCGTGAAGTTTGGAATGGTATGAGACATACCATGAAATTCTAGTGCTCGACAATCTGATGCTTTCAAGAAAAGAGGAAAGCTGTTGATTTTTCGACGGAACAAAGAGCCACATGCACAACAGCACACAGAGTTAGGCACAGGCTGGAGCTCTTCTCACACTGAATGGACGGTAGAAGAGAGGGGTCGTCTTAATGATGGAATTAGTGTGTGTGTGCCCTGGGCCTATCAGGAGTCATCACCGCCTGCCAGTCAAGCAAAGCACCAACTAACAGCACACAGAGTTAGGCATAGGCTCGGGCTTTTCTCACAGTAAAATGGACGGCAGAGGACGTGGGTGCCCTGTGCTGGGAGTGCTCACCTTGGTTTTGCCCGGCACGGCCTCGGCGATCCTCTCCCAGCGCTCGGCCACCCCCTTGGGGTAGACGCTCAGGGCCTTCTCCAGGATGGTCTGCTGCCGCTGGCTCCAGCTCCCAGTCTCCCCCTCGACCACCTCCTCCCGGCTCACCGCCGCCTCCTCCTCCGTCGGCGGTGGCCGCCGCTGCCCTCCCAGCAACGTTCTGTCCGCCGTCTTGGCCGCCTTGGCCGTTCTGGGCCGCCTCCGGGGCTCGCTCGGCTCCTCAGAAGACGGGAGGTCAGTCGATGACGTCGTCGTCGTGATGATGTCGTCGGTGAAGGTCCTCCCCGTCTTGCTGCTGACTGCGTGCTTCACGGCGCCCGTGATGCCTGAAGGAGGAACGAACGCCGGCCGGGGGGGTTTCACGTAAATTCAACAAAGGATTCCCTCCACTTGACCTGTCACACCATGACCATTTACCAAATGAAGGCTTTGGCTCGGGCCTTTCCTTCGGTCATATTTTCTCTTACATCTAGACACATCTAGACACAAGCGTTTGGACCTAATTTCTTGGTGAATGCTCTGTACCTATCAAGCCAACAAACCTTCGAATTCCGGCAACAAACCACAACCTGGATTGTCAGGATTTGTCAGACGGAGATGAAGCCTGAGCCTGAGCCTGTTCTGTGGATCCGTAAAGGGCCTATGGCATGCTCTTGGGTTACTGCTCCAGGTATGACTCAACAGCGCCCTCTATAGCTCAATTGGGACAACCTGCTTAACATAACAGTGACTCTTGCGGTTGCCATGGTTACTCACCTTGTGCTCCTGCCTCCACATTGACGACAAATCCCCCGGCTTTAATTTGCTTGGCCTTCTTGGTTACCTTAAAAAGAAAAAACAACAATCGTCAACATGAAAACTGTTCACTGCCTAAAATGGTCCTGCTAGGATCGAAACGTCAGGCCCTCTAACTTTTGAGAAAAAACAATCTGTGTACAATCTTATAAAGGTAGAGGGTCTGCCACTTTGACCCCTTGGTGTTTAAGTCGAGAAAAAGTGAGATGGAGACAATATGACATGAAGACAGACGATGAACATTGGGTTTATGGGCTCCTCTCAGGGCCGTACTCATTCTCGACCGAGATGACTTATACACAGTGTCACCACCAAAAAACTGTCCACATTGAGATTCCACAGCGCAGACTGTGCAAGTTCAATCTATACGCCGATCCAGTAGGCCATGCCACTTGACAAAATGACCAATCACAATGCACGATTTAAGGTACGACAAAGTGGCGCCATTTTGTCAGACATAATGTTCTAAGTTTTGTATTCTTTACTACACACTTTTCCTTGTGTTTATTTTTGTTTCGTACGTACCAGGCAGTTCCTTCGCAAACCCGAGTTTTATCCCTAACCATGGTCAAGCGGTGTTTATATTTTCATTGTAATTCTGACTCTTGATACCCTGGCAAGAGAGGAAATGTATAATTTTGGCCTTAAATTCCAAAACAAAAGTCCAACGGAGAGAAGTGCCTTTCGGTGGTTGCGGGCGTGCAGTGGATGCGCAAGGGGTGTGGGCGATCTTGACAAGATGTGCTCATGTGCGTGGTTGCTCGGCCGTCGCTATGGTAGGCGTGGCCAACTGGATCGGTGTATTGTGAGGTTGGACCAAGGGGCCCATTCAAGAACTGGTTCCGGGGTAGAGGAGGATGAGGAGGAGGAGGAGGAGGAGGAGGAGGAGGAGGAGGAGGAGGAGGAGGAGGAGGAGGAGGAGGAGGAGGAGGAGGAGGAGGAGGAGGAGGAGGAGGAGGAGAAGGAGGAGGAGGAGGAGGAGGAGGAGGAGGAGAAGGAGGAGGAGGAGGAGGAGGAGGAGGAGGAGGAGGAGGAGGAGGAGGAGGAGGAGGAGGAGGAGGAGGAGGAGGAGGAGGAGGAGGAGGACGAGGAGGAGGAGGAGGAGGAGGAGGAGGAGGAGAGGAGAGGGAGAGGGGGAAGTAAGGGAGGTGGTTTCCAAAGGGTACCTGGTCCACCGGCCTGGCTATCTCCTCGGCGATCCTCTCCCATCGGGCCGAGGTGCCCCCCGGGTACTTGGTCATGGTGCGGATGAGCCGGCTCACCTCCTCCGCACTCCAGTCGCCAGACTGAAAGAAACCACACCCCAAAAAAGAGAGAGGCAGTATAGAGGCTTATTTATCGTTTCACTTGCATCTAGCTTTCACCACATGTGTTGCGGGCATAATATATATATATATAAAAAGTTAGAGAGCGTGATGTTTCAATCGTTACCAATCCTTGTCAAGTATCTGTGCTTATGTAGCATTTAGATTCAGTGGGGGCATTAGATAGTTACATGTGCACTTTTCTTCAGAGATATCCATTCATAAATGAAGATGACTGGCATCTTGATGCGGTACCTTTATATGTTGAGATGCTTTGTCGGTGTTCGTCTGTGCCGTATTCTGCAGCGTGTACGTCACCGGTGCCCCGCTGCTCGGCTGGTACTCCACCAGGGCGGGGTCGGGTCTCCGCCTCCGCCGTACCCTCTCCCGCCCGGCCTCGCCCTCCTCCTCCCACTCCTCCTCCCCTTCCTCCTCCCCGACAACCTCCGCCGCTTGGCGACGCCTCTCCAGCCACAGCCCCGCCTCCCGGCCCAGCGTCGCCATGGCGGCGGGCGTGGCCAGGGCGGCTGCCCACAGGCCCCGGTACAGCTTGCAGGGCAGGGCGTCGGTCAGGGAGGGCGTCGCCGGGCGGAGAGGGTCCTCGACGGCGGCGACCTCCGACCCAGCTACAGGGGTCAGGTCGGGGTCGGCGGCCGGGGTCGCGACCTGCCGACTGCCTTTCTTGGCTCTCTTCTCCTTCCTCTTCTTGGGAAGCACCGATTCCTGATGAGTGATGCAAACCATTTTGAACATCAGTCCTGACCTGACCCTATTCCTTTTTGAAAGGCATTTGATTCTCATTCTCACCTTTTTAAGAACAGTGAAAGCCCCTTCACAACATTGGTAAGATCGAAAAATAAAAATGTTCACAGATTTACATGAAAGTTATACATTTTGAAGATGGTTATAGTCGAGACCTCACACTGAAATATTTCTGCCTAAAATGTTGCGTTTTGGGAGAAAAGAGTAAAAGAAATCGTTTACGTCTCACTGAGATCTATCTAAACTATTTTTCGGAACAGTACGGCACTGAATGCTGCATTTTCGTGAAACAAATGAAGCATTTTTCAACCTTTTCTTGAGACTCGGTTGGCGGATTGAGCTGTCATTTTCACAGGTGTGCTATTTCATGCACAAGTTGGATCATACAACGTATGGATGCTATTCTTTGACCTCGACCAATGTTGTATAGGGGCTTCAAAAGGGCTCTTTATTGCAACAAAAACATCTTCATTGCCTTGACAAAAAGTCACTTTGAAAAAAAAAAAAAAAGGAAAAATGGACTGGATGAGAATTGTGCCTCAGCCTAAGGCATTGTATTTTTTTTTGGGGGGGGGGTGGAATAAAAAAAAAGGTAACCCGGATTTCCTACCAGTTCAAGGAGGCGCTCCCAGTAGATGGACCAGAGGACGATGTAGTGGCCCACGGTCAGGATGATGAAGAGCAGCACGGCCAGCTCCAGCAGTCCCATCTTCCGCACGCGCCGGTAGTAGAAGACGGGCTGGCGCCAATCGGGCAGGCCATGCTCCAGTATGTGGTCATACCTGGGCCGGGTTGCAAAGAAAGGCAGGGACATGATGATTCAGCATTGTTGCTGTTGAATGTATACACCATGGAGGAAGGTATACATGTGTACATGGATACATATAATCTTAAATACATGAACTGCTCATGTACAGTAATGTACATTACATACTGTACATGTGCATGTACATGACGTTTACAGGGCACACACAGTCCTTATTCATTTATCTTTCATGGAACAAACAAATCTTCAACGAAACACACCCTGTGACACCAATCTTGCCTAAAAGCCAGTTGCAAAGGCGACGAGTCAACAGACCAATTGCGCGACCGCCGTTTACGTGCCATCGCGCGACTTGGGTCATTTTTTTCCCCCATCTCATTTGCCACAGAGGCAGCGATGGAAATCCAAATTCCGAAAGACGAATGTGGACAATGTGATAGTCTTCTTTGCTCATTGCCACTCCTGTTCTGCACCAAATGAGATGCAAAAATGCCCACGCATGATGGCATGTAAGCATTGGTCGTGCAATCGGTCCGTTGGAAAAGACTATGGTACTGCACCCTACTGTAATCAGGTGGCGCATGACACGAGTTAGTTCTGCAATGCCCGATCATGCTCTGACAAATCCTTGCTTGCAAGGACACACTCGCTTGATCAAAGTTTTATCCACACGGCTGTTAGAATTTGGAATTAGTCTCCCAGCCAATGTTGTTGGTACAGTCTCCTGCTCTGGTCTTCAAGCCTTCAAAGGACGAGTACATAGGGCGTTTTCGAAATAAAGGCTTAGGCTCAGGCTTTGGCTTCGGTATAACATTACGGGCTTCTAAAACAAGCGTTTGGCCCCAGTTTCTTGGTGAATACCCTGTACCTATCAAGCCAACAAACCTCCAAATTCGGAAACAAACCAAAAATGGATTTTCAGGTTTAGTCAGACGTTGACGAAGCCTGAGCCCGAGCCTAAGCCTTCATTTCGAAAACGGCCATAGATGTCTCCTTACATGAAAAACCACATTTGTTTTATCCTTCATCCTTAAGTTATCTGGTGAGATGGTGTGGACCTTTGGGAAATATTTCTTAAATTCTAGAGGGCTATTGTCCACGTTTTATACAAAAAACAAACAAACAACAACAACAAGCAGTGACTGCTTACGGAGTAAAACGACCCAAAAGCAAATATCAATCGTTACGAGGGGCCCGACGTTTTGATCCCAGTAGGATCTTTTGAGCAAGGTCCTGCTTGACCCTCCTAATCTCTGATCCGTATAATCAATTTGAAAAGAGACGAAACTGACTTCAATGGGCCTGGAAAATATCAGAAACTGAAAACCCGAGTTTTTGTACAATCATCAGAAACCTCAAAATTTAGTGGGCCTGACGTTTCGATCCTAGCAAGACCTTTCTGCACGGCTGGCCCTCCAAGTCCGGACACCGCTATTGTCCGAATCTTACACAAAGACACTTTCTGGCCTTTGAGAAAGGTCCTGCTAGGATCGAAACGTCAGGCCCACTAAATTTTGAGATTTGCATTTTGGTAATTTTAGTCAGTAAGCAGTTTGCAACATTTTTGTATATCACTTTAAATCATCAGAAACCCTTAATAGGGTATCCCCAATTGCATGAACAACAAGAAATAGCAAAAAAAAAAAAAAAAGGAAAAACAAGTACTGTGTTATTGAAAAGACTGTTTGGTCCGTCCATCAGTTTGCACTGGTTGTTCTGAATTCGCAGTGACGCCGAGTTTACTATGCACTTGCTGGCCTACAACAGCGCAATATGTAGCATGGCAAAAACCAATCCGCACTCTTACCTTTGTCGCATATCTGTGTCTTTCAGAACCTCTGTGACAGCAACTAACTGCAAGAGAAGCATTCAGATCTTATGCTTAAACTGTCAAAGCCCAATGACTTTTGAAGATTTGGTGGAAGCAGAATGTAAATTGCTTGGGCTGACAAAACACTCTCCTTTTCAGACTCACGTTGAGCCGCGTTGCCAGTGGAAAGTCCAGTCTACATTAACTAATTATTAATCAAAACTTTAGGCTAGCTCTTAAAAACCTAACCAGTTGGAAAGAGATTTTGAAAAATGGCAACATCAAGGTTGATTGGATCATGACTTGGACCTGAGACCTCCAGATTTCTGTGCCAGAGGTCTCGGGTTTAAGTCTTGGTCCGGTAAAATTTTGTTTTGGCAATTTTTTTTTAATTGTTTCAAGCAAGTTCCCAGTAATTTGTTCCTTCATTTGTTTTCCATTAATTATTTGACTTTGAGTTGGAAAGAGAACACCAGCTTCCGAAGCAACAGTAATGTATGCCATCAGGTGCAATGATAAATCTGATGAAGAAGCTGTTGATACAAAAGATAATTGTGAACTCTTTCCCAAGTAGCTAGTCTGCAAGTTCCGTTCTTAAGTTGTTATGAATCATTATGGAGGGTGTGTCTCTTGCCAGTTGCCTAACAATTTGGCCAATACCGGTATGTGCACACACACACACATTGTGCACTGCAAAGGTGGAGTTACCGGCTCTTCTCTGAGCCACACACAACAAGAGAATTGTACACACAGGCCCTCTTCAAAAACCCGGCTTACACTCAGGCTCCGGTTTTGTCTCTGATTCTGTCGTCCATTTTAAAGCACCGGGCATGACAACGGCAAGCAAAGTTGGCTTTGTTTTTTAATGTTACACTGCATTTTTTAGAAGAAAAAAGACGAGAATCTAGAAAGCTCCATCTTAAAGCCCCTACACAACATTGGTTGAGGTCAAAGAATAGCATCTGTACGTTGTCTGATCCAACATAGGCATGAAATAGCACGCCTGTGAAAATTTCAGCTCAATCCGCCAACCGAGTCTCGAGAAAATCATGAAAACCGCTTCATTTGTTTTGAAAAAATGCAGCATTCAACGCTATACTGTTCCGAAAAATAGTTTAGATCTCGGTGAGACGTAAACTATTTCTTTTACTCATTTTAGGCAGAAATATTTCAGTGTGAGGTTTCTACTATAACTATCTTCAAACTGTATGAGTTTCATGTAAATCTGTAAACATTTCTGTTTTTCGATCTTAGCAATGTTGTGTAGAGGCTTTAAACAAATTACTCCAACTTGTGTTTTCAGCTTTTGGATGACAGAGACGAGCCGGAGCCGAAGCCTAAGCCAGCTTTTGGAAAAGGGTGAAGGTCTAG
Source organism: Luidia sarsii (assembly GCA_949987565.1). Lineage (NCBI taxonomy): Eukaryota > Metazoa > Echinodermata > Asteroidea > Paxillosida > Luidiidae > Luidia > Luidia sarsii. Next base: position 18,709,186 of record OX465109.1, on the reverse strand, counting down.
GCCCTTGGAAGATTCACTGGCCATCAAATAGATTTGAATGTCAGGCCCTGCCGTGGTATTCATGAAACCCCAAATCGGTGCCGGTCATTTACCTTCCGGAACTTCTCCTCAGCGTCTTCCTCCTTGTTCTTGTCCGGATGCAGAAGGAGGGACTGCTTCCTGTAGGCTTTGCGGATCTCGCTGGCGCTGGCAGCCTGTACGGATGGGCGACAATTTCCCAGCATCAAATGGGATCAAATTGGAAAAACAGATTCAACGAGGGTTTGCCCTACTTGACGTAAATAATCAACACTGTTTGCATGCTCAGTGCCTTGCCTGATTGGCTGCACACACAAAAAAAAAAAAAAAAAAAAATCAGCTCAACCGGGATTGAAACTGTTTTCTAAGTGCAGACATCTTAACCATCTTGACCAATGAGATCCACAGATTACAGTTTTCAATCGCAACTATTTTTGACAGGTCGCAATGATTTGCAACAGGTTGCAAAAACTTTAAACAGTTAAAACAAAGGTCTGCCCTACTCTACCTTTAATTAATGAGGGCAAAACCCTTTAGCAATACATTCTCTTTGCCACAAATTACAATAGGTACCAACGATTTGCAACATGTAACAATTTGAAAAAAAAGTTGCAAAAGTTTGCATGCAACGTCCAGACATCGCACCGCGCTCACCCAGGTTGTACTGTACAGAATTTTCTGGACTGTGCCCAGAGCCCCAGTCATTGCATACTTTGCGGCATTCAGGAAACAGTGGTGGGGCTCAACGCTTGCAGACCCACTGCGCACACGGAACTGTCAGAATGCTATTTTTAAATCGAAGATGGCCGCCTTGTTTTGGCTGTCACACGGGAGAAACACCTTCTCAATCAACTGAGGGGATTTTTTTCCCTTTTTTCCCAAAACGTGAGTAAAGTATTACTTGAATCCTTGATTCTCACTGAATCCAGAAATGGGCAGGTGTGACGGTGATACGGGTGTTTTCGGCGGTAAATCTGTGGATTTCGGTCGGGTAGTCCATGGCCATGGGTAGTCGAAATATTTTGGTTGTCAGTAGGATTGGGACTCTGGTTTCCTTGGACCCTACAGTCACCCGACCCTCCAAATTTCAAATTTCGATAAAAAAAGGTGACTTGTCGGTCGGACTTATGACACTGCCATTACTGGGCCAAACGGTAAGTTAGGCCAATGCCAAACGGCTCAATGCAATCAGCAATGGCAATGCAATGGCAATGCAATCAACGCACTAACCCTGTCAACGCCGAGAACTTCGTAGAAATTGAGCTGTACATCCTCCACCAAGTCAAACAGCTCGAAGTCCTCGTTCTCCCACGCTGCGGCGCCGAGAACAAACGATGACAGCGTGAAAAAAGCGACAAAAACCCAGAGTGCAGGCTGGAGGCCGAGATACGAAGCTGGTGCGCTGCGGGCCGCCATGTTGGCACACGGCTCAAGTGTGTAGCGCCCTCTGTAGTATCGAAGACGTTAGGTTTGTGCAATACCAGCGGGACGTATAAAAGCTGTCTGCACAATGATGCAAACAATCTTTATTTCTAGATACATAATTATGGTGAATACAAATGGTATAGTTCACTGAATGAAACATTTCAAAAATTCTCACTGGCCCCTCCACCACTGAAAAGATTAGTTTGACTAGGCCTACAGGTATATTTATTATTACTATTTCAAGCACCGTCCAGTCGATTTTTTTTCCAAAATTGTTTAGAGATTCCCCAGTCAGTTTTCCGTTTCTAAGTTCCACCGAATAACATTAGATACTGACTATTTGAATGACTTATAAGGAGATATCACATTTGAAAATAATATTCTGTGTGGTGACATTTCAGACACTGACGATAATTATTTATTTACTTGCTGTCGGTTGAGGTTAGAACTTCAGGAGTAGAAGTCAAACTCCCCGCGATCGGCGGAGTCTGACGTCCCATCCCGGCCGTTGTCGCCGGGGGAGCCACGGCAGGCCAGGCTGCTCTCTCCCGCCTCGACCTCCTCCTCCTCCTCCTCCTCCTCCTCCCCCTCCTCCTCCTCCGACCCTGCCCCCTCGGACAGCTGAACGTAGTAGTGACATCGAGAACAAACAAGTAAACGGAACCAATTGAAAACGAATTCTCCAGAAAATAATTATGTAGTCTAGGAGGGTTCGGGTAAACGCACCGGGTACCCGAAACCTGAATTTTAACTCGGGTACCCGGGTTTACCGACGATTTCAAAAGTCGAGTATCGGGTTTCTGATATCAACCGATATTGCCCATAGGCCTACTGGAGTCATTAAAATCTGATTGCTAGAGAATGTGCAAGTGATTTTCTAAAAAGCAATTATATTTTTTATCCTACTTACAAAACAAAAGTTTAGTTTATTCATTATTATTTTATTAATGTATCTAATGTGCTCACCCGATGGAGCTTACGGCCGAACTTGGTACGGCCGCATTGGCGCTCGTGATCCATGAACGCGTCCAGGCACGAGCTGGCCACAGAGGGCGCCCTGGCATTCTTACCGTCGTGACGCCGGTAAGACGCGAGCTGGGTTTCCTGCGAAAAGAGGTCGGATGAAGTGAGCCACGCCAAAAACCGAATCAAGGGGAAATGCTGACTTCAAACCTCAATGTCAATGGAAGAGAACGAGGAGAGAGATGGCACGAGAGAGGTGGAGGGAAAGAGGTGCAGTGAGAGAGAGAGAGAAAGGTGGAGAGAGAGAGGTGGAGGGAGAGGTGGAGCGAGAGGTGGAGCAGAGGCTAGGGAGAGAGGTGGAGAGAGGAAAGAGAGACATGGAGAGGGAGAGAGTCAGTGGGACAAAGAAAGAGAAAGAGATATAGGCCGTTCGCGAAATGAAGGCTTAGGCTCGAGCTCAGGCCTCGACTCCTTGGCTGACAAAACCTGACAATCCAGGTTGTGGTTTGTTTCCGAATTTGAAGGTTTTGTGGCAAGAAACTGAGACCAAACGCTTGTTTTTAGATGTTTTTTGTGATATTTATAGCGAGTAAGATGAATGACCGAAGCCTAAGCCCGAGCCTAAGCCTTCATTTTCGAAAACGGCCGACGAGAGGAGAACTCACAAAATGGCGCCTCTCAGCTCGCGTGACGTCATCCCTGAGCTTCGGGTCCAGGAAGCTGTTGTCCCGGACGGCCCGGCTGAGGCAGGACGGGAGCTGCCTGGTCGCGTCCTTGCCGTAGAGGGCGAGCTCCACCCGCAGGCCCCCGCGGGCTGGCGGCCTCTCCCGGCGCACGCGTCTCTGGACGGCGGGCCGGTCGGCGAGCTGCGGCCGGCCGGCAGAGTGCTGGCCGGGACCCACTGCATGTATCGACACAGGAGACCAAGCACCGATTGCACGAAGCTCGTCTTTATCTTACCCTCGGTCTTAGGGCTCATCTTCCCTCTCACCCATTTCGCTTCCCTTTCTCCCCTCTCCAACACCTTTTCCACCTCTTCCCCTCATCCTCCCTCTCCCCCTCTCACCTTCTCCCCTTCCCGAGCCCTCATTCCCCCCTACACCACTCAACTCTCCCTCCTCTTCCACTATACCCTTCTCCGTCCTCCCTCTCACTCCTTCCCTTCCTGACCGAGTCCCTTATCCCACGCATCCCCTTTTCCTCCTTCCTCTCATCCTTCCTCCCCCTCTCACCTTCTCCCCTTCTCGAGCCCTCATTTCCCCCCTACCCCACTCCCATATCCCTCCTCTTCCACTACACCCTTCTCCGTCCTCCCTCTCACTCCTTCCCTTCGAGCTTCCTGACCAAGTCCCTTATCCCACGCATCCCCTTTTCCTCCTTCCTCTCATCCTTCCTCCCCCTCTCACCTTCTCCCCTTCCCGAGCCCTCATTTCCCCTCTACCCCACTCCACTCTCCCTCCTCTTCCACTATACCCTTCTCCGTCCTCCCTCTCACTCCTTCCCTTCGAGCTTCCTGATCGAGTCCCTTATCCCACGCATCCCCCTTTCCCCCTTCCTCTCATCCTTCCTCCCCCTCTCACCTTCTCCCCTTCCCGAGCCCTCATTTCCCCCTACTCCACTCCCCTCTCCCTCCTCTTCCACTACATCCTTCTCCACCCTCCCAATAGGGCTCACACTCTGCTGTAACACCGATCTTAATCTTGAGATGCCCTTTAGTCCGATTTCTCCAAAGAGACGTACAGAGCACACTGTTCCAAACGTCGAGTTCCTCCGGTACTTTTCAGAACCACACATACTCACACAAGAGAACTTTGCATGGTGTCGCCGTAAACCTATTACTCCTGCTTTTCTCACCATGAAACCCTTCAAATCACATTCAATCGAATTACCTGTGCATTTTTCGTACGAGGACGATCTTCTTTCGAACATAACGGCTGCGCCGTGCTCAACTGAATCACTTAAGTGTCTGCATACAACAGCCGTTGACATGGTTTCACGAATACTTTACATTCACGAATGCTGATTAGCTGCAGCTCTATAGGGCGACACTTTTGTCTGCTTTCATTTCACCACACCACATTGACTACATTAGATCTATAATGGCCTGTTGACTTCGTGTTGAACTTCTCAATTCAATTGTGTAATTACTGTAATTGTTACATATTATTTGTTATCTGAGACTTAAACAGAAATAAAAGGAGTCTTGAACTCAAAAATCAAAACGTGTGCTTGCTGGTAACTACTCCGTTCTATCCAGAATGGCTTTGAACAAACATAAGGAATAACACTGAAACCGTTTTACATTTGATGATAATGATTATTCGTTTGGATTTGTGAAAAAAATCCTTTAATCTGAACAAAATCAACCAAGTATACCTAGAGCTCACAAATATCTTGAGTGATACTCTTCTACACGGGTGAGCGTATTGCGAAGGAGTTAGATAACTGCTGTGGTTCACGGGTGACTTACGCTGCGCAGGTTCGTTCTCCAGGTCAGTGACCTCCATAATCTCCGTGACCTGGCGCGGCAGCGCACAGCCGGGCAGCGATTGGCTCCGGGCATCGGCCGCTGGCTGACGGGTGCCGTTGGCGGCGCTGTCCGAGTCCTCGGAAGGGGTCTCGTTGAGCGGCCCGCCGAAACCAGTCCTGAGGGTATAGAAAGTGAAAAGAAAACTTGACTCTTTCGTGATCGCTGCTCTATCCTCAAGCTGTCAGCGCGATCGATAAACTTGAACGTGACTGAAGCGACCGAGGGTTTTCGTTACAATGGTGGCTTGGCGGGAGTCGACTTTCCACTTCTTCTCCTCATCCTCCCTCTCCCCTCTTACCTTCTCCCCTTCCCGAGCCCACCTTTTCCCCCTTTCCCACTCCCCTCTCCCTCCTCTTCCACCATACTCTTCTCCATCCTCCCTCTCTCTCCTTCCCTTCCTGATCGAGTCCCCTCTCCCTCGCATCCCCCTCCCCCATCCTTCCCCCTTGCCTTCCCCCCTTCCCGAGCCCTCATTTTCCCCTCCAAACCACTTCCCTTCTCCCTCCTCTTCCACCATACTCTTCTCCATCCTCCCTCTCTCTCCTTCCCTTCCTGATCGAGTCCCCTCTCCCTCGCATCCCCCTTCCCCCATCCTTCCCCCCTTGCCTTCCCCCCTTCCCGAGCCCTCCCTTTCCCCCTCCAACCCACTCCCTCTCCCTCCTCTTCCACCATACCCTTCTCCATCCCCCCTCTCTCTCCTTCCCTTCCCGATCGAGTCCCCTCTCCCTCGCATCCCCTCCCCCATCCTTCCCCCCTTGACTTCCCCCTGCCCGAGCCCTCCCTTTCCCCCTCCAACCCACTCCCCTCTCCCTCCTCTTCCACCATACTCTCCTCCATCCTCCCTCTCTCTCCTTCCCTTCCCGATCGAGTCCCCTCTCCCTCGCATCCCCCTTCCCCCATCCTTCCCCCTTGACTTCCCCCTGCCCGAGCCCTCCCTTTCCCCCTCCAACCCACTTCCCTCTCCCTCCTCTTCCACCATACTCTTCTCCATCCTACCCTCTCTCTCCTTCCCTTCCTGATCGAGTCCCCTCTCCCTCGCATCCCCCTTCCCCCATCCTTCCCCCTTGACTTCCCCCTGCCCGAGCCCTCCCTTTCCCCCTCCAACCCACTTCCCTCTCCCTCCTCTTCCACCATACTCTTCTCCATCCTACCCTCTCTCTCCTTCCCTTCCTGATCGAGTCCCCTCTCCCTCGCATCCCCCTTCCCCCATCCTTCCCCCTTGACTTCCCCCTGCCCGAGCCCTCCCTTTCCCCCTCCAACCCACTTCCCTCTCCCTCCTCTTCCACCATACTCTTCTCCATCCTACCCTCTCTCTCCTTCCCTTCCTGATCGAGTCCCCTCTCCCTCGCATCCCCCTTACCCCATCCTTCCCCTCTTGCCTTCCCCCCTTCCCGAGCCCACCCTTTCCCCCTCCAACCCACTTCCCTCTCCCTCCTCTTCCCCCCTCTCCGTCCTCAGCTCAACCCAGCAAAGAACTGTCACCCACCTGTCGGTCACCGCGCCGTTGCCAGGCGTGATTCCAATGGGTACCACCTTGGTGGATCGTCCGCACACCGGTAGCCTGATCCTACCCACCAGCCCACGCCACCCAGAACAGCGCCCTTTCCCCACAGCCCACGCCTGAACGCCGGCCCCCACGGGCTCGGGGTAAACTTTGGTATTCGTACAACCCATCTTGGCTATCTAACTTGCACGAACAATCGGATTTCTCGTAGAGAGGAAAAAACTTCAAAACAAAACTCGAAGAGCTGATGAAAATTTCACTGATGTCGCATTCGATACATAAACGTTACTGAACGCTATGCGGACTTCTTGTACACAAACTATTTCTCTTACGTCACAATGGGGGCTCGATGTTCAAAAAGTCCGAACAGCGAAATAAAAATTCACGGTATAAGAAATCATGGCATTTTCTTGCAACTTCCTGCAGACGGTGAAACAGAATTGCGCACATATTTCATTCGTATTTTAAACCAAGTTTGAGGCTTGAAAATCAAATACAAAATGATGCTGCTTGTTCTTTAAGAACAGTGAACGTGAAAGAGGAGGCTGCGTGCACGCTGCGTCACAGTAAATGCGCGCGACGCACGGCAGAGCCAGTTTGGAACAGGCTTGACGCAGTCAGTGGAAGCCTCATCCATCGCTACCATACTCTGTTGTTCTGTCACACGCGCGCGTCTACCTTATACGGCTAAAGTAGGCGGCGCTTCCGGTCCCAGCGCTGCCGTACGTTTGTGTGAAACATTTCAGAAACGATGCATAATTAATATAGGTGTCAGTTGCGCGTTTACTACAAAAAGTGGTAAACCAGTTGAAGTTAAAGCTAGGGGTAGGGTTTTCTGCACAGCCCATAAGGCTTTGTGCAAAGCGAATATAACGTAGGGCCTACGTGAACAATCTCAGTGACCTGAGACTCAATTCTTCATGTGCACAAACATATGGGCCCATAGCGAATAAAATGTGATACGGAAAAAAAATATCGCGACCCGGACTCGACTTGCTTGACTTTCTGCCATTTTCGAGGGAGGGTGGGACGAGTTGTTCATTTTAGCACGGGTATGGGGATTTATGCGCTAGCGTGGAACGAAAATGGGGCGAGTCTGTCAGTCTTCCACGGGTATGGGAATTGGTGCGTTAGCTGGGGACGAAAATGGGGCGAGATTCCTGTCCATGAGAAGGTGAAGTAATTTTCGTCTTACCTCTCACTGTGAGTTGAGAGCGAAGTCGCCGAGAGGTTTGTTGAGCAGAAAAAAATGTCTGTTAACACTGCATAAATTTCGTCTTCAAGTGATGGAGTGAAAACTGTCATTCTACTGACAACAGGCAGAGTATACACAACGCCCGAGAAGTTGAGATAGCCGGCTCTTTTCAGAACCATAATACCATTTCGAGAACAAGATTACCTGCAGGATGTCAGCGCAAACTTGGTCTCTGCCAATGCTCGCAGCATTCCAGCATAGAAAACCCTGAGATGGTTTAGGGGGAGAAACAAAAAGTGAACTCAGTTGAATATACAATGTCGACCCTGACTTCCGATGTCAAAGGTTGTGAACTATCTAAATTTTGGTAAATGGTTAAAGACCAGAGATGGTTTCAAAGGATTTGACGGTTTGCATGGTTGAAATACGTAGTGGAAGGTCTGCGGTGACACCATGTAGCACTTGGAAAGATACGGTAACTCAACGTTTCGGGTAGTGTGTACTCTGCCCGTCTTCAGGAAACTGACAGAAGAGTTGGTTTTAATGAATCTTGCTATGAAAACATTTTGAAAATGGAGACAATACACGAAACACGCCTTTTTGATTCAGCAGCGGCATTTAAAAGGGGCGAGTCGGTCATTTTAGCATGGGTATTGGGGTTTACGCGTTAGCGTGGGACGAAAATGGGACGAGTCTGCAAATTACCGCAAAGTCGCCCTCGCGTAATCGTCATAAAAGCTGTTTGGTCACAGCAGCTTGAAAATCAGCAACGGCAGCCAAGAATGTGTTCTAACGAACCAAGAAACAAGACAGGAATATGGAAACCATTTCTGAGCAGGCAAACGGGGCAAAGAGAGCGTGATAACATCGAATAGCGTTGCTCTGGATAATCGAATTCTAACATTATCGGTGCACGAAAGCCCGACTGTGCGATTGCATTTGCCAAAGGGACACGTTATTCTTCGAAAGGAACATGTTTAAAACCTGTCTTTGGACCGAACAGGTCTGACTGGATGGCCAATCCACGTAGAACATAATATACAGCGAGACCTGTTGACTAGAATAGAGGCGGACTGTGCTCCTGTAAAATCCTTTCAATTTTGTCCTTGCTTATCTTTGCACCGAACAGGTCTGAGAGTATGACCAAAGAGGTCTGGGAGGATGACCAGCCTACCTTTGAATATCCAGTGAAACCTGTTGACTAGAATAGAGGCGGAGGGTGCCCTTGTAAAATCCTTTCACTATTTTACTTGCGTATCTTTGGACCGAACAGGTCTGAGTGGATGACCAAACAGGTCTGGGAGGATGACCAGCCTACATTTGAATATCCAGTGAAACCTGTTGACTAGAATAGAGGCGGACGGTGCTCTTAAAATCCTTTCACTATTGTCCTTGCGTATCTTTTGACCGAACAGGTCTGGGAGGATGACCAGCCTATCTTTGAATATCCAGTGAAACCTGTGGACTAGAATAGAGGCCGAAGGTGCTCTTAAAATCCTTTCACTATTTTCCTTGCGTATCTTTGGACCGAACAGGTCTAGGAGGATGACCAGCCTACCTTTGAATATCCAGTGAAACCTGTTGACAAGGATAGAGGCGGACGGTGCTCTTTTGGAATCCTTTTCACCCTTCTCACTGCGTATCTTTCCACCAAACAGGTCTGACAGGATGGCAACTCTTACTCTTGAATATCCAGCAAGATCTGTCGACAAAAATTGAGACAGACGGTGCTCTTGTACAGTAAAAACATTTCACTCTTGTCCATCTCGGGACCAAACGATTCTCAATGGACGTCCACCTCATTTCGTTTGAAATTAGATATTCCATTAAATATGATATCGAGTAAGCTCAGGTTTTGCATATATATAGGTCTAGGCTTCCTCTAGCGATCGGTGGTAAAGTTAGTGAACTTGGAGAAAATTTCTATTGATCGATTTCAAAGAAAAGGGAAAGAACCTGGATCTGTCTGTGCCCTATATATGTACTCATAGAAGCAAACAATGACCAGCGGGTTGGGGAGGGGGGTGATCGGGAAGAGATATATTCTTTGCATGTTTATATCGTATTCAATATTACATTTTTGTTTCTGAAACTTGCCCTATAGATAGTCCCAGATTTCCTCTATCGGCCTGAATTTAAACTCCTGAAATCGGAGTTAATTTCTATTCATACATTTTGAGGACAAGAGAGCAACCCTACCTGGTTCTGGAAGCAGTATGTGCACCATCACTGGGTTAAAAGCCACGGCGGAGAGTGACTGAGGAGAAATATTTCGTTTGAAATTAGATATTCCATTAATTATGACACCGAGGAAGCTCAGGTTTTGCATATCGATAGGTCTAGGGTTCCTCTAGCGATCGGTGGTAAAGTTAGTGAATTTGGAGAAAATATCTATTAATCATTTTCAAAGAAAAGGGAATGAACGTGGATCTGTCTGTGCCCTATCTATGTACTCATAGAAGCAAACAATGACAAGCGGGTTGGGCAGGGGGGTGATCGGGAAGAGATATATTCCTTGCATGTTCATATCGTATTCAATGTTACATTTTTGTTCCTGAAACCTGGCCTATAAAAAGCCCCCGGTTTCCTTTATTGGCCTGAAATGAAACTCCTAAAATCGGTGTTAATTTCTATTCATACAATTTGAGGACAAGAGAGCAACCCTACCTGGTGCTGGAAGCTGCTTGTGCACCATCACTGGGTTAAAAGCCACGGCGGAGAGTGACTGAGGATAAATATTTCGTTTGAAATTAGATATTCCCTTAAATATGACATCGTGGAAGCTCAGGTTTTGCATGTAGATAGGTCTAGGCTTCCTCTAGCGATCGGTGGTAAAGTTAGTGAATTTGGAGTAAATTTCTATTGATCATTTTCAAAGCAAAGGGAACGAACCTGGATCTGTTTGTGCCTCTCTGTGTACTCACAGAAGTAAACAATGACCAGCGGGTTGGGGAGGGGGGGGGGGGTGATAGGGCAGAGATATATGGTTTGCATGTTCATATCGTATTCATTATTACATTTTTGCTCCTGAAACTTGCCCTATAGATAGTCCCAGATTTCCTCTATCTGCCTGAATTTAAATTCATGAAATCGGAGTTAATTTCTATTCATACATTTTGAGGACAAGAGAGAAACCCTACCTGGTTCTGGAAGCAGTATGTGCACCATAACTGGGTGAAAAGCCACGGCGGAGAGTGACTGAGGAGAAATATTTCGTTTGAAATTAGATATTCCCTTCACTAAGACATCGAGGAAGCTCAGGTTTTGCATATAGATAGGTCTAGGCTTCCTCTAGCGATCGGTGGTAAAGTTAGTGAATTTGGAGAAAATAGAGGCCGAAGGTGCTCTTAAAATCCTTTCACTATTTTCCTTGCGTATCTTTGGACCGAACAGGTCTAGGAGGATGACCAGCCTACCTTTGAATATCCAGTGAAACCTGTTGACAAGGATAGAGGCGGACGGTGCTCTTTTGGAATCCTTTTCACCCTTCTCACTGCGTATCTTTCCACCAAACAGGTCTGACAGGATGGCAACTCTTACTCTTGAATATCCAGCAAGATCTGTCGACAAAAATTGAGACAGACGGTGCTCTTGTACAGTAAAAACATTTCACTCTTGTCCATCTCGGGACCAAACGATTCTCAATGGACGTCCACCTCATTTCGTTTGAAATTAGATATTCCATTAAATATGACATCGAGTAAGCTCAGGTTTTGCATATATATAGGTCTAGGCTTCCTCTAGCGATCGGTGGTAAAGTTAGTGAACTTGGAGAAAATTTCTATTGATCGATTTCAAAGAAAAGGGAAAGAACCTGGATCTGTCTGTGCCCTATATATGTACTCATAGAAGCAAACAATGACCAGCGGGTTGGGGAGGGGGGTGATCGGGAAGAGATATATTCTTTGCATGTTTATATCGTATTCAATATTACATTTTTGTTTCTGAAACTTGCCCTATAGATAGTCCCAGATTTCCTCTATCGGCCTGAATTTAAACTCCTGAAATCGGAGTTAATTTCTATTCATACATTTTGAGGACAAGAGAGCAACCCTACCTGGTTCTGGAAGCAGTATGTGCACCATCACTGGGTTAAAAGCCACGGCGGAGAGTGACTGAGGAGAAATATTTCGTTTGAAATTAGATATTCCATTAATTATGACACCGAGGAAGCTCAGGTTTTGCATATCGATAGGTCTAGGGTTCCTCTAGCGATCGGTGGTAAAGTTAGTGAATTTGGAGAAAATATCTATTAATCATTTTCAAAGAAAAGGGAATGAACGTGGATCTGTCTGTGCCCTATCTATGTACTCATAGAAGCAAACAATGACAAGCGGGTTGGGCAGGGGGGTGATCGGGAAGAGATATATTCCTTGCATGTTCATATCGTATTCAATGTTACATTTTTGTTCCTGAAACCTGGCCTATAAAAAGCCCCCGGTTTCCTTTATTGGCCTGAAATGAAACTCCTAAAATCGGTGTTAATTTCTATTCATACAATTTGAGGACAAGAGAGCAACCCTACCTGGTGCTGGAAGCTGCTTGTGCACCATCACTGGGTTAAAAGCCACGGCGGAGAGTGACTGAGGATAAATATTTCGTTTGAAATTAGATATTCCCTTAAATATGACATCGTGGAAGCTCAGGTTTTGCATGTAGATAGGTCTAGGCTTCCTCTAGCGATCGGTGGTAAAGTTAGTGAATTTGGAGTAAATTTCTATTGATCATTTTCAAAGCAAAGGGAACGAACCTGGATCTGTTTGTGCCTCTCTGTGTACTCACAGAAGTAAACAATGACCAGCGGGTTGGGGAGGGGGGGGGGGGTGATAGGGCAGAGATATATGGTTTGCATGTTCATATCGTATTCATTATTACATTTTTGCTCCTGAAACTTGCCCTATAGATAGTCCCAGATTTCCTCTATCTGCCTGAATTTAAATTCATGAAATCGGAGTTAATTTCTATTCATACATTTTGAGGACAAGAGAGAAACCCTACCTGGTTCTGGAAGCAGTATGTGCACCATAACTGGGTGAAAAGCCACGGCGGAGAGTGACTGAGGAGAAATATTTCGTTTGAAATTAGATATTCCCTTCACTAAGACATCGAGGAAGCTCAGGTTTTGCATATAGATAGGTCTAGGCTTCCTCTAGCGATCGGTGGTAAAGTTAGTGAATTTGGAGAAAATTTCTATTGATCTTTTTCAAAGAAAAGGGAACGAACCTGGATCTGTCTGTGCCCTATCTGTGTACTCATAGAAGCAAACAATGACCAGTGTGTTGGGGAGGGGGGTGATAGGGCAGAGATATATTCTTTGCATGTTCATATCGTTTTCAATATTACATTTTTGTTTCTGAAACTTGCCCTATAGATAGTCCCAGATTTCCTCTCTCGGCCTGAATTTAAACTCATGAAATCGGAGTTAATTTCTATTCATACATTTTGAGGACAAGAGAGAAACCCTACCTGGTTCTGGAAGCAGTATGTGCACCATAACTGGGTTAAAAGCCACGGCGGAGAGTGACTGAGGAGAAATATTTCGTTTGAAATTAGATATTCCCTTAACTAAGACATCGAGGAAGCCCAGGTTTTGCATATAGATAGGTCTAGGCTTCCTCTAGCGATCGGTGGTAAAGTTAGTGAATTTGGAGAAAATTTCTATTGATCTTTTTCAAAGAAAAGGGAACAAATCTGGATCTGTCTGTGCCCTATCTATGTACTCATAGAAGCAAACAATGACCAGCGGGTTGGGGAGGGGGTGATAGGGCAGAGATATATTCTTTGCATGTTCATATCGTATTCAATATTACATTTTTGCTCCTGAAACTTGACCTATAAAAAGCCCCCGGTTACCTCTATCGGCCTGAATTGAAACTCCCGAAATCGGAGTTCATTTCTATTTATACATTTTGAGAACAAGAGAGCAACCCTACCTTGTTCTGGAAGCAGTATGTGCACCATCACTGGGTTAAAAGCCTAGGTGGAGAGTGACTGAGGAGAAATGTTCCGTTTGAAATTAGATATTCCATTAAATATGACATCGAGGAAGCTCAGGTTTTGCATATAGATAGGTCTAGGCTTCCTCTAGCGATCGGTGGTAAAGTTAGTGAATTTGGAGACAATTTCTATTGATCGATTTCAAAGAAAAGGGAACGAACCTGGATCTGTTTGTGCCCTATATATGTACTCATAGAAGCAAACAATGACCAGCGGGTTGGGGAGGGGGGTTGATCGGGAAGAGATATATTCTTTGTATGTTCATATCGTATTCAATAGTAAATTTTTGTTTCTGAAACTTGCCCTATAGATAGTCCCAGGTTTCCTCTATCGGCCCGAATTTAAACTCCTGAAATCGGAGTTAATTTCTATTCATACATTTTTGGGAGAAGAGAGCAACCCTACGTTGTTCTGGAAGCAGTATGTGCACCATCACTGGGTTAAAAGCCACGGCGGAGAGTGACTGAGGAGAAATATTTCGTTTGAAATTAGATATTCCATTAAATATGACATCGAGGAAGCTCAGGTTTTGCATATAGATAGGTCTAGGCTTCCTCTAGCGATCGGTGGTAAAGTTAGTGAATTTGGAGTAAATATCTATTGATCATTTTCAAAGCAAAGGGAACGAACCTGGATCTGTCTGTGCCTATCTGTGTACTCACAGAAGCAAACAATGACCAGCGGGTTGGGGAGGGGGGGGGGGGGTGATAGGGCAGAGATATATTCTTTGCATGTTCATATCGTATTCATTATTACATTTTTGCTCCTGAAACTTGACCTATAAAAAGCCCCCGGTTACCTCTATCGGCCTGAATTGAAACTCCCGAAATCGGAGTTTATTTCTATTTATACATTTTGAGGAAAAGAGAGCAACCCTACCTGGTTCTGGAAGCAGTATGTGCACCATCACTGGGTTAAAAGCCACGGCGGAGAGTGACTGAGGAGAAATAGTTCGTTTGAAATGAGATATTCCATTAATTATGACACCGAGGAAGCTCAGGTTTTGCATATAGATACGTCTAGGCTTCCTCTAGCGATCGGTGGTAAAGTTAGTGATTTTGGAGAAAATATCTATTTATCATTTTCAAAGAAAAGGGAACGAACCTGGATCTGTCGGTGCCTATCTGTATAGTCATAAAATCAAACAATGACCAGCGAGTTGGGGAGGGGGGTGATAGGGCAGAGATATATTCCTTGCATGTTCATATCGTATTCAATAGTACATTTTTGTTTCTGAAACTTGCCCTATAGATAGTCCCAGGTTTCCTCTATCGGCCTGAATTTAAACTCCTGAAATCGGAGTTAATTTCTATTCATACATTTTGAGGACAAGAGAGCAACCCTACCTGGTTCTGGAAGCAGTATGTGCACCATCACTGGGTTAAAAGCCACGGCGGAGAGTGACTGAGGAAAAATATTTCGTTTGAAATGAGATATTCCATTAATTATGACATCGAGGAAGCTCAGGTTTTGCATATCGATAGGTCTAGGGTTCCTCTAGCGATCGGTGGTAAAGTTAGTGAATTTGGAGAAAATATCTATTAATCATTTTCAAAGAAAAGGGAATGAACCTGGATCTGTCTGTGCCCTATCTATGTACTCATAGAAGCAAACAATGACCAGCGGGTTGGGCAGGGGGGTGATCGGGAAGAGATATATTCCTTGCATGTTCATATCGTATTCAATGTTACTTTTTTGTTCCTGAAACCTGGCCTATAAAAAGCCCCCGGTTTCCTTTATTGGCCTGAAATGAAACTCCTAAAATCGGTGTTAATTTCTATTCATACAATTTGAGGACAAGAGAGCAACCCTACCTGGTGCTGGAAGCTGCTTGTGCACCATCACTGGGTTAAAAGCCACGGCGGAGAGTGACTGAGGATAAATATTTCGTTTGAAATTAGATATTCCATTAAATATGACATCGTGGAAGCTCAGGTTTTGCATGTAGATAGGTCTAGGCTTCCTCTAGCGATCGGTGGTAAAGTTAGTGAATTTGGAGTAAATTTCTATTGATCATTTTCAAAGCAAAGGGAACGAACCTGGATCTGTCTGTGCCTATCTGTGTACTCACAGAAGCAAACAATGACCAGCGGGTTGGGGAGGGGGGGGGGGGTGATAGGGCAGAGATAGATTCTTTGCATGTTCATATCGAATTCATTATTACATTTTTGCTCCTGAAACTTGACCTATAAAAAGCTCCCGGTTACCTCTATCGGCCTGAATTGAAACTCCCGAAATCGGAGTTAATTTCTATTCATACATTTTGAGAACAAGAGAGCAACCCTACCTGGTTCTGGAAGCTGCATGTGCACCATCACTGGGTTAAAAGCCACGGCGGAGTGTGACTGAGGAGAAATGTTTCGTTTGAAATTAGATATTCCCTTAACTAAGACATCGAGGAAGCTCAGGTTTTGCATATAGATAGGTCTAGGCTTCCTCTAGCGATCGGTGGTAAAGTTAGTGAATTTTGAGAAAATTTCTATTGTTCATTTTCAAAGCAAAGGGAACGAACCTGGATCTGTCTGTGCCTATCTGTGAACTCACAGAAGCAAACAATGACCAGCGGGTTGGGGAAGGGTGGGGGGGTGATAGGGCAGAGATATATTCTTTGCATGTTCATATCGAATTCATTATTACATTTTTGCTCCTGAAACTTGACCTATTAAAAGCCCCCGGTTACCTCTATCGGCCTGAATTGAAACTCCCGAAATCGGAGTAAATTTCTATTCATACATTTTGAGAACAAGAGAGCAACCCTACCTGGTTCTGGAAGCTGCATGTGCACCATCACTTGGTTAAAAGCCACAGCGGAGTGTGACTGAGGAGAAATGTTTCGTTTGAAATTAGATATTCCCTTAACTAAGACATCGAGGAAGCTCAGGTTTTGCATATAGATAGGTCTAGGCTTCCTCTAGCGATCGGTGGTAAAGTTAGTGAATTTGGAGAAAATTTCTATTGATCGATTTCAAAGAAAAGGGAACGAACCTAGATCTGTCTGTGCCCTATATATGTACTCATAGAAGCAAACAATGACCATCGGGTTGGCGAGGGGGGTGATCGGGAAGAGATATATTCTTTGCATGTTTATATCGTATTCAATTTTACATTTTTGTTTCTGAAACTTGCCCTATAGA
Organism: Luidia sarsii; assembly: GCA_949987565.1. Taxonomy (NCBI): domain Eukaryota; kingdom Metazoa; phylum Echinodermata; class Asteroidea; order Paxillosida; family Luidiidae; genus Luidia; species Luidia sarsii. Next base: position 18,692,420 of record OX465109.1, on the reverse strand, counting down.
TAGTCCTAGATTTCCTCTATCGGCCTGAATTTAAACTCATGATATCGGAGTTAATTTCTATTCATACATTTTGAGGACAAGAGAGCAACCCTACCTGGTTCTGGAAGCAGTATGTGCACCATCACTGGGTTAAAAGCCACGGCGGAGAGTGACTGAGGAGAAATATTTCGTTTGAAATTAGATATTCCCTTAATTAAGACATCGAGGAAGCTCAGGTTTTGCATAAAGATAGGTCTAGGCTTCCTCTAGCGATCGGTGGTAAAGTTAGTGAATTTGGAGAAAATTTCTATTGATCTTTTTCAAAGAAAAGGGAACGAACCTGGATCTGTCTGTGCCCTATCTATGTACTCATAGAAGCAAACAATGACCAGCGGGTTGGGGAGGGGGGTGATAGGGCAGAGATATATTCTTTGCATGTTCATATCGTATTCAATATTACATTTTTGTTTCTGAAACTTGCCCTATAGATAGTCCCAGGTTTCCTCTATCGGCCTGAATTTAAACTCCTGAAATCGGAGTTAATTTTTATTCATACATTTTTGGGAGAAGAGAGCAACCCTTCCTGGTTTCGGAAGCAGGATGTGCACAATCACTGGGTTAAAAGCAGCGGCGGAGAGTGACTGAGGAGAAATGTTTCGTTTGAAATTAGATATTCCATTAAATATGACATCGAGGAAGCTCAGGTTTTGCATATAGATAGGTCTAGGCTTCCTCTAGCGATCGGTGGTAAAGTTAGTGAATTTGGAGAGAAATGCTATTGATCGATTTCAAAGAAAAGGGAACGAACCTGGATCTGTCTGTGCCCTATATATGTACTCATAGAAGCAAACAATGACCAGCGGGTTGGGGAGGGGGGTTGATCGGGAAGAGATATATTCTTTGCATGTTCATATCGTATTCAATAGTACATTTTTGTTTCTGAAACTTGCCCTATAGATAGTCCCAGGTTTCCTCTATCGGCCCGAATTTAAACTCCTGAAATCGGAGTTAATTTCTATTCATACATTTTTGGGAGAAGAGAGCAACCCTACGTTGTTCTGGAAGGAGTATGTGCACCATCACTGGGTTAAAAGCCACGGCGGAGAGTGACTGAGGAGAAATATTTCGTTTGAAATTAGATATTCCATTAATTATGACATCGAGGAAGCTCAAGTTTTGAATATAGTTAGGTCTAGGCTTCCTCTAGCGATCGGTGGTAAAGTTAGTGATTTTGGAGAAAATATCTATTGATCATTTTCAAAGAAAAGGGAACGAACCTGGATCTGTCAATGCCTATCTGTATACTCATAAAATCAAACAATGACCAGCGAGATAGGGAGGGGGGTGATAGGGCAGAGATATATTCTTTGCATGTTCATATCGTATTCAATAGTACATTTTTGTTTCTGAAACTTGCCCTATAGATAGTCCCAGGTTTCCTCTATCGGCCTGAATTTAAACTCCTGAAATCGGAGTTAATTTCTATTCATACATTTTGAGGACAAGAGAGCAACCCTACCTGGTTCTGGAAGCAGTATGTGCACCATCACTGGGTTAAAAGCCACGGCGGAGAGTGACTGAGGAGAAATATTTCGTTTGAAATTAGATATTCCATCAATTATGACATCGAGGAAGCTCAGGTTTTGCAAATCGTTAGGTCTAGGGTTCCTCTGGCGATCGGTGGTAAAGTTAGTGAATTTGGAGAAAATATCTATTAATCATTTTCAAAGAAAAGGGAATGAACCTGGATCTGTCTGTGCCCTATCTATGTACTCATAGAAGCAAACAATGACCAGCGGGTTGGGCAGGGGGGTGATCGGGAAGAGATATATACCTTGCATGTTAATATCTTATTCAATGTTACATTTTTGTTCCTGAAACCTGGCCTATAAAAAGCCCCCGGTTTCCTTTATTGGCCTGAATTAAAACTCCTTAAATCGGAGTTAATTTCTATTCATACATTTTGAGAACAAGAGAGCAACCCTTGCTGGTTCTGGAAGCAGGATGTGCACCATCACTGGGTTAAAAGCAGCGGCGGAGAGTGACTGAGGAGAAACATTTCGTTTGAAATTAGATAATCCATTAAATATGACATCGAGGAAGCTCAGGTTTTGCATATTGATATGTCTAGGGTTCCTCTAGCAATCGGTGGTAAAGTTAGTGAATTTGGAGACAATTTCTATTGATCATTTTCAAAGAAAAGGGAACGAACCTGGTTCTGTCTGTGCCCTATCTGTGTACTTATATAAAAAAAACAATGACCAGCGGGTTGGGGAGGGGGGTGATCGGGCAGAGATACATTATTTGCATGTTCATATCGTATTCAATTTTACATTTTTGTTCCTGAAACCTGGCCTATAAAAAGCCCCCGGTTTCCTTTATTGGCCTGAATTGAAACTCCTGAAATCGGAGTTAATTTCTATTCATACATTTTGAGAACAAGAGAGCAACCCTACCTGTCTCTGGAAGCAGTATGTGCACCTTCACTGTGTTAAAAGCCACGGCGGAGATTGACTGAGGAGAAATATTTCGTTTGAAATTAGATATTCCATTAAATATGACTTCGAGGAAGCTCAGGTTTTGCCTGTAGATACACAGCGCGTAGCAAATAATACACAGCGGATAGCAACAATAAATGGGCTCTTGTCAACATCTTCAGACATTTGACCAGAGATGGTTTCAAAGGAGTTGACGGTTTCCATGGTGGAAATACTTAGTTGAAGTTCTGCGGTGACACTATGTAGCACTTATCTGCCAAGAAGGAGTGTAGCCCTGGAAAGAGCCGATAACTCAACGTTTCGGGTTCTGTGTACTCTGCCCGTCGTCAGGAGACTGATAGAAGAGTTGGTTTTAATGAATCTTGCTATGAAAACATTTTCAAAATGGAGACAATACACGAAACACGCCTTTTTGATTCAGCAGCGGCATTGAAAAGGGGCTAGTCGGTCATTTTAGCACGGGTATGGGGATTTTCGCGTTAGCGTATGGGACGAAAATGGGACGAGTCTGCAACCTACCGCAAAGTCATCCTCACGTAATCGTCATCAAAGCTGTTTGGTCACAGCAGCTTGAAAATCAGCAACGGCAGCCAAGAATGTGTTCTAACGAACCAAGAAACAAGACAGGAATATGGAAACCATTTCTGAGAAAGCAAATGGGACAAAGAGAGCGTGATAACATCGAATAGCGTTGCTCTGGATAATCGAATTCTAACATTATCGGTGCACGAAAGCCGGACTGTGCGATTGCATGAACTGTCAAAGTGACGCGTTATTCTTCGAAAGAAACCAATTTAAAACCTGTCTTCGGACCGAACGGGTCTGACTGGATGGCCAATCCACGTAGAATATATACAGCGAGACCTGTTGACTAGAATAGAGGCGGACGGTGCTGCTGTAAAATCCTTTAAATTTTGTCCTTGCTTATCTTTGGACCGAACAGGTCTGACAGGATAACCAAACAGGTCTGGGAGGATGACCAGCCTACATTGACTATTCAGCGAGACCCGTTGACTAGAATAGAGGCGGAGGGTGCCCTTGTAAAATCCTTTCACTATTGTCCTTGCGTATCTTTGGACCGAACAGGTCTGAGAGGATGACCGAACAGGTCTGGGAGGATGACCAGCCTACCTTTGAATATCCAGTGAAACCTGTTGACTAGAATAGAGGCGGACGGTGCCCTTGTAAAATCCTTTCACTATTGTCCTTGCGTATCTTTGGACCGAACAGGTCTGAGAGGATGACCGAACAGGTCTGGGAGGATGACCAGCCTACATTGAATATCCAGCGAGACCCGTTGACTGGGAAAGAGGCGGACGGTGCCCTTGTAAAATCTTTTCACTCTTGTCCTTGCGTATCTTTGGACCGAACAGGTCTGAGAGGATGACCGAACAGGTCTGGGAGGATGACCAGCCTACATTGAATATCCAGCGAGACCCGTTGACTAGAATAGAGGCGGACGGTGCCCTCGTAAAATCGTTTCACTCTTGTCCTTGCGTATCTATAGACCAAGCAGGTCTGAGAGGATGACCGAACAGGACTGAGGGGATGATCGAACAGGACCGGGCAGTGCTCGCAGGATCCAAGGACATCAGGTTTGGCTGTATGTTCAACGGGGGTTGGCTATCCAGTCAGAACCCTTCGGTCTAAATATAAGCCAGAATACGCATGGCAGTGTGGGGCAAATATGGGGCGAGTTGTTTGGATTTGCACTTGAATATCTATTTGCGTGGTAGCGTTGGCAGATTTGGGTCGAGTACATTAGATTTGCACGTAAATGACCGAAGGATGACCTACCTTTGAATATCCATTGAAACCTTTTGACTAGAATAGAGGCGGTCGGTGCTCTTAAAATCCTTTCACTATTGTCCTATCTTGGGACCGAACGGGTCTAAGTGGATGACCGAACAGGTCTGAGAGGATGACCGAAAAGGACTGAGGGATGATCGAACACGACTGAGGGGATGACCGAACAGGGCTAAGTAAATGACCGAACAGGTCTGAGAGGATGACCGAACAGTTCTGAGAGGATGACCTAACAGGTCTGAGAGGATGACCAGCCGACATTGAATATCCAGCGAGACCCGTTGACTAGAATACAGGCGGACGGTGCTCTTGAAACATTTCACCCTTGTCCTCGCGTATCTTTAGACCGAACAGGTCTGAGAGGATGACCGAACAGGTCTGGGAGGATGACCAGCCTACATTGAATATCCAGCGAGACCCGTTGACTAGAATAGAGGCGGACGGTGCTCTTAAAACATTTCACTCTTGTCCTTGCCTATCTTTGGACCGAACAGGTCTGAGAGGATGACCGAACAGGTCTGAGAGGATGACAGGCCTACATTGAATATCCAGCGAGACCCGTTGACTAGGATAGAGGCGGACGGTGCCCTCGTAAAATCATTTCACTCTTGTCCTTGCGTATCTTTAGACCAAACAGGTCTGAGAGTATGACCGAACAGGTCTGAGAGGATGACCAGCCTACATTGAATATCCAGCGAGACCCGTTGACTGGGAAAGAGGCGGACGGTGCCCTTGTAAAATCATTTCACTCTTGTCCATGCGTATCTGTGGACCGAACAGGTCTGAGAGGATGACCGAACAGGTCTGGGAGGATGACCAGCCTACATTGAATATCCAGCGAGACCCGTTGACTGGCCTATAAAAAGCCCCCGGTTTCCTTTATTGGGCTGAATTGAAACTCCTGAAATCGGAGATAATTTCTATTCATACATTTTGAGAACAACAGAGCAACCCTACCTTGTTCTGGAAGCTGCACGTGCACCAACACTGGGTTAAAAGCCACGGCGGAGAGTGACTGAGGAGAAATGTTACGTTTGAAATTAGATATTCCATTAAATATGACATCGAGGAAGCTCAGGTTTTGCATATAGATAGGTCTAGGCTTCCTCTAGCGATCTGTGGTAAAGTTAGTGAATTAGGAGAAAATTTCTATTGATCATTTTCAAAGAAAAGGGAACGAACCTGGATGGATCTGTCTGCGCCCTATCTATGTACTCACAGAAGCAAACAATGACCAGCGGGTTGGGGAGGGGGGTGATAGGGCAGAGATATAGTCTTTGCATGTTCATATCGTATTCAATAGTACATTTTTGTTTCTGAAACTTGCCCTATAGATAGTCCCAGGTTTCCTCTATCGGCCTGAATTTAAACTCCTGAAATCGGAGTTAATTTCTATTGATACATTTTTGGGAGAAGAGAGCAACCCTTCCTAGTTCTGGAAGCAGGATGTGCACCATTACTCGGTTAAAAGCAGCGGCGGAGAGTGACTGAGGAGAAACATTTCGTTTGAAATTAGATATTCCATTAAATATGACATCGAGTAAGCTCAGGTTTTGCATATAGATAGGTCTTGGGTTCCTCTAGCAATCGGTGGTAAAGTTAGTGAATTTGGAGACAATTTCTATTGATCATTTTCAAAGAAAAGGGAACGAACCTGGATCTGTCTGTGCCCTATCTGTGTAGTTATAGAAAAAACAATGACCAGCGGGTTGGGGAGGGGGGTGATCGGGCAGAGATATATTATTTGCATGTTCATATCGTATTCAATTTTACATTTTTGTTCCTGAAACCTGGCCTATAAAAAGCCACCGGTTTCCTTTATTGGCCTGAATTGAAACTCCTGAAATCGGAGTTAATTTCTATTCATACATTTTGAGAACAACAGAGCAACCCTACCTTGTTCTGGAAGCAGTATGTGCACCATCACTGGGTTAAAAGCCACGGCGGGGAGTGACTGAGGAGAAATATTTCGATTGAAATTAGATATTCCATTAAATATGACACCGAGGAAGCTCAGGTTTTGCAGATTGATAGGTCTAGGCTTCCTCTAGCGATCGGTGGTAAAGTTAGTGAATTTTGAGACAATTTCTATTGATCATTTTCAAAGAAAAGGGAACGAACCTGGATCTGTCTGTGCCCTATCTGTGTACTCATAGAAAAAAACAATGACCAGCGGGTTGGGGAGGGGGGTGATCGGGCAGAGATATATTCTTCGCATGTTCATATCGTATTCAATGTTACATTTTTGTTTCTGAAACCTGGCCTATAAAAAGCCCCCGGTTTCCTTTATTGGCCTGAATTGAAACTCCTGAAAGCGGAGTTAATTTCTGTTCATACATTTTGAGAACAACAGAGCAACCCTACCTTGTTCTGGAAGCTGCATGTGCACCATCACTGGGTTAAAAGCCACGGCGGAGAGTGACTGAGGAGAAATGTTTCGTTTGAAATTAGATATTACATTAAATATGACATCGAGGAAGCTCAGGTTTTGCATAATTATAGATAGGTCTAGGGTTCCTCTAGCGATCTGTGGTAAAGTTAGTGAATTAGTAGAAAATTTCTATTGATCATTTTCAAAGAAAAGGGAACGAACCTGGATGGATCTGTCTGTGCCCTATCTATGTACTCATAGAAGCAAACAATGACCAGCGGGTTGGGGAGGGGGGTGATAGGGCAGAGATATATTCTTTGCATGTTCATATGGTATTCAATATTACATTTTTGTTTCTGAAACTTGCCCTATAGATAGTCCCAGGTTTCGTCTATCGGCCTGAATTTAAACTCCTGAAATCGAAATTAATTTTTATTCACACATTTTTGGGAGAAGAGAGCAACCCTACCTGGTTCTGGAAGCAGGATGTGCACCATCACTGGGTTAAAAGCCACGGTGGAGAGTGACTGAGGAGAAACATTTCGTTTGAAATTAGATAATCCAATAAATATGACATCGAGGAAGCTCAGGTTTTGCATAGAGATAGGTCTAGGGTTCCTCTAGCAATCGGTGGTAAAGTTAGTGAATTTGGAGACAATTTCTATTGATCTTTTTCAAAGCAAAGGGAAGGAACCTGGATCTGTCTGTGCCCTATCTGTGTACTCATAGAAAAAAAAACAATGACCAGCGGTTTGGGGAGGGGGGTGATCGGGCAGAGATATATTCTTTGCATGTTCATATCGTATTCAATGTTACATTTTTGTTCCTAAAACCTGGCCTATAAAAAGCCCCCGGTTTCCTTTATTGGACTGAATTGAAACTCCTGAAATCGGAGTTAATTTCTATTCATACATTTTGAGAACAAGAGAGCAACCCTACCTGTCTCTGGAAGCTGCATGTGCACCATCACTGGGTTAAAAGCCACGGCGGAGAATGACTGAGGAGAAATATTTCGTTTGAAATTAGATATTCCAATAAATATGACATCGAGGAAGCTCAGGTTTTGCATATAGATAGGTCTAGGGTTCCTCTAGCGATCGGTGGTAAAGTTAGTGAATTTGGAGAAAATTTCTATTGATCATTTTCAAAGAAAAGGGAACGAACCTGGATCTGTCTTCGCCCTATCTATGTACTCATAGAAGCAAACAATGACCAGCTGGTTGGGGAGGGGGGTGATTGGGCAGAGATATATTCTTTGCATGTTCATATCGTATTCAATATTACATTTTTGATTCTGAAACTTGCCCTATAGATAGTCTAAGGTTTCCTCTATCGGCCTGAATGTAAACTCCTGAAATCGGAGTTAATTTCTATTCATACATTTTTGGGAGAAGAGAGCAACCCTTCCTGGTTCTGGAAGCAGGATGTGCATCATCACTGGGTTAAAAGCCACGGCGGAGAGTGACTGAGGAGAAATAATTCGTTTGAAATTAGATAATCCATTAAAAATGACATCGAGGAAGCTCAGGTTTTCCATATAGATAGGTCTAGGGTTCCTCTAGCAATCGGTGGTAAAGTTAGTGAATTTGGAGACAATTTCTATTGATCATTTTCAAAGAAAAGGGAACGAACCTGGATCTGTCTGTGCCCTATCTGTGTACTCATAGAAAAAAACAATTTCCAGCGGGTTGAGGAGGGGGGTGATCGGGCAGAGATATATTCCTTGCATGTTCATATCGTATTCAATGTTACATTTTTGTTCCTGAAACCTGGCCTATAAAAAGCCCCCGGTTTCCTTTATTGGCCTGAATTGAAACTCCTGAAATCGGAGTTAATTTCTATTGATACATTTTGAGAACAACAGAGCAAACCTACCTTGTTCTGGAAGCTGCATGTGCACCATCACTGGTTTAAAAGCCACGGCGGAGAGTGACTGAGAAGAAATGTTTCGTTTGAAATTAGATATTCCATTAAATATGACATCGAGGAAGTTCAGGTTTTGCATATAGATAGGTCTAGGGTTCCTCTAGCGATCGGTGGTAAAGTTAGTGAATTTGGAGAAAATTTCTATTGATCATTTAAAACAAAAAAGGGAACGAACGAACCTGGATCTGTCTGTGCCCTATCTATGTACTCATAGAAGCAAACAATGACCAGCGGGTTGGGGAGGGGGGTGATAGGGCAGAGATATAGTCTTTGCATGTTCATATCGTATTCAATATTACATTTCTGTTTCTGAAACTTGCCCTATAGATATTTCCAGGTTTCCTCTATCGGCCTGAATTTAAACTCCTGAAATCGGAGTTAATTTTTATTCATACATTTTTGGGAGAAGAGAGTAACCCTACCTTGTTCTGGAAGCTGCATGTGCACCATCACTGGGTTAAAAGCCACGGCGGAGAGTGACTGAGGAGAAATATTTCGTTTGAAATTAGATAATCCATTAAATATGACATCGAGGAAGCTCAGGTTTTGCATAAAGATAGGTCTAGGGTTCCGCTAGCGATCTGTGGTAAAGTTAGTGAATTAGGAAAAAAATTCTATTGATCATTTTCAAAGAAAAAGGAACGAACCTGGATGGATCCGTCTGTGCCCTATCTATGTACTCATAGAAGCAAACAATGACCAGCGGGTTGGGGAGGGGGGTGATAGGGCAGAGATATATTCTTTGCATGTTCATATCGTATTCAATATTACATTTTTGTTTCTGAAACTTGCCCTATAGATATTCTCAGGTTTCCTCTATCGGCCTGAATTTAAACTCCTGAAATCGGAGTTAATTTCTATTCATACATTTTTGGGAGAAGAGAGCAACCCTACCTTGTTCTGGAAGCAGGATGTGCACCATCACTGGGTTAAAAACCACGGCGGAGAGAGACTGAGGAGACATTTTTCGTTTGAAATTAGATAATCCATTAAATATGACACCAAGGAAGCTCAGGCTTTGCATATAGATAGGTCTAGGGTTCCTCTAGCAATCGGTGGTAAAGTTAGTGAATTTGGAGACAATTTCTATTGATCATTTTCAAAGCAAAGGGAAGGAACCTGGATCTGTCTGTGCCCTATCTGTGTACTCATAGAAGCAAACAATGACCAGCGGGTTGGGGAGGGGGGTGATAGGGCAGAGATATAGTCTTTGCATGTTCATATCGTATTCAATATTACATTTCTGTTTCTGAAACTTGCCCTATAGATATTTCCAGGTTTCCTCTATCGGCCTGAATTTAAACTCCTGAAATCGGAGTTAATTTTTATTCATACATTTTTGGGAGAAGAGAGCAACCCTACCTTGTTCTGGAAGCTGCATGTGCACCATCACTGGGTTAAAAGCCACGGCGGAGAGTGACTGAGGAGAAATATTTCGTTTGAAATTAGATAATCCATTAAATATGACATCGAGGAAGCTCAGGTTTTGCATAAAGATAGGTCTAGGGTTCCTCTAGCGATCTGTGGTAAAGTTAGTGAATTAGGAAAACAATTTTATTGATCATTTTCAAAGAAAAAGGAACGAACCTGGATGGATCTGTCTGTGCCCTATCTATGTACTCATAGAAGCAAACAATGACCAGCGGGTTGGGGAGGGGGGTGATAGGGCAGAGATATATTCTTTGCATGTTCATATCGTATTCAATATTACATTTTTGTTTCTGAAACTTGCCGTATAGATATTCTCAGGTTTCCTCTATCGGCCTGAATTTAAACTCCTGAAATCGGAGTTAATTTCTATTCATACATTTTTGGGAGAAGAGAGCAACCCTACCTGGTTCTGGAAGCAGGATGTGCACCATCACTGGGTTAAAAACCACGGCGGAGAGAGACTGAGGAGACATTTTTCGTTTGAAATTAGATAATCCATTAAATATGACACCAAGGACGCTCAGGCTTTGCATATAGATAGGTCTAGGGTTCCTCTAGCAATCGGTGGTAAAGTTAGTGAATTTGGAGACAATTTCTATTGATCATTTTCAAAGAAAAGGGAACGAACCTGGATCTGTCTGTGCCCTATCTGTGTACTCATAGAAAAAAACAATTTCCAGCGGGTTGAGGAGGGGGGTGATCGGGCAGAGATATATTCCTTGCATGTTCATATCGTATTCAATGTTACATTTTTGTTCCTGAAACCTGGCCTATAAAAAGCCCCCGGTTTCCTTTATTGGCCTGAATTGAAACTCCTGAAATCGGAGTTAATTTCTATTGATACATTTTGAGAACAACAGAGCAAACCTACCTTGTTCTGGAAGCTGCATGTGCACCATCACTGGTTTAAAAGCCACGGCGGAGAGTGACTGAGAAGAAATGTTTCGTTTGAAATTAGATATTCCATTAAATATGACATCGAGGAAGTTCAGGTTTTGCATATAGATAGGTCTAGGGTTCCTCTAGCGATCGGTGGTAAAGTTAGTGAATTTGGAGAAAATTTCTATTGATCATTTAAAACAAAAAAGGGAACGAACGAACCTGGATCTGTCTGTGCCCTATCTATGTACTCATAGAAGCAAACAATGACCAGCGGGTTGGGGAGGGGGGTGATAGGGCAGAGATATAGTCTTTGCATGTTCATATCGTATTCAATATTACATTTCTGTTTCTGAAACTTGCCCTATAGATATTTCCAGGTTTCCTCTATCGGCCTGAATTTAAACTCCTGAAATCGGAGTTAATTTTTATTCATACATTTTTGGGAGAAGAGAGTAACCCTACCTTGTTCTGGAAGCTGCATGTGCACCATCACTGGGTTAAAAGCCACGGCGGAGAGTGACTGAGGAGAAATATTTCGTTTGAAATTAGATAATCCATTAAATATGACATCGAGGAAGCTCAGGTTTTGCATAAAGATAGGTCTAGGGTTCCGCTAGCGATCTGTGGTAAAGTTAGTGAATTAGGAAAAAAATTCTATTGATCATTTTCAAAGAAAAAGGAACGAACCTGGATGGATCCGTCTGTGCCCTATCTATGTACTCATAGAAGCAAACAATGACCAGCGGGTTGGGGAGGGGGGTGATAGGGCAGAGATATATTCTTTGCATGTTCATATCGTATTCAATATTACATTTTTGTTTCTGAAACTTGCCCTATAGATATTCTCAGGTTTCCTCTATCGGCCTGAATTTAAACTCCTGAAATCGGAGTTAATTTCTATTCATACATTTTTGGGAGAAGAGAGCAACCCTACCTTGTTCTGGAAGCAGGATGTGCACCATCACTGGGTTAAAAACCACGGCGGAGAGAGACTGAGGAGACATTTTTCGTTTGAAATTAGATAATCCATTAAATATGACACCAAGGAAGCTCAGGCTTTGCATATAGATAGGTCTAGGGTTCCTCTAGCAATCGGTGGTAAAGTTAGTGAATTTGGAGACAATTTCTATTGATCATTTTCAAAGCAAAGGGAAGGAACCTGGATCTGTCTGTGCCCTATCTGTGTACTCATAGAAGCAAACAATGACCAGCGGGTTGGGGAGGGGGGTGATAGGGCAGAGATATAGTCTTTGCATGTTCATATCGTATTCAATATTACATTTCTGTTTCTGAAACTTGCCCTATAGATATTTCCAGGTTTCCTCTATCGGCCTGAATTTAAACTCCTGAAATCGGAGTTAATTTTTATTCATACATTTTTGGGAGAAGAGAGCAACCCTACCTTGTTCTGGAAGCTGCATGTGCACCATCACTGGGTTAAAAGCCACGGCGGAGAGTGACTGAGGAGAAATATTTCGTTTGAAATTAGATAATCCATTAAATATGACATCGAGGAAGCTCAGGTTTTGCATAAAGATAGGTCTAGGGTTCCTCTAGCGATCTGTGGTAAAGTTAGTGAATTAGGAAAACAATTTTATTGATCATTTTCAAAGAAAAAGGAACGAACCTGGATGGATCTGTCTGTGCCCTATCTATGTACTCATAGAAGCAAACAATGACCAGCGGGTTGGGGAGGGGGGTGATAGGGCAGAGATATATTCTTTGCATGTTCATATCGTATTCAATATTACATTTTTGTTTCTGAAACTTGCCGTATAGATATTCTCAGGTTTCCTCTATCGGCCTGAATTTAAACTCCTGAAATCGGAGTTAATTTCTATTCATACATTTTTGGGAGAAGAGAGCAACCCTACCTGGTTCTGGAAGCAGGATGTGCACCATCACTGGGTTAAAAACCACGGCGGGAGAGACTGAGGAGACATTTTTCGTTTGAAATTAGATAATCCATTAAATATGACACCAAGGACGCTCAGCTTTGCATATAGATAGGTCTAGGGTTCCTCTAGCAATCGGTGGTAAAGTTAGTGAATTTGGAGACAATTTCTATTGATCATTTTCAAAGCAAAGGGAAGGAACCTGGATCTGTCTGTGCCCTATCTGTGTACTCATAGAAAAAAACAATGACCAGCGGGTAGGGGAGGGGGGTGATCGGGCAGAGATATATTCTTTGCATGTTCATATCGTATTTAATGTTACATTTTTGTTCCTGAAACCTGGCCTATAAAAAGCCCCCGGTTTCCTTTATTGGCCTGAATTGAAACTCCTGAAATCGGAGTTAATTTCTATTCATACATTTCGAGAACAACAGAGCAAACCTACCTTGTTCTGGAAGCTGCATGTGCACCATCACTGGGTTAAAAGCCACGGCGGAGAGTGACTGAGGAGAAATGTTTCGTTTGAAATTAGATATTCCATTAAATATGACATCGAGGAAGTTCAGGTTTTGCATATAGATAGGTCTAGGGTTCCTTTAGCGATCGGTGGTAAAGTTAGTGAATTTGGAGAAAATTTATATTGATCATTTTCAAAGAAAAGGGAACGAACCTGGATCTGACTTCGCCCTATCTATGTACTCATAGAAGCAAACAATGACCAGCTGGTTGGGGAGGGGGGTAAAAGGGCAGAGATATATTCTTTGCATGTTCATATCGTATTCAATATTACATTTTTGATTCTGAAACTTGCCCTATAGATAGTCCAAGGTTTCCTCTATCGGCCTGAATTTAAACTCCTGAAATCGGAGTTAATTTCTATTGATACATTTTTGGGAGAAGAGAGCAACCCTTCCTGGTTCTGGAAGCAGGATGTGCATCATCACTGGGTTAAAAGCCACAGCGGAGAGTGACTGAGAAGAAATGTTTCGTTTGAAATTAGATATTCCATTAAATATGACATCGAGGAAGTTCAGGTTTTGCATATAGATAGGTCTAGGGTTCCTCTAGCGATCGGTGGTAAAGTTAGTGAATTTGGAGAAAATTTCTATTGATCATTTAAAACAAAAAAGGGAACGAACGAACCTGGATCTGTCTGTGCCCTATCTATGTACTCATAGAAGCAAACAATGACCAGCGGGTTGGGGAGGGGGGTGATAGGGCAGAGATATAGTCTTTGCATGTTCATATCGTATTCAATATTACATTTCTGTTTCTGAAACTTGCCCTATAGATATTTCCAGGTTTCCTCTATCGGCCTGAATTTAAACTCCTGAAATCGGAGTTAATTTTTATTCATACATTTTTGGGAGAAGAGAGCAACCCTACCTTGTTCTGGAAGCTGCATGTGCACCATCACTGGGTTAAAAGCCACGGCGGAGAGTGACTGAGGAAAAATATTTCGTTTGAAATTAGATAATCCATTAAATATGACATCGAGGAAGTTCAGGTTTTGCATATAGATAGGTCTAGGGTTCCTCTAGCGATCGGAGGTAAAGTTAGTGAATTTGGAGAAAATTTCTATTGATCATTTAAAACAAAAACGTTTGAAATTAGATAATCCATTAAATATGACATCGAGGAAGTTCAGGTTTTGCATATAGATAGGTCTAGGGTTCCTCTAGCGATCGGAGGTAAAGTTAGTGAATTTGGAGAAAATTTCTATTGATCATTTAAAACAAAAAAGGGAACGAACCTGGATCTGTCTGTGCCCTATCTATGTACTCATAGAAGCAAACAATGACCAGCGGGTTGGGGAGGGGGGTGATAGGGCAGAGATATAGTCTTTGCATGTTCATATCGTATTCAATATTACATTTCTGTTTCTGAAACTTGCCCTATAGATATTTCCAGGTTTCCTCTATCGGCCTGAATTTAAACTCCTGAAATCGGAGTTAATTTTTATTCATACATTTTTGGGAGAAGAGAGCAACCCTACCTTGTTCTGGAAGCTGCATGTGCACCATCACTGGGTTAAAAGCCACGGCGGAGAGTGACTGAGGAGAAATATTTCGTTTGAAATTAGATAATCCGTTAAATATGACATCGGGGAAGCTCAGGTTTTGCATAAAGATAGGTCTAGGGTTCCTCTAGCGATCTGTGGTAAAGTTAGTGAATTAGGAAAAAAATTCTATTGATCATTTTCAAAGAAAAAGGAACGAACCTGGATGGATCCGTCTGTGCCCTATCTATGTACTCATAGAAGCAAACAATGACCAGCGGGTTGGGGAGGGGGGGTGATAGGGCAGAGATATATTCTTTGCATGTTCATATCGTATTCAATATTACATTTTTGTTTCTGAAACTTGCCCTATAGATATTCTCAGGTTTCCTCTATCGGCCTGAATTTAAACTCCTGAAATCGGAGTTAATTTCTATTCATACATTTTTGGGAGAAGAGAGCAACCCTACCTGGTTCTGGAAGCAGGATGTGCACCATCACTGGGTTAAAAACCACGGCGGAGAGAGACTGAGGAGACATTTTTCGTTTGAAATTAGATAATCCATTAAATATGACACCAAGGAAGCTCAGGCTTTGCATATAGATAGGTCTAGGGTTCCTCTAGCAATCGGTGGTAAAGTTAGTGAATTTGGAGACAATTTCTATTGATCATTTTCAAAGCAAAGGGAAGGAACCTGGATCTGTCTGTGCCCTATCTGTGTACTCATAGAAAAAAACAATGACCAGCGGGTTGGGGAGGGGTGTTTGGGCAGAGATATATTCTTTGCATGTTCATATCGTATTTAATGTTACATTTTTGTTCCTGAAACCTGGCCTATAAAAAGCCCCCGGTTTCCTTTATTGGCCTGAATTGAAACTCCTGAAATCGGAGTTAATTTCTATTCATACATTTCGAGAACAACAGAGCAACCCTACCTTGTTCTGGAAGCTGCATGTGCACCATCACTGGGTTAAAAGCCACGGCGGAGAGTGACTGAGGAGAAATGTTTCGTTTGAAATTATATATTACATTAAATATGACATCGAGGAAGCTCAGGTTTTGCATATAGATAGGTCTAGGGTTCCTCTAGCGATCTGTGGTAAAGTTAGTGAATTTGGAGAAAATTTATATTGATCATTTTCAAAGAAAAGGGAACGAACCTGGATCTGACTTCGCCCTATCTATGTACTCATAGAAGCAAACAATGACCAGCTGGTTGGGGAGGGGGGTGATAGGGCAGAGATATATTCTTTGCATGTTCATATCGTATTCAATATTACATTTTTGATTCTGAAACTTGCCCTATAGATAGTCCAAGGTTTCCTCTATCGGCCTGAATTTAAACTCCTGAAATCGGAGTTAATTTCTATTGATACATTTTTGGGAGAAGAGAGCAACCCTACCTGGTTCTGGAAGCAGGATGAGCACCATCACTGGGTTAAAAACCACGGCGGAGAGAGACTGAGGAGAAATTTTTCGTTTGAAATTAGATAATCCATTAAATATGACACCGAGGAAGCTCAGGCTTTGCATATAGATAGGTCTAGGGTTCCTCTAGCAATCGTTGGTAAAGTTAGTGAATTTTATAGACAATTTCTATTGATCATTTTCAAAGCAAAGGGAAGGAACCTGGATCTGTCTGTGCCCTATCTGTGTACTCATAGAAAAAACAATGACCAGCGGGTTGGGGAGGGGGGTGATCGGGCAGAGATATATTCTTTGCATGTTCATATCGTATTTAATGTTACATTTTTGTTCCTGAAACCTGGCCTATAAAAAGCCCCCGGTTTCCTTTATTGGCCTGAATTGAAACTCCTGAAATCGGAGTTAATTTCTATTCATACATTTTGAGAACAACAGAGCAACCCTACCTTGTTCTGGAAGCTGCATGTGCACCATCACTGGGTTAAAAGCCACGGCGGAGAGTGACTGAGGAGAAATGTTTCGTTTGAAATTAGATATTTCATTAAATATGACATCGAGCAAGCTCAGGTTTTGCATAAAGATAGGTGTAGGGTTCCTCTAGCGATCTGTGGTAAAGTTAGTGAATCAGGAGAAAATTTCTATTGATCATTTTCAAAGAAAAGGGAACGAACCTGGATCTGTCTGTGCTCTATCTATGTACTCATAGAAGCAAACAATGACCAGCGGGTTGGGGAGGGGGTGATAGGGCAGAGATATATTCTTTGCATGTTCATATCGTATTCAATATTACATTTTTGTTCCTGAAACCTGGCCTATAAAAAGCCCCCGGTTTCCTTTATTGGCCTGAATTGAAACTCCTGAAATCGGAGTTAATTTCTATTCATACATTTCGAGAACAACAGAGCAACCCTACCTTGTTCTGGAAGCTGCATGTGCACCATCACTGGGTTAAAAGCCACGGCGGAGAGTGACTGAGGAGAAATGTTTCGTTTGAAATTATATATTACATTAAATATGACATCGAGGAAGCTCAGGTTTTGCATATAGATAGGTCTAGGGTTCCTCTAGCGATCTTTGGTAAAGTTAGTGAATTAGGAGAAAATTTATATTGATCATTTTCAAAGAAAAGGGAACGAACCTGGATCTGACTTCGCCCTATCTATGTACTCATAGAAGCAAACAATGACCAGCTGGTTGGGGAGGGGGGTGATAGGGCAGAGATATATTCTTTGCATGTTCATATCGTATTCAATATTACATTTTTGATTCTGAAACTTGCCCTATAGATAGTCCAAGGTTTCCTTTATCGGCCTGAATTTAAACTCCTGAAATCGGAGTTAATTTCTATTGATACATTTTTGGGAGAAGAGAGCAACCCTTCCTGGTTCTGGAAGCAGGATGTGCACCATCACTGGGTTAAAAGCCACAGCGGAGAGTGACTGAGAAGAAATGTTTCGTTTGAAATTAGATATTCCATTAAATATGACATCGAGGAAGTTCAGGTTTTGCATATAGATAGGTCTAGGGTTCCTCTAGCGATCGGTGGTAAAGTTAGTGAATTTGGAGAAAATTTCTATTGATCATTTAAAACAAAAAAGGGAACGAACGAACCTGGATCTGTCTGTGCCCTATCTATGTACTCATAGAAGCAAACAATGACCAGCGGGTTGGGGAGGGGGGTGATAGGGCAGAGATATAGTCTTTGCATGTTCATATCGTATTCAATATTACATTTCTGTTTCTGAAACTTGCCCTATAGATATTTCCAGGTTTCCTCTATCGGCCTGAATTTAAACTCCTGAAATCGGAGTTAATTTTTATTCATACATTTTTGGGAGAAGAGAGCAACCCTACCTTGTTCTGGAAGCTGCATGTGCACCATCACTGGGTTAAAAGCCACGGCGGAGAGTGACTGAGGAAAAATATTTCGTTTGAAATTAGATAATCCATTAAATATGACATCGAGGAAGTTCAGGTTTTGCATATAGATAGGTCTAGGGTTCCTCTAGCGATCGGAGGTAAAGTTAGTGAATTTGGAGAAAATTTCTATTGATCATTTAAAACAAAAACGTTTGAAATTAGATAATCCATTAAATATGACATCGAGGAAGTTCAGGTTTTGCATATAGATAGGTCTAGGGTTCCTCTAGCGATCGGAGGTAAAGTTAGTGAATTTGGAGAAAATTTCTATTGATCATTTAAAACAAAAAAGGGAACGAACCTGGATCTGTCTGTGCCCTATCTATGTACTCATAGAAGCAAACAATGACCAGCGGGTTGGGGAGGGGGGTGATAGGGCAGAGATATAGTCTTTGCATGTTCATATCGTATTCAATATTACATTTCTGTTTCTGAAACTTGCCCTATAGATATTTCCAGGTTTCCTCTATCGGCCTGAATTTAAACTCCTGAAATCGGAGTTAATTTTTATTCATACATTTTTGGGAGAAGAGAGCAACCCTACCTTGTTCTGGGAGCTGCATGTGCACCATCACTGGGTTAAAAGCCACGGCGGAGAGTGACTGAGGAGAAATATTTCGTTTGAAATTAGATAATCCATTAAATATGACATCGGGGAAGCTCAGGTTTTGCATAAAGATAGGTCTAGGGTTCCTCTAGCGATCTGTGGTAAAGTTAGTGAATTAGGAAAAAAATTCTATTGATCATTTTCAAAGAAAAAGGAACGAACCTGGATGGATCCGTCTGTGCCCTATCTATGTACTCATAGAAGCAAACAATGACCAGCGGGTTGGGGAGGGGGGTGATAGGGCAGAGATATATTCTTTGCATGTTCATATCGTATTCAATATTACATTTTTGTTTCTGAAACTTGCCCTATAGATATTCTCAGGTTTCCTCTATCGGCCTGAATTTAAACTCCTGAAATCGGAGTTAATTTCTATTCATACATTTTTGGGAGAAGAGAGCAACCCTACCTGGTTCTGGAAGCAGGATGTGCACCATCACTGGGTTAAAAACCACGGCGGAGAGAGACTGAGGAGACATTTTTCGTTTGAAATTAGATAATCCATTAAATATGACACCAAGGAAGCTCAGGCTTTGCATATAGATAGGTCTAGGGTTCCTCTAGCAATCGGTGGTAAAGTTAGTGAATTTGGAGACAATTTCTATTGATCATTTTCAAAGCAAAGGGAAGGAACCTGGATCTGTCTGTGCCCTATCTGTGTACTCATAGAAAAAAACAATGACCAGCGGGTTGGGGAGGGGTGTTTGGGCAGA
This sequence comes from Luidia sarsii, assembly GCA_949987565.1. Taxonomy (NCBI): domain Eukaryota; kingdom Metazoa; phylum Echinodermata; class Asteroidea; order Paxillosida; family Luidiidae; genus Luidia; species Luidia sarsii. The sequence continues at coordinate 18,672,967 of OX465109.1, read as the reverse complement.
GATATATTCTTTGCATGTTCATATCGTATTTAATGTTACATTTTTGTTCCTGAAACCTGGCCTATAAAAAGCCCCCGGTTTCCTTTATTGGCCTGAATTGAAACTCCTGAAATCGGAGTTAATTTCTATTCATACATTTCGAGAACAACAGAGCAACCCTACCTTGTTCTGGAAGCTGCATGTGCACCATCACTGGGTTAAAAGCCACGGCGGAGAGTGACTGAGGAGAAATGTTTCGTTTGAATTTATATATTACATTAAATATGACATCGAGGAAGCTCAGGTTTTGCATATAGATAGGTCTAGGGTTCCTCTAGCGATCTGTGGTAAAGTTAGTGAATTAGGAGAAAATTTATATTGATCATTTTCAAAGAAAAGGGAACGAACCTGGATCTGACTTCGCCCTATCTATGTACTCATAGAAGCAAACAATGACCAGCTGGTTGGGGAGGGGGGTGATAGGGCAGAGATATATTCTTTGCATGTTCATATCGTATTCAATATTACATTTTTGATTCTGAAACTTGCCCTATAGATAGTCCAAGGTTTCCTCTATCGGCCTGAATTTAAACTCCTGAAATCGGAGTTAATTTCTATTGATACATTTTTGGGAGAAGAGAGCAACCCTACCTGGTTCGGGAAGCAGGATGAGCACCATCACTGGGTTAAAAACCACGGCGGAGAGAGACTGAGGAGAAATTTTTCGTTTGAAATTAGATAATCCATTAAATATGACACCGAGGAAGCTCAGGCTTTGCATATAGATAGGTCTAGGGTTCCTCTAGCAATCGTTGGTAAAGTTAGTGAATTTTATAGACAATTTCTATTGATCATTTTCAAAGCAAAGGGAAGGAACCTGGATCTGTCTGTGCCCTATCTGTGTACTCATAGAAAAAACAATGACCAGCGGGTTGGGGAGGGGGGTGATCGGGCAGAGATATATTCTTTGCATGTTCATATCGTATTTAATGTTACATTTTTGTTCCTGAAACCTGGCCTATAAAAAGCCCCCGGTTTCCTTTATTGGCCTGAATTGAAACTCCTGAATTCGGAGTTAATTTCTATTGATACATTTTGAGAACAACAGAGCAACCCTACCTTGTTCTGGAAGCTGCATGTGCACCATCACTGGGTTAAAAGCCACGGCGGAGAGTGACTGAGGAGAAATGTTTCGTTTGAAATTAGATATTTCATTAAATATGACATCGAGCAAGCTCAGGTTTTGCATAAAGATAGGTGTAGGGTTCCTCTAGCGATCTGTGGTAAAGTTAGTGAATCAGGAGAAAATTTCTATTGATCATTTTCAAAGAAAAGGGAACGAACCTGGATCTGTCTGTGCTCTATCTATGTACTCATAGAAGCAAACAATGACCAGCGGGTTGGGGAGGGGGTGATAGGGCAGAGATATATTCTTTGCATGTTCATATCGTATTCAATATTACATTTTTGTTTCTGAAACTTGCCCTATAGATAAACCCAGGTTTCCTCTATCGGCCTGAATTGAAACTCCTGAAATCGGAGTTAATTTTTATTCATACATTTTTGGGAGAAGAGAGCAACCCTACCTGGTTCTGGAAGCAGGATGTGCACCATCACTGGGTTAAAATCCACGGCGGAGAGTGACTGAGGAGAAATATTTCGTTTGAAATTAGATAATCCATTAAATATGACATCGAGGAAGCTCAGGTTTTGCATATTGATAGGTCTAGGGTTCCTCTAGCAATCGGTGGTAAAGTTAGTGAATTTGGAGACAATTTCTATTGATCATTTTCAAAGAAAAGGGAACGAACCTGGATCTGTCTGTGCCCTATCTGTGTACTTATAGAAAAAACAATGACCAGCGGGTTGGGGAGGGGGGTTATCGGGGAGAGATATATTATTTGCATGTTCATATCGTATTCAATATTACATTTTTGTTCCTGAAACCTGGCCTATAAAAAGCTGCCATTGTCCAGTCGCTGGCATTATGGTCGACGGCAGAGAGTAACTGAGTAGGAAGATAGGGTTTGCAAATTAATAATTTATTAAATATGATGCTGACGAGATTCAAATTTGCCAGAAGAAGAGGTCTAGAGTTCTTCTGACGACAAGTGTTAAAGTTACTGAGTTTGGAAAACATTTCTTTTGATGGTTTTCCACGGAAAGGCAACGACCCTTCATTTGTCTGAGTGTCAACTGTGTATTCATACGAGCGGACGTAGATTCGCAGATTTTGGAGGTGATGGGCAGAGATATATTCCTTGCGGGTTCATATCGTATTATATTTTAGGTTTTGATTCTTGAAACTTGGCTTGAAAGTAGCCCTAGGATTCCTCGAATGGCCTGAGTCAAAACATCTGAATTCGCTGGCATTATGGTCGACGGCAGAGAGTAACTGAGTAGGAAGATAGGGTTTGCAAAATAATATTTCATTAAATATGATGCTGACGAGATTCAAATTTGCCCTAGGAAGAGGTCTAGGGTTCCTCTAACGACAAGTGTTAAAGTTACTGAGTTTGGAAAACATTTCTTTTGATGGTTTTCCACGGAAAGGCAACGATCCTTCATCTGTCTGTGTGTCAACTGTGTATTCATACGAGCGGACGTTGATTCGCAGATTTTGGATGTGATGGGCAGAGATATATTCCTTGCGTGTTTATATCGTATTACATTTTAGGTTTTGATTCTTGAAACTTGGCTTGAAAGTAGCCCTAGGATTCCTCGAATGGCCTAGGTCAAAACATCTGAATTCTGAGTCAATTTCTATTCAAACATTTTCAGGAGAAGGGAGCGACCCTACCTGTTTCTCTGAGCTGCCATTGTCCAGTCGCTGGCATTATGGTCGACGGCAGAGAGTAACTGAGTAGGAAGATAGGGTTTGCAAAATAATAGTTCATTAAATATGATGTTGACGAGATTCAAATTTGCCCTAGGAAGAGGTCTAGGGTTCCTCTAACGACAAGTGTTAAAGTTACTGAGTTTGAAGAACATTTCTTTTGATGGTTTTCCACGGAAAGGCAACGACCCTTCATCTGTCTGAGTGTCAACTGTGTATTCATACGAGCGGACGTTGATTCGCAGATTTTGGAGGTGATGGGCAGAGATTTATTACTTGAGTGTTCATATCGTATTACATTTGAAGTTTTGATTCTTGAAAAATGGCTTTAAAGTAGCCCTAGGATTCCTGGAATGGCCTGAGTCAAAACATCTGAATTCGGAATCAATTTCTATTCAAACATTTTCAGGAGAAGGGAGCGACCCTACCTGTTTCTCTGAGCTGCCATTGTCCAGTCGCTGGCATTATGGTAGAAGGCAGAGAGTAACTGAGTAGGAAGATAGGGTTTGCAAATTAATATTTCATTAAATATGATGCTGACGAGATTCAAATTTGCCCTAGGAAGAGGTCTAGGGTTCCTCTAACGACAAGTGTTAAAGTTACTGAGTTTGGAGAACAATTCTTTTGATGGTTTTCCACGGAAAGGCAACGACCCTTCATCTGTCTGAGTGTCAACTGTGTATATTCATACGTGCGGACGTTGAATCGCAGATTATGGAGGTGATGGGCAGAGATATATTCCTTGCGTGTGCATATCGTATTACATTTGAAGTTTTGATTCTTGAGACTTGGCTTAAAAGTAGCCCTAGGATTCCTCGAATGGCCTGAGTCAAAACATCTGAATTCGGAGTCAATTTCTATTCCAACATTTTCAGGAGAAGGAACCGACCGTAGGCTATATGTTTCTCTGAGCTGCCTTTGTCCGGTCGCTGGCATTATGGTCGACGGCAGAGAGTAACTGAGTAGGAAGATAGGGTTTGCAAAATAATATTTCATTAAATATGATGCTGACGAGATTCAAATTTGCCCTAGGAAGAGGTCTAGGGTTCCTCTAATGACAAGTGTTAAAGTTACTGAGTTTGGAGAACATTTCTTTTGATGGTTTTCAACGGAAAGGCAACGACCCTTCATTTGTCTGAGTGTCAACTGTGTATATTCATACGTGCGGACGTGGAATCGCAGATTTTTGAAGTGATGGGCAGAGATATATTCCTTGCGTGTTCATATCGTAATACATTTTAGGTTTTGATTCTTGAAACTTGGCTTGAAAGTAGCCCTAGGATTCCTCGAATGGCCTGAGTTAAAACATGTGAATTCGGGGTCAATTTCTATTAAAACATTTTCAAGAGAAGGGAGCGACCCTACCTGTTTCTCTGAGCTGCCATTGTCCAGTCGCTGGCATTATGGTCGACGGCAGACAGTAACTAAGTAGGAAGATAGGGTTTGCAAATTAATATTTCATTAAATATGATGCTGAGGAGATTCAAATTTGCCCTAAGAAGAGGTCTAGGGTTCCTCTATCGACAAGTGTTAAAGTTACTGAGTTTGGAAAACATTTCTTTTGATGGTTTTCCAGGGAAAGGCAACGATCCTTCATCTGTCTGAGTGTCAACTGTGTATTCATACGAGCGGACGTTGATTCGCAGATTTTGGAGGTGATGGGCAGAGATATATTCCTTGCGTGTTCATATCGTATTACATTTTAGGTTTTGATTCTTGAAACTTGGCTTGAAAGTAGCCCTAGGATTCCTCGAATGGCCTAGGTCAAAACATCTGAATTCTGAGTCAATTTCTATTCAAACATTTTCAGGAGAAGGGAGCGACCCTACCTGTTTCTCTGAGCTGCCATTGTCCAGTCGCTGGCATTATGGTCGACGGCAGAGAGTAACTGAGTAGGAAGATAGGGTTTGCAAATTAATACTTCATTAAATATGATGCTGACGAGATTCAAATTTGCCCTAGGAAGAGGTCTAGGGTTCCTCTAACGACAAGTGTTAAAGTTACTGAGTTTGAAGAACATTTCTTTTGATGGTTTTCCACGGAAAGGCAACGACCCTTCATCTGTCTGAGTGTCAACTGTGTATTCATACGAGCGGACGTTGATTCGCAGATTTTGGAGGTGATGGGCAGAGATTTATTACTTGAGTGTTCATATCGTATTACATTTGAAGTTTTGATTCTTGAAACTTGGCTTGAAAGTAGCCCTAGGATTCCTCGAATGGCCTAAGTCAAAACATCTGAATTCTGAGTCAATTTCTATTCAAACATTTTCAGGAGAAGGGAGCGACCCTACCTGTTTCTCTGAGCTGCCATTGTCCGGTCGCTGGCATTATGGTCGACGGCAGACAGTAACTGAGTAGGAAGATAGGGTTTGCAAATTCATATTTCATTAAATATGATGCTGACGAGATTCAAATTTGCCCTAAGAACAGGTCTAGGGTTCCTCTAACGACAAGTGTTAAAGTTACTGAGTTTGGAGAACATTTCTTTTGATGGTTTTCCACGAAAAGGCAACGATCCTTCATCTGTCTGAGTGTCAACTGTGTATTCATACGAGCGGACGTTGATTCGCAGATTTTGGAGGTGATGGGCAGAGATATATTCCTTTCGTGTTCATATCGTATTACATTTTAGGTTTTGATTCTTGAAACTTGGCTTGAAAGTAGCCCTAGGATTCCTCGAATGGCCTAAGTCAAAACATCTGAATTCTGAGTCAATTTCTATTCAAACATTTTCAGGAGAAGGGAGCGACCCTACCTGTTTCTCTGAGCTGCCATTGTCCAGTCGCTGGCATTATGGTCGAAGGCAGAGAGTAACTGAGTAGGAAGATAGGGTTTGCAAATTAATATTTCATTAAATATGATGCTGACGAGATTCAAATTTGCCCTAGGAAGAGGTCTAGGGTTCCTCTAACGACAAGTGTTAAAGTTACTGAGTTTGGAGAACATTTCTTTTGATGGTTTTCCACGGAAAGGCAACGACCCTTCATCTGTCTGAGTGTCAACTGTGTATATTCATACGTGCGGACGTTGAATCGCAGATTTTGGAGGTGATGGGCAGAGATATATTCCTTGCGTGTGCATATCGTATTACATTTGAAGTTTTGATTCTTGAGACTTGGCTTGAAAGTAGCCCTAGGATTCCTCGAATGGCCTGAGTCAAAACATCTGAATTCGGAGTCGATTTCTATTCAAACATTTTCAGGAGAAGGAACCGACCCTAGGCTATATGTTTCTCTGAGCTGCCTTTGTCCGGTCGCTGGCATTATGGTCGACGGCAGAGAGTAACTGAGTAGGAAGATAGGGTTTGCAAAATAATATTTCATTAAATATGATGCTGACGAGATTCAAATTTGCCCTAGGAAGAGGTCTAGGGTTCCTCTAACGACAAGTGTTAAAGTTACTGAGTTTGGAGAACATTTCTTTTGATGGTTTTCAAAGGAAAGGCAACGACCCTTCATTTGTCTGAGTGTCAACTGTGTATATTCATACGTGCGGACGTGGAATCGCAGATTTTTGAAGTGATGGGCAGAGATATATTCCTTGCGTGTTCATATCGTAATACATTTTAGGTTTTGATTCTTGAAACTTGGCTTGAAAGTAGCCCTAGGATTCCTCGAATGGCCTAAGTCAAAACATCTGAATTCTGAGTCAATTTCTATTCAAACATTTTCAGGAGAAGGGAGCGACCCTACCTGTTTCTCTGAGCTGCCATTGTCCAGTCGCTGGCATTATGGTCGAAGGCAGAGAGTAACTGAGTAGGAAGATAGGGTTTGCAAATTAATATTTCATTAAATATGATGCTGACGAGATTCAAATTTGCCCTAGGAAGAGGTCTAGGGTTCCTCTAACGACAAGTGTTAAAGTTACTGAGTTTGGAGAACATTTCTTTTGATGGTTTTCCACGGAAAGGCAACGACCCTTCATCTGTCTGAGTGTCAACTGTGTATATTCATACGTGCGGACGTTGAATCGCAGATTTTGGAGGTGATGGGCAGAGATATATTCCTTGCGTGTGCATATTGTATTACATTTGAAGTTTTGATTCTTGAGACTTGGCTTGAAAGTAGCCCTAGGATTCCTCGAATGGCCTGAGTCAAAACATCTGAATTCGGAGTCGATTTCTATTCAAACATTTTCAGGAGAAGGAACCGACCCTAGGCTATATGTTTCTCTGAGCTGCCTTTGTCCGGTCGCTGGCATTATGGTCGACGGCAGAGAGTAACTGAGTAGGAAGATAGGGTTTGCAAAATAATATTTCATTAAATATGATGCTGACGAGATTCAAATTTGCCCTAGGAAGAGGTCTAGGGTTCCTCTAATGACAAGTGTTAAAGTTACTGAGTTTGGAGAACATTTCTTTTGATGGTTTTCAACGGAAAGGCAACGACCCTTCATTTGTCTGAGTGTCAACTGTGTATATTCATACGTGCGGACGTGGAATCGCAGATTTTTGAAGTGATGGGCAGAGATATATTCCTTGCGTGTTCATATCGTAATACATTTTAGGTTTTGATTCTTGAAACTTGGCTTGAAAGTAGCCCTAGGATTCCTCGAATGGCCTGAGTTAAAACATGTGAATTCGGGGTCAATTTCTATTAAAACATTTTCAAGAGAAGGGAGCGACCCTACCTGTTTCTCTGAGCTGCCATTGTCCAGTCGCTGGCATTATGGTCGACGGCAGACAGTAACTAAGTAGGAAGATAGGGTTTGCAAATTAATATTTCATTAAATATGATGCTGAGGAGATTCAAATTTGCCCTAAGAAGAGGTCTAGGGTTCCTCTATCGACAAGTGTTAAAGTTACTGAGTTTGGAAAACATTTCTTTTGATGGTTTTCCAGGGAAAGGCAACGATCCTTCATCTGTCTGAGTGTCAACTGTGTATTCATACGAGCGGACGTTGATTCGCAGATTTTGGAGGTGATGGGCAGAGATATATTCCTTGCGTGTTCATATCGTATTACATTTTAGGTTTTGATTCTTGAAACTTGGCTTGAAAGTAGCCCTAGGATTCCTCGAATGGCCTAGGTCAAAACATCTGAATTCTGAGTCAATTTCTATTCAAACATTTTCAGGAGAAGGGAGCGACCCTACCTGTTTCTCTGAGCTGCCATTGTCCAGTCGCTGGCATTATGGTCGACGGCAGAGAGTAACTGAGTAGGAAGATAGGGTTTGCAAATTAATACTTCATTAAATATGATGCTGACGAGATTCAAATTTGCCCTAGGAAGAGGTCTAGGGTTCCTCTAACGACAAGTGTTAAAGTTACTGAGTTTGAAGAACATTTCTTTTGATGGTTTTCCACGGAAAGGCAACGACCCTTCATCTGTCTGAGTGTCAACTGTGTATTCATACGAGCGGACGTTGATTCGCAGATTTTGGAGGTGATGGGCAGAGATTTATTACTTGAGTGTTCATATCGTATTACATTTGAAGTTTTGATTCTTGAAACTTGGCTTGAAAGTAGCCCTAGGATTCCTCGAATGGCGTAAGTCAAAACATCTGAATTCTGAGTCAATTTCTATTCAAACATTTTCAGGAGAAGGGAGCGACCCTACCTGTTTCTCTGAGCTGCCATTGTCCGGTCGCTGGCATTATGGTCGACGGCAGACAGTAACTGAGTAGGAAGATAGGGTTTGCAAATTCATATTTCATTAAATATGATGCTGACGAGATTCAAATTTGCCCTAAGAACAGGTCTAGGGTTCCTCTAACGACAAGTGTTAAAGTTACTGAGTTTGGAGAACATTTCTTTTGATGGTTTTCCACGAAAAGGCAACGATCCTTCATCTGTCTGAGTGTCAACTGTGTATTAATACGAGCGGACGTTGATTCGCAGATTTTGGAGGTGATGGGCAGAGATATATTCCTTGCGGGTTCATATCGTATTACATTTTAGGTTTTGATTCTTGAAACTTGGCTTGAAAGTAGCCCTAGGATTCCTCGAATGGCCTAAGTCAAAACATCTGAATTCTGAGTCAATTTCTATTCAAACATTTTCAGGAGAAGGGAGCGACCCTACCTGTTTCTCTGAGCTGCCATTGTCCAGTCGCTGGCATTATGGTCGAAGGCAGAGAGTAACTGAGTAGGAAGATAGGGTTTGCAAATTAATATTTCATTAAATATGATGCTGACGAGATTCAAATTTGCCCTAGGAAGAGGTCTAGGGTTCCTCTAACGACAAGTGTTAAAGTTACTGAGTTTGGAGAACATTTCTTTTGATGGTTTTCCACGGAAAGGCAACGACCCTTCATCTGTCTGAGTGTCAACTGTGTATATTCATACGTGCGGACGTTGAATCGCAGATTTTGGAGGTGATGGGCAGAGATATATTCCTTGCGTGTGCATATCGTATTACATTTGAAGTTTTGATTCTTGAGACTTGGCTTGAAAGTAGCCCTAGGATTCCTCGAATGGCCTGAGTCAAAACATCTGAATTCGGAGTCGATTTCTATTCAAACATTTTCAGGAGAAGGAACCGACCCTAGGCTATATGTTTCTCTGAGCTGCCTTTGTCCGGTCGCTGGCATTATGGTCGACGGCAGAGAGTAACTGAGTAGGAAGATAGGGTTTGCAAAATAATATTTCATTAAATATGATGCTGACGAGATTCAAATTTGCCCTAGGAAGAGGTCTGGGGTTCCTTTAACGACAAGTGTTAAAGTTACTGAGTTTGGAGAACATTTCTTTTGATGGTTTTCAAAGGAAAGGCAACGACCCTTCATTTGTCTGAGTGTCAACTGTGTATATTCATACGTGCGGACGTGGAATCGCAGATTTTTGAAGTGATGGGCAGAGATATATTCCTTGCGTGTTCATATCGTAATACATTTTAGGTTTTGATTCTTGAAACTTGGCTTGAAAGTAGCCCTAGGATTCCTCGAATGGCCTAAGTCAAAACAGCTGAATTCTGAGTCAATTTCTATTCAAACATTTTCAGGAGAAGGGAGCGACCCTACCTGTTTCTCTGAGCTGCCATTGTCCAGTCGCTGGCATTATGGTCGAAGGCAGAGAGTAACTGAGTAGGAAGATAGGGTTTGCAAATTAATATTTCATTAAATATGATGCTGACGAGATTCAAATTTGCCCTAGGAAGAGGTCTAGGGTTCCTCTAACGACAAGTGTTAAAGTTACTGAGTTTGGAGAACATTTCTTTTGATGGTTTTCCACGGAAAGGCAACGACCCTTCATCTGTCTGAGTGTCAACTGTGTATATTCATACGTGCGGACGTTGAATCGCAGATTTTGGAGGTGATGGGCAGAGATATATTCCTTGCGTGTGCATATCGTATTACATTTGAAGTTTTGATTCTTGAGACTTGGCTTGAAAGTAGCCCTAGGATTCCTCGAATGGCCTGAGTCAAAACATCTGAATTCGGAGTCGATTTCTATTCAAACATTTTCAGGAGAAGGAACCGACCCTAGGCTATATGTTTCTCCGAGCTGCCTTTGTCCGGTCGCTGGCATTATGGTCGACGGCAGAGAGTAACTGAGTAGGAAGATAGGGTTTGCAAAATAATATTTCATTAAATATGATGCTGACGAGATTCAAATTTGCCCTAGGAAGAGGTCTAGGGTTCCTCTAACGACAAGTGTTAAAGTTACTGAGTTTGGAGAACATTTCTTTTGATGGTTTTCAAAGGAAAGGCAACGACCCTTCATTTGTCTGAGTGTCAACTGTGTATATTCATACGTGCGGACGTGGAATCGCAGATTTTTGAAGTGATGGGCAGAGATATATTCCTTGCGTGTTCATATCGTAATACATTTTAGGTTTTGATTCTTGAAACTTGGCTTGAAAGTAGCCCTAGGATTCCTCGAATGGCCTGAGTTAAAACATGTGAATTCGGGGTCAATTTCTATTCAAACATTTTCAGGAGAAGGGAGCGACCCTACCTGTTTCTCTGAGCTGCCATTGTCCGGTCGCTGGCATTATGGTCGACGGCAGACAGTAACTGAGTAGGAAGATAGGGTTTGCAAATTAATATTTCATTAAATATGATGCTGACGAGATTCAAATTTGCCCTAAGAACAGGTCTAGGGTTCTTCTAACGACAAGTGTTAAAGTTACTGAGTTTGGAAAACATTTCTTTTGATGGTTTTCCACGAAAAGGCAACGATCCTTCATCTGTCTGAGTGTCAACTGTGTATTCATACGAGCGGACGTTGATTCGCAGATTTTGGAGGTGATGGGCAGAGATATATTCCTTTCGTGTTCATATCGTATTACATTTTAGGTTTTGATTCTTGAAACTTGGCTTGAAAGTAGCCCTAGGATTCCTCGAATGGCCTAGGTCAAAACATCTGAATTCTGAGTCAATTTCTATTCAAACATTTTCAGGAGAAGGGAGCGACCCTACCTGTTTCTCTGAGCTGCCATTGTCCAGTCGCTAGCATTATGGTCGACGGCAGAGAGTAACTGAGAAGGAAGATAGGGTTTGCAAATTAATATTTCATTAAATATGAAGCTGACGAGATTCAAATTTGCCATAGGAAGAGGTCTAGGGTTCCTCTAACGACAAGTGTTAGAGTTACTGAGTTTGGAGAACATTTCTTTTGATGGTTTTCCACGGAAAGGCAAGGACCCTTCATTTGTCTGAGTGTCAACTGTGTATTCATACGTGCGGACGTGGAATCGCAGATTTTTGAAGTGATGGGCAGAGATATATTCCTTGCGTGTTCATATCGTAATACATTTTAGGTTTTGATTCTTGAAACTTGGCTTGAAAGTAGCCCTAGGATTCCTCGAATGGCCTGAGTTAAAACATGTGAATTCGGGGTCAATTTCTATTCAAACATTTTCAGGAGAAGGGAGCGACCCTACCTGTTTCTCTGAGCTGCCATTGTCCAGTCGCTGGCATTATGGTCGAAGGCAGAGAGTAACTGAGTAGGAAGATAGGGTTTGCAAATTAATATTTCATTAAATATGATGCTGACGAGATTCAAATTTGCCCTAGGAAGAGGTCTAGGGTTCCTCTAACGACAAGTGTTAAAGTTACTGAGTTTGGAGAACATTTCTTTTGATGGTTTTCCACGGAAAGGCAACGACCCTTCATCTGTCTGAGTGTCAACTGTGTATATTCATACGTGCGGACGTTGAATCGCAGATTTTGGAGGTGATGGGCAGAGATATATTCCTTGCGTGTGCATATCGTATTACATTTGAAGTTTTGATTCTTGAGACTTGGCTTGAAAGTAGCCCTAGGATTCCTCGAATGGCCTAAGTCAAAACATCTGAATTCTGAGTCAATTTCTATTCAAACATTTTCAGGAGAAGAGAGCGACCCTACCTGTTTCTCTGAGCTGCCATTGTCCAGTCGCTGGCATTATGGTCGACGGCAGAGAGTAACTGAGTAGGAAGATAGGGTTTGCAAATTAATATTTCATTAAATATGATGTTGACGAGATTCAAATTTGCCCTAGGAAGAGGTCTAGGGTTCCTCTAACGACAAGTGTTAAAGTTACTGAGTTAGTTTGGAGAACATTTCTTTTGATGGTTTTCCACGGAAAGGCAACGACCCTTCATCTGTCTGAGTGTCAACTGTGTATTCATACGAGCGGACGTTGATTCGAAGATTTTGGTGGTGATGGGCAGAGATATATTCCTTGCGTGTTCATATCGTATTACATTTTAGGTTTTGATTCTTGAAACTTGGCTTGAAAGTAGCCCTAGGATTCCTCAAATGGCCTAAGTCAAAACATCTGAATTCTGAGTCATTTTCTATTCAAACATTTTCAGGAGAAGGGAGCGACCCTACCTGTTTCTCTGAGCTGCCATTGTCCAGTCGCTGGCATTATGGTCGACGGCAGAGAGTAACTGAGTAGGAAGATAGGGTTTGCAAATTAATATTTCATTAAATATGATGCTGACGAGATTCAAATTTGCCCTAGGAAGAGGTCTAGGGTTCCTCTAACGACAAGTGTTAAAGTTACTGAGTTTGGAGAACATTTCTTTTGATGGTTTTCCACGGAAAGGCAACGACCCTTCATCTGTCTGAGTGTCAACTGTGTATTCATACGAGCGGAAGTAGATTCGCAGATTTTGGAGGTGATGGGCAGAGATATATTCCTTGCGGGTTCATATCGTATTATATTTTAGGTTTTGATTCTTGAAACTTGGCTTGAAAGTAGCCCTAGGATTCCTGGAATGGCCTGAGTCAAAACATCTGAATTCGGAGTCAATTTCTATTCAAACATTTTCAGGAGAAGGGAGCGACCCTACCTGTTTCTCTGAGCTGCCATTGTCCGGTTGCTGGCATTATGGTCGACGGCAGAGAGGAACTGAGTAGGAAGATAGGGTTTGCAAATTAATATTTCATTAAATATGATGCTGACGAGATTCAAATTTGCCCTAAGAAGAGGTCTAGGGTTCCTCTAACGACAAGTGTTAAAGTTACTGAGTTTGGAGAACATTTCTTTTGATGGTTTTCCACGGAAAGGCAACGACCCTTCATCTGTCTGAGTGTCAACTGTGTATATTCATACGTGCGGACGTTGAATCGCAGATTTTGGAGGTGATGGGCAGAGATATATTCCTTGCGTGTTCATATCGTAATACATTTTAGGTTTTGATTCTTGAAACTTGGCTTGAAAGTAGCCCTAGGATTCCTCGAATGGCCTGAGTTAAAACATGTGAATTCGGGGTCAATTTCTATTCAAACATTTTCAGGAGAAGGGAGCGACCCTACCTGTTGCTCTGAGCTGCTTTTGTCCGGTCGCTGGTATTATGGTCGACGGCAGACAGTAACTGAGTAGGAAGATAGGGTTTGCAAATTAATATTTCATTAAATATGATGCTGACGAGATTCAAATTTTCCCTAGGAAGAGGTCTAGGGTTCCTCTAACGACAAGCATTAAAGTTACTGAGTTTGGAGAACAATTCTTTTGATGGTTTTCCACGGAAAGGCAACGACCCTTCATCTGTCTGAGTGTCAAATGTGTATTCATACGAGCGGACGTAGATTCGCAGATTTTGGAGGTGATTGGCAGAGATATATTCCTTGCGTGTTCATATCGTATTACATTTTAGGTTTTGATTCTTGAAACTTGGCTTGAAAGTAGCCCTAGGATTCCTCGAATGGCCTGAGTCAAAACATCTGAATTCGGAGTCAATTTCTATTCAAACATTTTCAGGAGAAGGGAGCGACCCTACCTGTTTCTCTGAGCTGCCATTGTCCGGTCGCTGGCATTATGGTCGACGGCAGAGAGGAACTAAGTAGGAAGATAGGGTTTGCAAATTAATATTTCATTAAATATGATGCTGACGAGATTCAAATTTCCCCTACTAAGAGGTCTAGGGTTCCTCTAACGACAAGTGTTAAAGTTACTGAGTTTGGAGAACATTTCTTTTGATGATTTTCCACGGAAAGGCAACGACCCTTCATTTGTCTGAGTGTCAACTGTGTATTCATACGTGCGGACGTGGAATCGCAGATTTTTGAAGTGATGGGCAGAGATATATTCCTTGCGTGTTCATATCGTAATACATTTTAGGTTTTGATTCTTGAAACTTGGCTTGAAAGTAGCCCTAGGATTCCTCGAATGGCCTGATTTAAAACATGTGAATTCGGGTTCAATTTCTATTCAAACATTTTCAGGAGAAGGGAGCGACCCTACCAGTTTCTCTGAGCTGCCATTGGCCAGTCGCTAGCATTATGGTCGACGGCAGACAGTAACTGAGTAGGAAGATAGGGTTTGCAAATTAATATTTCATTAAATATGAAGCTGACGAGATTCAAATTTGCCATAGGAAGAGGTCTAGGGTTCCTCTAACGACAAGTGTTAAAGTTACTGAGTTTGGAGAACATTTCTTTTGATGGTTTTCCACGGAAAGGCAACGACCCTTCATTTGTCAGAGTGTCAACTGTGTATTCATACGTGCGGACGTGGAATCGCAGATTTTTGAAGTGATGGGCAGAGATATATTCCTTGCGTGTTCATATCGTAATACATTTTAGGTTTTGATTCTTGAAACTTGGCTTGAAAGTAGCCCTAGGATTCCTCGAATGGCCTGAGTTAAAACATGTGAATTCGGGGTCAATTTCTATTCAAACATTTTCAGGAGAAGGGAGCGACCCTACCTGTTTCTCTGAGCTGCCATTGTCCGGTCGCTGGCATTATGGTCGACGGCAGACAGTAACTGAGTAGGAAGATAGGGTTTGCAAATTAATATTTCATTAAATATGATGCTGACGAGATTCAAATTTGCCCTAAGAAGAGGTCTAGGGTTCCTCTAACGACAAGTGTTAAAGTTACTGAGTTTGGAAAACATTTCTTTTGATGGTTTTCCACGGAAAGGCAACGATCCTTCATCTGTCTGAGTGTCAACTGTGTATTCATACGAGCGGACGTTGATTCGCAGATTTTGGAGGTGATGGGCAGAGATATATTCCTTGCGTGTTCATATCGTATTACATTTTAGGTTTTGATTCTTGAAACTTGGCTTGAAAGTAGCCCTAGGATTCCTCGAATGGCCTAAGTCAAAACATCTGAATTCTGAGTCAATTTCTATTCAAACATTTTCAGGAGAAGGGAGCGACCCTACCTGTTTCTCTGAGCTGCCATTGTCCAGTCGCTGGCATTATGGTCGACGGCAGAGAGTAACTGAGTAGGAAGAAAGGGTTTGCAAATTAATATTTCATTAAATATGATGCTGACGAGATTCAAATTTGCCCTAGGAAGAGGTCTAGGGTTCCTCTAACGACAAGTGTTAAAGTTACTGAGTTTGGAGAACATTTCTTTTGTCGGTTTTCCACGGAAAGGCAACGACCCTTCATCTGTCTGAGTGTCAACTGTGTATTCATACGAGCGGAAGTAGATTCGCAGATTTTGGAGGTGATGGGCAGAGATATATTCCTTGCGGGTTCATATCGTATTATATTTTAGGTTTTGATTCTTGAAACTTGGCTTGAAAGTAGCCCTAGGATTCCTGGAATGGCCTGAGTCAAAACATCTGAATTCGGAGTCAATTTCTATTCAAACATTTTCAGGAGAAGGGAGCGACCCTACCTGTTTCTCTGAGCTGCCATTGTCCGGTTGCTGGCATTATGGTCGACGGCAGAGAGGAACTGAGTAGGAAGATAGGGTTTGCAAATTAATATTTCATTAAATATGATGCTGACGAGATTCAAATTTGCCCTAAGAAGAGGTCTAGGGTTCCTCTAACGACAAGTGTTAAAGTTACTGAGTTTGGAGAACATTTCTTTTGATGGTTTTCCACGGAAAGGCAACGACCCTTCATCTGTCTGAGTGTCAACTGTGTATATTCATACGTGCGGACGTTGAATCGCAGATTTTGGAGGTGATGGGCAGAGATTTATTACTTGAGTGTTCATATCGTATTACATTTGAAGTTTTGATTCTTGAAAAATGGCTTGAAAGTAGCCCTATAGGATTCCTGGAATGGCCTGAGTCAAAACATCTGAATTCGGAGTCAATGTCTATTCAAACATTTTCAGGAGAAGGGAGCGACCCTAACTGTTTCTCTGAGCTGCCATTGTCCAGTCGCTGGCATTATGGTCGACGACAGACAGTAACTGAGTAGGAAGATAGGGTTTGCAAATTAATATTTCATTAAATATGATGCTGACGAGATTCAAATTTGCCCTAGGAAGAGGTCTAGGGTTCCTCTAACGACAAGTGTTAAAGTTACTGAGTTTGGAGAACATTTCTTTTGATGGTTTTCCACGAAAAGGCAATGACCCTTCATTTGTCTGAGTGTCAACTGTGTATTCATACGTGCGGACGTGGAATCGCAGATTTTTGAAGTGATGGGCAGAGATATATTCCTTGCGTGTTCATATCGTAATACATTTTAGGTTTTGATTCTTGAAACTTGGCTTGAAAGTAGCCCTAGGATTCCTCGAATGGCCTGAGTTAAAACATGTGAATTCGGGGTCAATTTCTATTCAAACATTTTCAGGAGAAGGGAGCGACCCTACCTGTTGCTCTGAGCTGCCATTGTCCGGTCGCTGGTATTATGGTCGACGGCAGACAGTAACTGAGTAGGAAGATAGGGTTTGCAAATTAATATTTCATTAAATATGATGCTGACGAGATTCAAATTTTCCCTAGGAAGAGGTCTAGGGTTCCTCTAACGACAAGCATTAAAGTTACTGAGTACGGAGAACAATTCTTTTGATGGTTTTCCACGGAAAGGCAACGACCCTTCATCTGTCTGAGTGTCAACTGTGTATTCATACGAGCGGACGTAGATTCGCAGATTTTGGAGGTGATTGGCAGAGATATATTCCTTGCGTGTTCATATCGTATTACATTTTAGGTTTTGATTCTTGAAACTTGGCTTGAAAGTAGCCCTAGGATTCCTCGAATGGCCTGAGTCAAAACATCTGAATTCGGAGTCAATTTCTATTCAAACATTTTCAGGAGAAGGGAGCGACCCTACCTGTTTCTCTGAGCTGCCATTGTCCGGTCGCTGGCATTATGGTCGACGGCAGAGAGGAACTAAGTAGGAAGATAGGGTTTGCAAATTAATATTTCATTAAATATGATGCTGACGAGATTCAAATTTCCCCTACTAAGAGGTCTAGGGTTCCTCTAACGACAAGTGTTAAAGTTACTGAGTTTGGAGAACATTTCTTTTGATGATTTTCCACGGAAAGGCAACGACCCTTCATTTGTCTGAGTGTCAACTGTGTATTCATACGTGCGGACGTGGAATCGCAAATTTTTGAAGTGATGGGCAGAGATATATTCCTTGCGTGTTCATATCGTAATACATTTTAGGTTTTGATTCTTGAAACTTGGCTTGAAAGTAGCCCTAGGATTCCTCGAATGGCCTGATTTAAAACATGTGAATTCGGGTTCAATTTCTATTCAAACATTTTCAGGAGAAGGGAGCGACCCTACCAGTTTCTCTGAGCTGCCATTGGCCAGTCGCTAGCATTATGGTCGACGGCAGAGAGTAACTGAGAAGGAAGATAGGGTTTGCAAATTAATATTTCATTAAATATGAAGCTGACGAGATTCAAATTTGCCATAGGAAGAGGTCTAGGGTTCCTCTAACGACAAGTGTTAAAGTTACTGAGTTTGGAGAACATTTCTTTTGATGGTTTTCCACGGAAAGGCAACGACCCTTCATTTGTCAGAGTGTCAACTGTGTATTCATACGTGCGGACGTGGAATCGCAGATTTTTGAAGTGATGGGCAGAGATATATTCCTTGCGTGTTCATATCGTAATACATTTTAGGTTTTGATTCTTGAAACTTGGCTTGAAAGTAGCCCTAGGATTCCTCGAATGGCCTGAGTTAAAACATGTGAATTCGGGGTCAAATTCTATTCAAACATTTTCAGGAGAAGGGAGCGACCCTACCTGTTTCTCTGAGCTGCCATTGTCCGGTCGCTGGCATTATGGTCGACGGCAGACAGTAACTGAGTAGGAAGATAGGGTTTGCAAATTAATATTTCATTAAATATGATGCTGACGAGATTCAAATTTGCCCTAAGAAGAGGTCTAGGGTTCCTCTAACGACAAGTGTTAAAGTTACTGAGTTTGGAAAACATTTCTTTTGATGGTTTTCCACGGAAAGGCAACGATCCTTCATCTGTCTGAGTGTCAACTGTGTATTCATACGAGCGGACGTTGATTCGCAGATTTTGGAGGTGATGGGCAGAGATATATTCCTTGCGTGTTCATATCGTATTACATTTTAGGTTTTGATTCTTGAAACTTGGCTTGAAAGTAGCCCTAGGATTCCTCGAATGGCCTAAGTCAAAACATCTGAATTCTGAGTCAATTTCTATTCAAACATTTTCAGGAGAAGGGAGCGACCCTACCTGTTTCTCTGAGCTGCCATTGTCCAGTCGCTGGCATTATGGTCGACGGCAGAGAGTAACTGAGTAGGAAGATAGGGTTTGCAAATTAATATTTCATTAAATATGATGCTGACGAGATTCAAATTTGCCCTAGGAAGAGGTCTAGGGTTCCTCTAACGACAAGTGTTAAAGTTACTGAGTTTGGAGAACATTTCTTTTGATGGTTTTCCACGGAAAGGCAACGACCCTTCATCTGTCTGAGTGTCAACTGTGTATTAATACGAGCGGAAGTAGATTCGCAGATTTTGGAGGTGATGGGCAGAGATATATTCCTTGCGGGTTCATATCGTATTATATTTTAGGTTTTGATTCTTGAAACTTGGCTTGAAAGTAGCCCTAGGATTCCTGGAATGGCCTGAGTCAAAACATCTGAATTCGGAGTCAATTTCTATTCAAACATTTTCAGGAGAAGGGAGCGACCCTACCTGTTTCTCTGAGCTGCCATTGTCCGGTCGCTGGCATTATGGTAGACGGCAGAGAGGAACTGAGTAGGAAGATAGGGTTTGCAAATTAATATTTCATTAAATATGATGCTGACGAGATTCAAATTTGCCCTAAGAAGAGGTCTAGGGTTCCTCTAACGACAAGTGTTAAAGTTACTGAGTTTGGAAAACATTTCTTTTGATGGTTTTCCACGGAAAGGCAACGACCCTTCATCTGTCTGAGTGTCAACTGTGTATATTCATACGTGCGGACGTTGAATCGCAGATTTTGGAGGTGATGGGCAGAGATTTATTACTTGAGTGTTCATATCGTATTACATTTGAAGTTTTGATTCTTGAAAAATGGCTTGAAAGTAGCCCTAGGATTCCTGGAATGGCCTGAGTCAAAACATCTGAATTCGGAGTCAATGTCTATTCAAACATTTTCAGGAGAAGGGAGCGACCCTAACTGTTTCTCTGAGCTGCCATTGTCCAGTCGCTGGCATTATGGTCGACGACAGACAGTAACTGAGTAGGAAGATAGGGTTTGCAAATTAATATTTCATTAAATATGATGCTGACGAGATTCAAATTTGACCTAGGAAGAGGTCTAGGGTTCCTCTAACGACAAGTGTTAAAGTTACTGAGTTTGGAGAACATTTCTTTTGATGGTTTTCCACGAAAAGGCAACGACCCTTCATTTGTCTGAGTGTCAACTGTGTATTCATACGTGCGGACGTGGAATCGCAGATTTTTGAAGTGATGGGCAGAGATATATTCCTTGCGTGTTCATATCGTAATACATTTTAGGTTTTGATTCTTGAAACTTGGCTTGAAAGTAGCCCTAGGATTCCTCGGATGGCCTGAGTTAAAACATGTGAATTCGGGGTCAATTTCTATTCAAACATTTTCAGGAGAAGGGAGCGACCCTACCTGTTGCTCTGAGCTGCCATTGTCCGGTCGCTGGTATTATGGTCGACGGCAGACAGTAACTGAGTAGGAAGATAGGGTTTGCAAATTAATATTTCATTAAATATGATGCTGACGAGATTCAAATTTTCCCTAGGAAGAGGTCTAGGGTTCCTCTAACGACAAGCATTAAAGTTACTGAGTTTGGAGAACAATTCTTTTGATGATTTTCCACGGAAAGGCAACGACCCTTCATTTGTCTGAGTGTCAACTGTGTATTCATACGTGCGGACGTGGAATCGCAGATTTTTGAAGTGATGGGCAGAGATATATTCCTTGCGTATTCATATCGTAATACATTTTAGGTTTTGATTCTTGAAACTTGGCTTGAAAGTAGCCCTAGGATTCCTCGAATGGCCTGATTTAAAACATGTGAATTCGGGTTCAATTTCTATTCAAACATTTTCAGGAGAAGGGAGCGACCCTACCAGTTTCTCTGAGCTGCCATTGGCCAGTCGCTAGCATTATGGTCGACGGCAGAGAGTAACTGAGAAGGAAGATAGGGTTTGCAAATTAATATTTCATTAAATATGATGCTGACGAGATTTAAATTTGCCATAGGAAGAGGTCTAGGGTTCCTCTAACGACAAGTGTTAAAGTTACTGAGTTTGGAGAACATTTCTTTTGATGGTTTTCCACGGAAAGGCAACGACCCTTCATTTGTCAGAGTGTCAACTGTGTATTCATACGTGCGGACGTGGAATCGCAGATTTTTGAAGTGATGGGCAGAGATATATTCCTTGCGTGTTCATATCGTAATACATTTTAGGTTTTGATTCTTGAAACTTGGCTTGAAAGTAGCCCTAGGATTCCTCGAATGGCCTGAGTTAAAACATGTGAATTCGGGGTCAATTTCTATTCAAACATTTTCAGGAGAAGGGAGCGACCCTACCTGTTTCTCTGAGCTGCCATTGTCCGGTCGCTGGCATTATGGTCGACGGCAGACAGTAACTGAGTAGGAAGATAGGGTTTGCAAATTAATATTTCATTAAATATGATGCTGACGAGATTCAAATTTGCCCTAGGAAGAGGTCTAGGGTTCCTCTAACGACAAGTGTTAAAGTTACTGAGTTTGGAGAACATTTCTTTTGATGGTTTTCCACGGAAAGGCAACGACCCTTCATCTGTCTGAGTGTCAACTGTGTATTCATACGAGCGGAAGTAGATTCGCAGATTTTGGAGGTGATGGGCAGAGATATATTCCTTGCGGGTTCATATCGTATTATATTTTATGTTTTGATTCTTGAAACTTGGCTTGAAAGTAGCCCTAGGATTCCTGGAATGGCCTGAGTCAAAACATCTGAATTCGGAGTCAATTTCTATTCAAACATTTTCAGGAGAAGGGAGCGACCCTACCTGTTTCTCTGAGCTGCCATTGTCCGGTCGCTGGCATTATGATCGACGGCAGAGAGGAACTGAGTAGGAAGATAGGGTTTGCAAATTAATATTTCATTAAATATGATGCTGACGAGATTCAAATTTGCCCTAAGAAGAGGTCTAGGGTTCCTCTAACGACAAGTGTTAAAGTTACTGAGTTTGGAGAACATTTCTTTTGATGGTTTTCCACGGAAAGGCAACGACCCTTCATTTGTCTGAGTGTCAACTGTGTATTCATACGTGCGGACGTGGAATCGCAGATTTTTGAAGTGATGGGCAGAGATATATTCCTTGCGTGTTCATATCGTAATACATTTTAGGTTTTGATTCTTGAAACTTGGCTTGAAAGTAGCCCTAGGATTCCTCGAATGGCCTGATTTAAAACAAGTGAATTCGGGTTCAATTTCTATTCAAACATTTTCAGGAGAAGGGAGCGACCCTACCTGTTTCTCTGAGCTGCCATTGTCCAGTCGCTAGCATTATGGTCGACGGCAGAGAGTAACTGAGAAGGAAGATAGGGTTTGCAAATTAATATTTCATTAAATATGATGCTGACGAGATTCAAATTTTCCCTAGGAAGAGGTCTAGGGTTCCTCTAACGACAAGTGTTAAAGTTACTGAGTTTGGAGAACATTTCTTTTGATGGTTTTCCACGGAAAGGCAACGACCCTTCATCTGTCTGAGTGTCAACTGTGTATTCATACGAGCGGACGTTGATTCGCAGATTTTGGAGGTGATGGGCAGAGATATATTCCTTGCGTGTTCATATCGTATTACATTTTAGGTTTTGATTCTTGAAACTTGGCTTGAAAGTAGCCCTAGGATTCCTCGAATGGCCTAAGTCAAAACATCTGAATTCTGAGTCAATTTCTATTCAAACATTTTCAGGAGAAGGGAGTGACCCTACCTGTTTCTCTGAGCTGCCATTGTCCAGTCGCTGGCATTATGGTCGACGGCAGAGAGTAACTGAGTAGGAAGATAGGGTTTGCAAATTAATATTTTATTAAATATGATGCTGACGAGATTCAAATTTTCCCTAGGAAGAGGTCTAGGGTTCCTCTAACGACAAGCATTAAAGTTACTGAGTTTGGAGAACAATTCTTTTGATGGTTTTCCACGGAAAGGCAACGACCCTTCATCTGTCTGAGTGTCAACTGTGTATTCATACGAGCGGACGTAGATTCGCAGATTTTGGAGGTGATGGGCAGAGATATATTCCTTGCGGGTTCATATCGAATTATATTTTAGGTTTTGATTCTTGAAACTTGGCTTGAAAGTAGCCCTAGGATTCCTGGAATGGCCTGAGTCAAAACATCTGAATTCGGAGTCAATTTCTATTCAAACATTTTCAGGAGAAGGGAGCGACCCTACCTGTTTCTCTGAGCTGCCATTGTCCGGTCGCTGGCATTATGGTCGACGGCAGAGAGGAACTGAGTAGGAAGATAGGGTTTGCAAATTAATATTTCATTAAATATGATGCTGACGAGATTCAAATTTGCCCTAAGAAGAGGTCTAGGGTTCCTCTAACGACAAGTGTTAAAGTTACTGAGTTTGGAAAACATTTCTTTTGATGGTTTTCCACGGAAAGGCAACGACCCTTCATCTGTCTGAGTGTCAACTGTGTATATTCATACGTGCGGACGTTGAATCGCAGATTTTGGAGGTGATGGGCAGAGATTTATTACTTGAGTGTTCATATCGTATTACATTTGAAGTTTTGATTCTTGAAAAATGGCTTGAAAGTAGCCCCAGGATTCCTGGAATGGTCTGAGTCAAAACATCTGAATTCGGAGTCAATGTCTATTCAAACATTTTCAGGAGAAGGGAGCGACCCTAACTGTTTCTCTGAGCTGCCATTGTCCAGTCGCTGGCATTATGGTCGACGACAGACAGTAACTGAGTAGGAAGATAGGGTTTGCAAATTAATATTTCATTAAATATGATGCTGACGAGATTCAAATTTGCCCTAGGAAGAGGTCTAGGGTTCCTCTAACGACAAGTGTTAAAGTTACTGAGTTTGGAGAACATTTCTTTTGATGGTTTTCCACGAAAAGGCAACGACCCTTCATTTGTCTGAGTGTCAACTGTGTATTCATACGTGCGGACGTGGAATCGCAGATTTTTGAAGTGATGGGCAGAGATATATTCCTTGCGTGTTCATATCGTAATACATTTTAGGTTTTGATTCTTGAAACTTGGCTTGAAAGTAGCCCTAGGATTCCTCGAATGGCCTGATTTAAAACAAGTGAATTCGGGTTCAATTTCTATTCAAACATTTTCAGGAGAAGGGAGCGACCCTACCTGTTTCTCTGAGCTGCCATTGTCCAGTCGCTAGCATTATGGTCGACGGCAGAGAGTAACTGAGAAGGAAGATAGGGTTTGCAAATTAATATTTCATTAAATATGATGCTGACGAGATTCAAATTTTCCCTAGGAAGAGGTCTAGGGTTCCTCTAACGACAAGTGTTAAAGTTACTGAGTTTGGAGAACATTTCTTTTGATGGTTTTCCACGGAAAGGCAAAGACCCTTCATCTGTCTGAGTGTCAACTGTGTATTCATACGAGCGGACGTTGATTCGCAGATTTTGGAGGTGATGGGCAGAGATATATTCCTTGCGTGTTCATATCGTATTACATTTTAGGTTTTGATTCTTGAAACTTGGCTTGAAAGTAGCCCTAGGATTCCTCGAATGGCCTAAGTCAAAACATCTGAATTCTGAGTCAATTTCTATTCAAACATTTTCAGGAGAAGGGAGTGACCCTACCTGTTTCTCTGAGCTGCCATTGTCCAGTCGCTGGCATTATGGTCGACGGCAGAGAGTAACTGAGTAGGAAGATAGGGTTTGCAAATTAATATTTTATTAAATATGATGCTGACGAGATTCAAATTTTCCCTAGGAAGAGGTCTAGGGTTCCTCTAACGACAAGCATTAAAGTTACTGAGTTTGGAGAACAATTCTTTTGATGGTTTTCCACGGAAAGGCAACGACCCTTCATCTGTCTGAGTGTCAACTGTGTATTCATACGAGCGGACGTAGATTCGCAGATTTTGGAGGTGATGGGCAGAGATATATTCCTTGCGGGTTCATATCGAATTATATTTTAGGTTTTGATTCTTGAAACTTGGCTTGAAAGTAGCCCTAGGATTCCTGGAATGGCCTGAGTCAAAACATCTGAATTCGGAGTCAATTTCTATTCAAACATTTTCAGGAGAAGGGAGCGACCCTACCTGTTTCTCTGAGCTGCCATTGTCCGGTCGCTGGCATTATGGTCGACGGCAGAGAGGAACTGAGTAGGAAGATAGGGTTTGCAAATTAATATTTCATTAAATATGATGCTGACGAGATTCAAATTTGCCCTAAGAAGAGGTCTAGGGTTCCTCTAACGACAAGTGTTAAAGTTACTGAGTTTGGAAAACATTTCTTTTGATGGTTTTCCACGGAAAGGCAACGACCCTTCATCTGTCTGAGTGTCAACTGTGTATATTCATACGTGCGGACGTTGAATCGCAGATTTTGGAGGTGATGGGCAGAGATTTATTACTTGAGTGTTCATATCGTATTACATTTGAAGTTTTGATTCTTGAAAAATGGCTTGAAAGTAGCCCTAGGATTCCTGGAATGGCCTGAGTCAAAACATCTGAATTCGGAGTCAATGTCTATTCAAACATTTTCAGGAGAAGGGAGCGACCCTAACTGTTTCTCTGAGCTGCCATTGTCCAGTCGCTGGCATTATGGTCGACGACAGACAGTAACTGAGTAGGAAGATAGGGTTTGCAAATTAATATTTCATTAAATATGATGCTGACGAGATTCAAATTTCCCCTACTAAGAGGTCTAGGGTTCCTCTAACGACAAGTGTTAAAGTTACTGAGTTTGGAGAACATTTCTTTTGATGGTTTTCCACGAAAAGGCAACGACCATTCATTTGTCTGAGTGTCAACTGTGTATTCATACGTGCGGACGTGGAATCGCAGATTTTTGAAGTGATGGGCAGAGATATATTCCTTGCGTGTTCATATCGTAATACATTTTAGGTTTTGATTCTTGAAACTTGGCTTGAAAGTAGCCCTAGGATTCCTCGAATGGCCTGAGTTAAAACATGTGAATTCGGGGTCAATTTCTATTCAAACATTTTCAGGAGAAGGGAGCGACCCTACCTGTTTCTCTGAGCTGCCATTGTCCGGTCGCTGGTATTATGGTCGACGGCAGACAGTAACTGAGTAGGAAGATAGGGTTTGCAAATTAATATTTCATTAAATATGATGCTGACGAGATTCAAATTTTCCCTAGGAAGAGGTCTAGGGTTCCTCTAACGACAAGCATTAAAGTTACTGAGTTTGGAGAACAATTCTTTTGATGGTTTTCCACGGAAAGGCAACGACCCTTCATCTGTCTGAGTGTCAACTGTGTATATTCATACGTGCGGACGTTAAATCGCAGATTTTTGAAGTGATGGGCAGAGATATATTCCTTGCGTGTTCATATCGTATTGAATTTTAGGTTTTGATTCTTGAAACTTGGCTTGAAAGTAGCCCTAGGATTCCCCCAATGGCCTGAGTCAAAACATCTGAATTCGGAGTCAATTTCTATTCAAACATTTTCAGGAGAAGGGAGCGACCCTACCTGTTTCTCTGAGCTGCCATTGTGCAGTCGCTAGCATTATGGTCGAATGCAGGGAGTAACTGAGTAGGAAGATAGGGTTTGCAA
This sequence comes from Luidia sarsii, assembly GCA_949987565.1. Classification (NCBI taxonomy): domain Eukaryota; kingdom Metazoa; phylum Echinodermata; class Asteroidea; order Paxillosida; family Luidiidae; genus Luidia; species Luidia sarsii. The sequence goes on along the minus strand of OX465109.1, from coordinate 18,646,839 downwards.
AATAATATTTCATTAAATATGATGCTTACGAGATTCAAATTTGCCCTAGGAAGAGGTCTAGGGTTCCTCTAACGACAAGTGTTAAAGTTACTGAGTTTGGGGAACATTTCTTTTGATGGTTTTCCACGGAAAGGCAACGTCCCTTCATCTGTCTGAGTGTCAACTGTGTATTCATACGAGCGGAAGTTGATTCGCAGATTTTGGAGGTGATGGGCAGAAATAAATTCCTTGCGTGTGCATAACGTATTACATTTTAGGTTTTGATTCTTGAAACTTGGCTTAAAAGTAGCCCTAGGATTCCTGGAATGGCCTGAGTCAAAACATCTGAATTCGGAGTCAATTTCTATTCAAACATTTTCAGGAGAAGGGAGCGACCCTACATGTTTCTCTGAGCTGCCTTTGTCCGGTCGCTGGCATTATGGTCGACGGCAGAGAGTAACTGAGTAGGAAGATAGGGTTTGCAAAATAATATTTCATTAAATATGATGCTGACGAGATTCAAATTTGCCCTAGGAAGAGGTCTAGGGTTCCTCTAACGATAAGTGTTCAAGTTACTGAGTTTGGAGAACATTTCTTTTGATGGTTTTCCACGGAAAGGCAACGACCCTTCATTTGTCTGAGTGTCAACTGTGTATTCATACGTGCGGACGTTGAATCGCAGATTTTGGAGGTGATGGGCAGAGATATATTCCTTGCGTGTTCATATCGTATTACATTTTAGGTTTTGATTCTTGAAACTTGGCTTGAAAGTAGCCCTAGGATTCCTCCAATGGCCTAAGTGAAAACATCTAAATTCGGAGTCAATTTCTATTCAAACAATTTCAGGAGAAGGGAGCGACCCTACCTGTTTCTCTGAGCTGCCATTGTCCAGTCGCTAGCATTATGGTCGACGGCAGAGAGTAAATGAGTAGGAAGATAGGGTTTGCAAATTAATATTTCATTAAATATGAAGCTGAAGAGATTAAAATTTGCCATAGGAATAGGTCTAGGGTTCCTCTAACGACAAGTGTTAAAGTTACTGAGTTTGGAGAACATTTCTTTTGATGGTTTTCCACGGAAAGGCAACGACCCTTCATTTGTCTGAGTGTCAACTGTGTATTCATACGTGCGGACGTGGAATCGCAGATTTTTGAAGTGATGGGCAGAGATATATTCCTTGCGTGTTCATATCGTAATACATTTTAGGTTTTGATTCTTGAAACTTGGCTTGAAAGGAGCCCTAGGATTCCTCGAATGGCCTGATTTAAAACATGTGAATTCGGGGTCAATTTCTATTCAAACATTTTCAGGAGAAGGGAGCGACCCTACCTGTTTCTCTGAGCTGCCATTGTCCGGTCGCTGGCATTATGGTCGACGGCAGACAGTAACTAAGTAGGAAGATAGGGTTTGCAAATTAATATTTCATTAAATATGATGCTGAGGAGATTCAAATTTGCCCTAAGAAGAGGTCTAGGGTTCCTCTAACGACAAGTGTTAAAGTTACTGAGTTTGGAAAACATTTCTTTTGATGGTTTTCCACGGAAAGGCAACGATCCTTCATCTGTCTGAGTGTCAACTGTGTATTCATACGAGCGGACGTTGATTCTCAGATTTTGGAGGTGATGGGCAGAGATATATTCCTTGCGTGTTCATATCGTATTACATTTTAGGTTTTGATTCTTGAAACTTGGCTTGAAAGTAGCCCTAGGATTCCTCGAATGGCCTAGGTCAAAACATCTGAATTCTGAGTCAATTTCTATTCAAAAATTTTCAGGAGAAGGGAGCGACCCTACCTGTTTCTCTGAGCTGCCATTGTCCAGTCGCTGGCATTATGGTCGACGGCAGAGAGTAACTGAGTAGGAAGATAGGGTTTGCAAATTAATACTTCATTAAATATGATGCTGACGAGATTCAAATTTGCCCTAGGAAGAGGTCTAGGGTTCCTCTAACGACAAGTGTTAAAGTTACTGAGTTTGGAGAACATTTCTTTTGATGGTTTTCCACGGAAGGGCAACGACCCTTCATTTGTCTGAGTGTCAACTGTGTATTCATACGTGCGGACGTGGAATCGCAGATTTTTGAAGTGATGGGCAGAGATATATTCCTTCCGGGTTCATATCGTATTATATTTTAGGTTTTGATTCTTGAAACTTGGCTTGAAAGTAGCCCTAGGATTCCTCGAATGGCCTGAGTTAAAACATGTGAATTCGGGGTCAATTTCTATTCAAACATTTTCAGGAGAAGGGAGCGACCCTACCTGTTTCTCTGAGCTGCCATTGTCCAGTCGCTGGCATTATGGTCGACGGCAGAGAGTAACTGAGTAGGAATATAGGGTTTGCAAATTAATATTTCATTAAATATGATGCTGACAAGATTCAAATTTGCCCTAAGAAGAGGTCTAGGGTTCTTCTAACGACAAGTGTTAAAGTTACTGAGTTTGGGGAACATTTCTTTTGATGGTTTTCCACGGAAAGGCAACGACCCTTCATCTGTCTGAGTGTCAACTGTGTATTCATACGAGCGGACGTTGATTCGCAGATTTTGCAGGTGATGGGCAGAGATATATTCCTTGCGTGTTCATATCGTATTACATTTCAGGTTTTCATCCTTGAAACTTGGCTTGAAAGTAGCCCTAGGATTCCTCGAATGGCCTGAGTCAAAACATCTGAATTCGGGGTCAATTTCTATTCAAACATTTTCAGGAGAAGGGAGCGAGCCTACCTGTTTCTCTGAGCTGCCATTGTCCAGTCGCTGGCATTATGGTCGACGGCAGAGAGTAAATGAGTAGGAAGATAGGGTTTGCAAATTAGTATTTCATTAAATATGATGCTGACAAGATTCAAATTTGCCCTAAGAAGAGGTCTAGGGTTCCTCTAACGACAAGTGTTAAAGTTACTGAGTTTGGAGAACATTTCTTTTGATGGTTTTCCACGGAAAGGCAACGACCCTTCATTCGTCTGAGTGTCAACTGTGTATTCATACGAGCGGACGTTGATTCGCAGATTTTGAAGGTGATGGGCAGAGATATATTCCTTGCGTGTTCATATCGTATTACATTTTAGGTTTTCATCCTTGAAAATTGGCTTGAAAGTAGCCCTAGGATTCCTCGAATGGCCTGAGTCAAAACATCTGAATTCGGAGTCAATTTCTATTCAAACATTTTCAGGAGAAGGGAGCGACCCTACCTGTTTCTCTGAGCTGCCATTGTCCAGTCGCTGGCATTATGGTTGACGGCAGAGGGTAACTGAGTAGGAAGATAGGGTTTGCAAATTAATATTTCATTAAATATGATGCTGACAAGATTCAAATTTGCCATAAGAAGAGGTCTAGGGTTCCTCTAACGACAAGTGTTAAAGTTACTGAGTTTGGAGAACATTTCTTTCGATGGTTTTCCACGGAAAGACAACGACCCTTCATCTGTCTGAGTGTCAACTGTGTATTCATACGAGCGGACGTTGATTTGCAGATTTTGGAGGTGATGGGCAGAGATATATTCCTTGCGTGTTCATATCGTATTATATTTTAGGTTTTGATTCTTGAAACTTGGCTTGGAAGTATCCCTAGGATTTCTAGGATAACCTCTTCAATAAGGAGGGAGCTCGTCTTTGTTGAGAAGAGCATAGAACAGTCTGCGGAGAGTAGCGGAAAGATAATGTACACTTTGCAAGTCAAGTGATGTATTTGTGAAGTAATGTTAAACGTGTAGGGACAACCATTGCGCTATGTATCCTGCACCGAGAAGATGAAATGATTCTACAGGTTCATGGTCCACCTGTATGCTGTAGGTGGGATTGGCCATTCAGTCAGATCTGTTCGGTTTCAAGATACGCGAAAGACAGGGGTGAAAAGATTGTGCAAGATCACCGCCCGCCTGTATTCTAGTCAAAGGGTCTCACCGAATATTCAAAGTTAGGTGGTCATCCTCTCAGACCTGTTCGGTCAAAAGATACGCAAGGACAAGAGTCAAACTATTCTACAAGAAAAAATGATTCTACAAGTTCATCGTCCGCCTCTACCCTTGTTATAATATTTTCCCTGTATGTTCTAGGGGAATTGGCCATTCAATCAGATCTATTCGGTTTCAAGATACGCGAAGACAAGGGTGAAAAAATTGTGCAAGAGCACCGCCAGTCTGTATTCTAGTCAACGGGTCTCACCGAATACTCAAAGTTAGGTGGTCATCCTCTCAGACCTGTTCGGTCAAAAGATACGCAAGGACGAAGGTAAAATTATTCTACAAGAGAACAGTCCGTCTCTATCCTAGTCAACGGGTCTCGCTGAATATTCAAAGGTTAGCTGGTCATCCTCTCAGACCTGTGCGGTCAAAAGATACGCAAGGACAAGAGTAAAATGATTCTACAAGTGCACGGTGCGTGTCTATTCAAGTGAACAGGTCTCGCTAGATACTCAAAAGTTAGGTGGTCATCCTCTCAGACCTGTTCGGTCTTAAGATACGCAGCGATACGCGTCACAGCGTCTGGTGAATATGGGGCGATTTGTTTAGATTTGCACCTGTATAGCCATTTGCATGGTAGCGTGGTGTGAATATGGGGCGACTTACTTAAGTTTGCTTTTGCGTAAGTATTTCTGAAGTAACGCCATAGAGTAGGTCGAAACAAAAATGAATCTGGAATAAGCCGTCGAACATTGTTAAAATGACTGAAAGCGCACATGTTTAAATTATTTTATCATCACGCAAAGGAAACTAACCTTTATGACTGAGGAAGTGTGTGTGTGTTCATGTACTTTTAATGGTCGAGGGCAGAAAGAGACCGAGTAGAAACAAGTCAAGCAAGAGGGTTTGCAAATTAATATTTCATTAAATATGATGCTGGCGAATATTCAAATTTGCCCTAGGAAGAGGTCTAGGGTTCCTGTAACGACAGGTGTTAAAGTTACTGAGTTTGGAGAACATTTCTTCTGATGGTTTTCCACGGAAAGGCAACGACCCTTCATCTGTCTGAGTGTCAACTGTGTTTTCATACGAGCGGACGTTGATTCGCAGATATTTGATCTGATGGGCAGAGATATATTCCTTGCGTGTTCATATCGTAATACATTTTAGGTTTTGATTCTTGAAACTTGCCTTGAAAGTAGCCCTAGGATTCCTCGAATGGCCTGAGTCAAAACATCTGAATTCGGGGTCAATTTCTATTCAAACATTTTCAGGAGAAGGGAGCGAGCCTACCTGTTTCTCTGAGCTGCCATTGTCAAGTCGCTGGTATTTTGGTCGACGGCAGAGAGTAACTGAGTAGGAAGATAGGGTTTGCAAATTAATATTTCATTAAATATGATGCTGACAAGATTCAAATTTGCCCTAAGAAGAGGTCTAGGGTTCCTCTAACGCCAAGTGTTAAAGTTACTGAGTGTGGAGAACATTTCTTCTGATGGTTTTCCACGGAAAGGCAACGACCCTTCATCTGTCTGAGTCTCAACTGTGTATTCATACGAGGCGACGTTGATTCGCAGATTTTGGAGGTGATGGGCAGAGACATATTTCTTGCGTGTTCATATCGTTTTACATTTTAGGTTTTGATTCTTGAAACTTGCCTTGAAAGTAGCCCTAGGATTCCTGGAATGGCCTGAGTCAAAACATCTGAATTCGGAGTCAATTTCTATTCAAACATTTTCAGGAGAAGGGAGCGACCCTACATGTTTCTCTGAGCTGCCTTTGTCCGGTCGCTGGCATCATGGTCGACGGCAGAGAGTAACTGAGTAGGAAGATAGGGTTTGCAAATTCATATTTCATTAAATATGATGCTGACGAGATTCAAATTTGCCCTAAGAAGAGGTCTAGGGTTCCTCTAACGACAAGTGTTAAAGTTACTGAGTTTGGAGAACATTTCTTTTGATGGTTTTCCACGGAAAGGCAACGACCCTTCATCTGTCTGAGTCTCAACTGTGTATTCATACGAGCGGACGTTAATTCGCAGATTTTGGTGGTGATGGGCAGAGATATATTCCTTGCGTGTTCATATCGTATTACATTTTAGGTTTTGATTCTTGAAACTTGGCTTGAAAGTAGCCCTAGGATTCCTCGAATGGCCTGAGTTAAAACATGTGAATTCGGGGTCAATTTCTATTCAAACATTTTCAGGAGAAGGGAGCGACCCTACCTGTTTCTCAGAGCTGCCATTGTCCGGTCGCTGGCATTATGGTCGACGGCAGACAGTAACTGAGTAGGAAGATAGGGTTTGCAAATTAATATTTCATTAAATATGATGCTGACGAGATTCAAATTTGCCCTAAGAAGAGGTCCAGGGTTCCTCTAACGACAAGTGTTAAAGTTACTGAGTTTGGAGAACATTTGTTTTGATGGTTTTCCACGGAAGGGCAACGACCCTTCATTTGTCTAAGTGTCAACTGTGTATTCATACGTGCGGACGTGGAATCGCAGATTTTTGAAGTGATGGGCGGAGATATATTCCTTGCGTGTTCATATCGTAATACATTTTAGGTTTAGATTCTTGAAACTTGGCTTTAAAGTAGCCCTAGGATTCCTCGAATGGCCTGAGTTAAAACATGTGAATTCGGTGTCAATTTCTATTCAAACATTTTCAGGAGAAGGGAGCGACCCTACCTGTTTCTCTGAGCTGCCATTGTCCGGTCGCTGGCATTATGGTCGACGGCAGACAGTAACTGAGTAGGAAGATAGGGTTTGCAAATTAATATTTCATTAAATATGATGCTGACGAGATTCAAATTTGCCCTAAGAAGAGGTCTAGGGTTCCTCTAACGACAAGTGTTAAAGTTACTGAGTTTGGAGAACATTTCTTTTGATGGTTTTCCACGGAAAGGCAACGACCCTTCATTTGTCTGAGTGTCAACTGTGTATTCATACGTGCGGACGTGGAATCGCAGATTTTTGAAGTGATGGGCAGAGATATATTCCTTGCGTGTTCAAATCGTAATACATTTTAGGTTTTGATTCTTGAAACTTGGCTTGAAAGTAGCCCTAGGATTCCTCGAATGGCCTGAGTTAAAACATGTGAATTCGGGGTCAATTTCTATTCAAACATTTTCAGGAGAACGGAGCGACCCTACCTGTTTCTCTGAGCTGCCATTGTCCGGTCGCTGGCATTATGGTCGACGGCAGACAGTAACTGAGTAGGAAGATAGGGTTTGCAAATTAATATTTCATTAAATATGATGCTGACGAGATTCAAATTTGCCCTAAGAAGAGGTCTAGGGTTCCTCTAACGACAAGTGTTAAAGTTACTGAGTTTGGAGAACATTTCTTTTGATGGTTTTCCACGGAAAGGCAACGACCCTTCATTTGTCTGAGTGTCAACTGTGTATTCATACGAGCGGACGTAGATTCGCAGATTTTGGAGGTGATGGGCAGAGATATAATCTTTGCGGGTTCATATCGTATTATATTTGAGGTTTTGATTCTTGAAACTTGGCTTGAAAGTAGCCCTAGGATTCCTCGAATGGCCTGAGTCAAAACATCTGAATTCGGAGTCAATTTCTATTCAAACATTTTCAGGAGAAGGGAGCGACCCTACCTGTTTCTCTGAGCTGCCATTGTCCGGTCGCTGGCATTATGGTCGACGGCAGAGAGTAACTGAGTAGGAAGATAGGGTTTGCAAATTAATATTTCATTAAATATGAAGCTGACGAGATTCAAATTTGCCATAGGAAGAGGTCTAGGGTTCCTCTAACGACAAGTGTTAAATTTACTGAGTTTGGAAAACATTTCTTTTGATGGTTTTCCACGGAAAGGCAACGATCCTTCATCTGTCTGAGTGTCAACTGTGTATTCATACGAGCGGACGTTGATTCGCAGATTTTGGAGGTAATGGGCAGAGATATATTCCTTGCGTGTTCATATCGTAATACATTTTAGGCTTTGATTCTTGAAACTTGGCTTGAAAGGAGCCCTAGGATTCCTCGAATGGCCTGATTTAAAACATGTGAATTCGGGGTCAATTTCTATTCAAACATTTTCAGGAGAAGGGAGCGACCCTACCTGTTTCTCTGAGCTGCCATTGTCCGGTCGCTGGCATTATGGTCGACGGCAGACAGTAACTAAGTAGGAAGATAGGGTTTGCAAATTAATATTTCATTAAATATGATGCTGAGGAGATTCAAATTTGCCCTAAGAAGAGGTCTAGGGTTCCTCTAACGACAAGTGTTAAAGTTACTGAGTTTGGAAAACATTTCTTTTGATGGTTTTCCACGGAAAGGCAACGATCCTTCATCTGTCTGAGTGTCAACTGTGTATTCATACGAGCGGACGTTGATTCTCAGATTTTGGAGGTGATGGGCAGAGATATATTCCTTGCGTGTTCATATCGTATTACATTTTAGGTTTTGATTCTTGAAACTTGGCTTGAAAGTAGCCCTAGGATTCCTCGAATGGCCTAGGTCAAAACATCTGAATTCTGAGTCAATTTCTATTCAAAAATTTTCAGGAGAAGGGAGCGACCCTACCTGTTTCTCTGAGCTGCCATTGTCCAGTCGCTGGCATTATGGTCGACGGCAGAGAGTAACTGAGTAGGAAGATAGGGTTTGCAAATTAATACTTCATTAAATATGATGCTGACGAGATTCAAATTTGCCCTAGGAAGAGGTCTAGGGTTCCTCTAACGACAAGTGTTAAAGTTACTGAGTTTGGAGAACATTTCTTTTGATGGTTTTCCACGGAAGGGCAACGACCCTTCATTTGTCTGAGTGTCAACTGTGTATTCATACGTGCGGACGTGGAATCGCAGATTTTTGAAGTGATGGGCAGAGATATATTCCTTCCGGGTTCATATCGTATTATATTTTAGGTTTTGATTCTTGAAACTTGGCTTGAAAGTAGCCCTAGGATTCCTCGAATGGCCTGAGTTAAAACATGTGAATTCGGGGTCAATTTCTATTCAAACATTTTCAGGAGAAGGGAGCGACCCTACCTGTTTCTCTGAGCTGCCATTGTCCAGTCGCTGGCATTATGGTCGACGGCAGAGAGTAACTGAGTAGGAATATAGGGTTTGCAAATTAATATTTCATTAAATATGATGCTGACAAGATTCAAATTTGCCCTAAGAAGAGGTCTAGGGTTCTTCTAACGACAAGTGTTAAAGTTACTGAGTTTGGGGAACATTTCTTTTGATGGTTTTCCACGGAAAGGCAACGACCCTTCATCTGTCTGAGTGTCAACTGTGTATTCATACGAGCGGACGTTGATTCGCAGATTTTGCAGGTGATGGGCAGAGATATATTCCTTGCGTGTTCATATCGTATTACATTTCAGGTTTTCATCCTTGAAACTTGGCTTGAAAGTAGCCCTAGGATTCCTCGAATGGCCTGAGTCAAAACATCTGAATTCGGGGTCAATTTCTATTCAAACATTTTCAGGAGAAGGGAGCGAGCCTACCTGTTTCTCTGAGCTGCCATTGTCCAGTCGCTGGCATTATGGTCGACGGCAGAGAGTAAATGAGTAGGAAGATAGGGTTTGCAAATTAGTATTTCATTAAATATGATGCTGACAAGATTCAAATTTGCCCTAAGAAGAGGTCTAGGGTTCCTCTAACGACAAGTGTTAAAGTTACTGAGTTTGGAGAACATTTCTTTTGATGGTTTTCCACGGAAAGGCAACGACCCTTCATTCGTCTGAGTGTCAACTGTGTATTCATACGAGCGGACGTTGATTCGCAGATTTTGAAGGTGATGGGCAGAGATATATTCCTTGCGTGTTCATATCGTATTACATTTTAGGTTTTCATCCTTGAAAATTGGCTTGAAAGTAGCCCTAGGATTCCTCGAATGGCCTGAGTCAAAACATCTGAATTCGGAGTCAATTTCTATTCAAACATTTTCAGGAGAAGGGAGCGACCCTACCTGTTTCTCTGAGCTGCCATTGTCCAGTCGCTGGCATTATGGTTGACGGCAGAGGGTAACTGAGTAGGAAGATAGGGTTTGCAAATTAATATTTCATTAAATATGATGCTGACAAGATTCAAATTTGCCATAAGAAGAGGTCTAGGGTTCCTCTAACGACAAGTGTTAAAGTTACTGAGTTTGGAGAACATTTCTTTCGATGGTTTTCCACGGAAAGACAACGACCCTTCATCTGTCTGAGTGTCAACTGTGTATTCATACGAGCGGACGTTGATTTGCAGATTTTGGAGGTGATGGGCAGAGATATATTCCTTGCGTGTTCATATCGTATTATATTTTAGGTTTTGATTCTTGAAACTTGGCTTGGAAGTATCCCTAGGATTTCTAGGATAACCTCTTCAATAAGGAGGGAGCTCGTCTTTGTTGAGAAGAGCATAGAACAGTCTGCGGAGAGTAGCGGAAAGATAATGTACACTTTGCAAGTCAAGTGATGTATTTGTGAAGTAATGTTAAACGTGTAGGGACAACCATTGCGCTATGTATCCTGCACCGAGAAGATGAAATGATTCTACAGGTTCATGGTCCACCTGTATGCTGTAGGTGGGATTGGCCATTCAGTCAGATCTGTTCGGTTTCAAGATACGCGAAAGACAGGGGTGAAAAGATTGTGCAAGATCACCGCCCGCCTGTATTCTAGTCAAAGGGTCTCACCGAATATTCAAAGTTAGGTGGTCATCCTCTCAGACCTGTTCGGTCAAAAGATACGCAAGGACAAGAGTCAAACTATTCTACAAGAAAAAATGATTCTACAAGTTCATCGTCCGCCTCTACCCTTGTCATAATATTTTCCCTGTATGTTCTAGGGGAATTGGCCATTCAATCAGATCTATTCGGTTTCAAGATACGCGAAGACAAGGGTGAAAAAATTGTGCAAGAGCACCGCCAGTCTGTATTCTAGTCAACGGGTCTCACCGAATACTCAAAGTTAGGTGGTCATCCTCTCAGACCTGTTCGGTCAAAAGATACGCAAGGACGAAGGTAAAATTATTCTACAAGAGAACAGTCCGTCTCTATCCTAGTCAACGGGTCTCGCTGAATATTCAAAGGTTAGCTGGTCATCCTCTCAGACCTGTGCGGTCAAAAGATACGCAAGGACAAGAGTAAAATGATTCTACAAGTGCACGGTGCGTGTCTATTCAAGTGAACAGGTCTCGCTAGATACTCAAAAGTTAGGTGGTCATCCTCTCAGACCTGTTCGGTCTTAAGATACGCAGCGATACGCGTCACAGCGTCTGGTGAATATGGGGCGATTTGTTTAGATTTGCACCTGTATAGCCATTTGCATGGTAGCGTGGTGTGAATATGGGGCGACTTACTTAAGTTTGCTTTTGCGTAAGTATTTCTGAAGTAACGCCATAGAGTAGGTCGAAACAAAAATGAATCTGGAATAAGCCGTCGAACATTGTTAAAATGACTGAAAGCGCACATGTTTAAATTATTTTATCATCACGCAAAGGAAACTAACCTTTATGACTGAGGAAGTGTGTGTGTGTTCATGTACTTTTAATGGTCGAGGGCAGAAAGAGACCGAGTAGAAACAAGTCAAGCAAGAGGGTTTGCAAATTAATATTTCATTAAATATGATGCTGGCGAATATTCAAATTTGCCCTAGGAAGAGGTCTAGGGTTCCTGTAACGACAGGTGTTAAAGTTACTGAGTTTGGAGAACATTTCTTCTGATGGTTTTCCACGGAAAGGCAACGACCCTTCATCTGTCTGAGTGTCAACTGTGTTTTCATACGAGCGGACGTTGATTCGCAGATATTTGATCTGATGGGCAGAGATATATTCCTTGCGTGTTCATATCGTAATACATTTTAGGTTTTGATTCTTGAAACTTGCCTTGAAAGTAGCCCTAGGATTCCTCGAATGGCCTGAGTCAAAACATCTGAATTCGGGGTCAATTTCTATTCAAACATTTTCAGGAGAAGGGAGCGAGCCTACCTGTTTCTCTGAGCTGCCATTGTCAAGTCGCTGGTATTTTGGTCGACGGCAGAGAGTAACTGAGTAGGAAGATAGGGTTTGCAAATTAATATTTCATTAAATATGATGCTGACAAGATTCAAATTTGCCCTAAGAAGAGGTCTAGGGTTCCTCTAACGCCAAGTGTTAAAGTTACTGAGTGTGGAGAACATTTCTTCTGATGGTTTTCCACGGAAAGGCAACGACCCTTCATTTGTCTGAGTGTCAACTGTGTATTCATACGAGCGGACGTAGATTCGCAGATTTTGGAGGTGATGGGCAGAGATATAATCCTTGCGGGTTCATATCGTATTATATTTGAGGTTTTGATTCTTGAAACTTGGCTTGAAAGTAGCCCTAGGATTCCTCGAATGGCCTGAGTCAAAACATCTGAATTCGGAGTCAATTTCTATTCAAACATTTTCAGGAGAAGGGAGCGACCCTACCTGTTTCTCTGAGCTGCCATTGTCCGGTCGCTGGCATTATGGTCGACGGCAGAGAGTAACTGAGTAGGAAGATAGGGTTTGCAAATTAATATTTCATTAAATATGAAGCTGACGAGATTCAAATTTGCCATAGGAAGAGGTCTAGGGTTCCTCTAACGACAAGTGTTAAATTTACTGAGTTTGGAAAACATTTCTTTTGATGGTTTTCCACGGAAAGGCAACGATCCTTCATCTGTCTGAGTGTCAACTGTGTATTCATACGAGCGGACGTTGATTCGCAGATTTTGGAGGTAATGGGCAGAGATATATTCCTTGCGTGTTCATATCGTAATACATTTTAGGCTTTGATTCTTGAAACTTGGCTTGAAAGGAGCCCTAGGATTCCTCGAATGGCCTGATTTAAAACATGTGAATTCGGGGTCAATTTCTATTCAAACATTTTCAGGAGAAGGGAGCGACCCTACCTGTTTCTCTGAGCTGCCATTGTCCGGTCGCTGGCATTATGGTCGACGGCAGACAGTAACTAAGTAGGAAGATAGGGTTTGCAAATTAATATTTCATTAAATATGATGCTGAGGAGATTCAAATTTGCCCTAAGAAGAGGTCTAGGGTTCCTCTAACGACAAGTGTTAAAGTTACTGAGTTTGGAAAACATTTCTTTTGATGGTTTTCCACGGAAAGGCAACGATCCTTCATCTGTCTGAGTGTCAACTGTGTATTCATACGAGCGGACGTTGATTCTCAGATTTTGGAGGTGATGGGCAGAGATATATTCCTTGCGTGTTCATATCGTATTACATTTTAGGTTTTGATTCTTGAAACTTGGCTTGAAAGTAGCCCTAGGATTCCTCGAATGGCCTAGGTCAAAACATCTGAATTCTGAGTCAATTTCTATTCAAAAATTTTCAGGAGAAGGGAGCGACCCTACCTGTTTCTCTGAGCTGCCATTGTCCAGTCGCTGGCATTATGGTCGACGGCAGAGAGTAACTGAGTAGGAAGATAGGGTTTGCAAATTAATACTTCATTAAATATGATGCTGACGAGATTCAAATTTGCCCTAGGAAGAGGTCTAGGGTTCCTCTAACGACAAGTGTTAAAGTTACTGAGTTTGGAGAACATTTCTTTTGATGGTTTTCCACGGAAGGGCAACGACCCTTCATTTGTCTGAGTGTCAACTGTGTATTCATACGTGCGGACGTGGAATCGCAGATTTTTGAAGTGATGGGCAGAGATATATTCCTTCCGGGTTCATATCGTATTATATTTTAGGTTTTGATTCTTGAAACTTGGCTTGAAAGTAGCCCTAGGATTCCTCGAATGGCCTGAGTTAAAACATGTGAATTCGGGGTCAATTTCTATTCAAACATTTTCAGGAGAAGGGAGCGACCCTACCTGTTTCTCTGAGCTGCCATTGTCCAGTCGCTGGCATTATGGTCGACGGCAGAGAGTAACTGAGTAGGAATATAGGGTTTGCAAATTAATATTTCATTAAATATGATGCTGACAAGATTCAAATTTGCCCTAAGAAGAGGTCTAGGGTTCTTCTAACGACAAGTGTTAAAGTTACTGAGTTTGGGGAACATTTCTTTTGATGGTTTTCCACGGAAAGGCAACGACCCTTCATCTGTCTGAGTGTCAACTGTGTATTCATACGAGCGGACGTTGATTCGCAGATTTTGCAGGTGATGGGCAGAGATATATTCCTTGCGTGTTCATATCGTATTACATTTCAGGTTTTCATCCTTGAAACTTGGCTTGAAAGTAGCCCTAGGATTCCTCGAATGGCCTGAGTCAAAACATCTGAATTCGGGGTCAATTTCTATTCAAACATTTTCAGGAGAAGGGAGCGAGCCTACCTGTTTCTCTGAGCTGCCATTGTCCAGTCGCTGGCATTATGGTCGACGGCAGAGAGTAAATGAGTAGGAAGATAGGGTTTGCAAATTAGTATTTCATTAAATATGATGCTGACAAGATTCAAATTTGCCCTAAGAAGAGGTCTAGGGTTCCTCTAACGACAAGTGTTAAAGTTACTGAGTTTGGAGAACATTTCTTTTGATGGTTTTCCACGGAAAGGCAACGACCCTTCATTCGTCTGAGTGTCAACTGTGTATTCATACGAGCGGACGTTGATTCGCAGATTTTGAAGGTGATGGGCAGAGATATATTCCTTGCGTGTTCATATCGTATTACATTTTAGGTTTTCATCCTTGAAAATTGGCTTGAAAGTAGCCCTAGGATTCCTCGAATGGCCTGAGTCAAAACATCTGAATTCGGAGTCAATTTCTATTCAAACATTTTCAGGAGAAGGGAGCGACCCTACCTGTTTCTCTGAGCTGCCATTGTCCAGTCGCTGGCATTATGGTTGACGGCAGAGGGTAACTGAGTAGGAAGATAGGGTTTGCAAATTAATATTTCATTAAATATGATGCTGACAAGATTCAAATTTGCCATAAGAAGAGGTCTAGGGTTCCTCTAACGACAAGTGTTAAAGTTACTGAGTTTGGAGAACATTTCTTTCGATGGTTTTCCACGGAAAGACAACGACCCTTCATCTGTCTGAGTGTCAACTGTGTATTCATACGAGCGGACGTTGATTTGCAGATTTTGGAGGTGATGGGCAGAGATATATTCCTTGCGTGTTCATATCGTATTATATTTTAGGTTTTGATTCTTGAAACTTGGCTTGGAAGTATCCCTAGGATTTCTAGGATAACCTCTTCAATAAGGAGGGAGCTCGTCTTTGTTGAGAAGAGCATAGAACAGTCTGCGGAGAGTAGCGGAAAGATAATGTACACTTTGCAAGTCAAGTGATGTATTTGTGAAGTAATGTTAAACGTGTAGGGACAACCATTGCGCTATGTATCCTGCACCGAGAAGATGAAATGATTCTACAGGTTCATGGTCCACCTGTATGCTGTAGGTGGGATTGGCCATTCAGTCAGATCTGTTCGGTTTCAAGATACGCGAAAGACAGGGGTGAAAAGATTGTGCAAGATCACCGCCCGCCTGTATTCTAGTCAAAGGGTCTCACCGAATATTCAAAGTTAGGTGGTCATCCTCTCAGACCTGTTCGGTCAAAAGATACGCAAGGACAAGAGTCAAACTATTCTACAAGAAAAAATGATTCTACAAGTTCATCGTCCGCCTCTACCCTTGTCATAATATTTTCCCTGTATGTTCTAGGGGAATTGGCCATTCAATCAGATCTATTCGGTTTCAAGATACGCGAAGACAAGGGTGAAAAAATTGTGCAAGAGCACCGCCAGTCTGTATTCTAGTCAACGGGTCTCACCGAATACTCAAAGTTAGGTGGTCATCCTCTCAGACCTGTTCGGTCAAAAGATACGCAAGGACGAAGGTAAAATTATTCTACAAGAGAACAGTCCGTCTCTATCCTAGTCAACGGGTCTCGCTGAATATTCAAAGGTTAGCTGGTCATCCTCTCAGACCTGTGCGGTCAAAAGATACGCAAGGACAAGAGTAAAATGATTCTACAAGTGCACGGTGCGTGTCTATTCAAGTGAACAGGTCTCGCTAGATACTCAAAAGTTAGGTGGTCATCCTCTCAGACCTGTTCGGTCTTAAGATACGCAGCGATACGCGTCACAGCGTCTGGTGAATATGGGGCGATTTGTTTAGATTTGCACCTGTATAGCCATTTGCATGGTAGCGTGGTGTGAATATGGGGCGACTTACTTAAGTTTGCTTTTGCGTAAGTATTTCTGAAGTAACGCCATAGAGTAGGTCGAAACAAAAATGAATCTGGAATAAGCCGTCGAACATTGTTAAAATGACTGAAAGCGCACATGTTTAAATTATTTTATCATCACGCAAAGGAAACTAACCTTTATGACTGAGGAAGTGTGTGTGTGTTCATGTACTTTTAATGGTCGAGGGCAGAAAGAGACCGAGTAGAAACAAGTCAAGCAAGAGGGTTTGCAAATTAATATTTCATTAAATATGATGCTGGCGAATATTCAAATTTGCCCTAGGAAGAGGTCTAGGGTTCCTGTAACGACAGGTGTTAAAGTTACTGAGTTTGGAGAACATTTCTTCTGATGGTTTTCCACGGAAAGGCAACGACCCTTCATCTGTCTGAGTGTCAACTGTGTTTTCATACGAGCGGACGTTGATTCGCAGATATTTGATCTGATGGGCAGAGATATATTCCTTGCGTGTTCATATCGTAATACATTTTAGGTTTTGATTCTTGAAACTTGCCTTGAAAGTAGCCCTAGGATTCCTCGAATGGCCTGAGTCAAAACATCTGAATTCGGGGTCAATTTCTATTCAAACATTTTCAGGAGAAGGGAGCGAGCCTACCTGTTTCTCTGAGCTGCCATTGTCAAGTCGCTGGTATTTTGGTCGACGGCAGAGAGTAACTGAGTAGGAAGATAGGGTTTGCAAATTAATATTTCATTATATATGATGCTGACAAGATTCAAATTTGCCCTAAGAAGAGGTCTAGGGTTCCTCTAACGCCAAGTGTTAAAGTTACTGAGTGTGGAGAACATTTCTTCTGATGGTTTTCCACGGAAAGGCAACGACCCTTCATCTGTCTGAGTCTCAACTGTGTATTCATACGAGGCGACGTTGATTCGCAGATTTTGGAGGTGATGGGCAGAGACATATTTCTTGCGTGTTCATATCGTTTTACATTTTAGGTTTTGATTCTTGAAACTTGCCTTGAAAGTAGCCCTAGGATTCCTGGAATGGCCTGAGTCAAAACATCTGAATTCGGAGTCAATTTCTATTCAAACATTTTCAGGAGAAGGGAGCGACCCTACATGTTTCTCTGAGCTGCCTTTGTCCGGTCGCTGGCATCATGGTCGACGGCAGAGAGTAACTGAGTAGGAAGATAGGGTTTGCAAATTCATATTTCATTAAATATGATGCTGACGAGATTCAAATTTGCCCTAAGAAGAGGTCTAGGGTTCCTCTAACGACAAGTGTTAAAGTTACTGAGTTTGGAGAACATTTCTTTTGATGGTTTTCCACGGAAAGGCAACGACCCTTCATCTGTCTGAGTCTCAACTGTGTATTCATACGAGCGGACGTTAATTCGCAGATTTTGGTGGTGATGGGCAGAGATATATTCCTTGCGTGTTCATATCGTATTACATTTTAGGTTTTGATTCTTGAAACTTGGCTTGAAAGTAGCCCTAGGATTCCTCGAATGGCCTGAGTTAAAACATGTGAATTCGGGGTCAATTTCTATTCAAACATTTTCAGGAGAAGGGAGCGACCCTACCTGTTTCTCTGAGCTGCCATTGTCCGGTCGCTGGCATTATGGTCGACGGCAGACAGTAACTGAGTAGGAAGATAGGGTTTGCAAATTAATATTTCATTAAATATGATGCTGACGAGATTCAAATTTGCCCTAAGAAGAGGTCCAGGGTTCCTCTAACGACAAGTGTTAAAGTTACTGAGTTTGGAGAACATTTGTTTTGATGGTTTTCCACGGAAGGGCAACGACCCTTCATTTGTCTAAGTGTCAACTGTGTATTCATACGTGCGGACGTGGAATCGCAGATTTTTGAAGTGATGGGCAGAGATATATTCCTTGCGTGTTCATATCGTAATACATTTTAGGTTTAGATTCTTGAAACTTGGCTTGAAAGTAGCCCTAGGATTCCTCGAATGGCCTGAGTTAAAACATGTGAATTCGGGGTCAATTTCTATTCAAACATTTTCAGGAGAAGGGAGCGACCCTACCTGTTTCTCTGAGCTGCCATTGTCCGGTCGCTGGCATTATGGTCGACGGCAGACAGTAACTGAGTAGGAAGATAGGGTTTGCAAATTAATATTTCATTAAATATGATGCTGACGAGATTCAAATTTGCCCTAAGAAGAGGTCTAGGGTTCCTCTAACGACAAGTGTTAAAGTTACTGAGTTTGGAGAACATTTCTTTTGATGGTTTTCCACGGAAAGGCAACGACCCTTCATTTGTCTGAGTGTCAACTGTGTATTCATACGTGCGGACGTGGAATCGCAGATTTTTGAAGTGATGGGCAGAGATATATTCCTTGCGTGTTCAAATCGTAATACATTTTAGGTTTTGATTCTTGAAACTTGGCTTGAAAGTAGGCCTAGGATTCCTCGAATGGCCTGAGTTAAAACATGTGAATTCGGGGTCAATTTCTATTCAAACATTTTCAGGAGAAGGGAGCGACCCTACCTGTTTCTCTGAGCTGCCATTGTCCGGTCGCTGGCATTATGGTCGACGGCAGACAGTAACTGAGTAGGAAGATAGGGTTTGCAAATTAATATTTCATTAAATATGATGCTGACGAGATTCAAATTTGCCCTAAGAAGAGGTCTAGGGTTCCTCTAACGACAAGTGTTAAAGTTACTGAGTTTGGAGAACATTTCTTTTGATGGTTTTCCACGGAAAGGCAACGACCCTTCATTTGTCTGAGTGTCAACTGTGTATTCATACGAGCGGACGTAGATTCGCAGATTTTGGAGGTGATGGGCAGAGATATAATCCTTGCGGGTTCATATCGTATTATATTTGAGGTTTTGATTCTTGAAACTTGGCTTGAAAGTAGCCCTAGGATTCCTCGAATGGCCTGAGTCAAAACATCTGAATTCGGAGTCAATTTCTATTCAAACATTTTCAGGAGAAGGGAGCGACCCTACCTGTTTCTCTGAGCTGCCATTGTCCGGTCGCTGGCATTATGGTCGACGGCAGAGAGTAACTGAGTAGGAAGATAGGGTTTGCAAATTAATATTTCATTAAATATGAAGCTGACGAGATTCAAATTTGCCATAGGAAGAGGTCTAGGGTTCCTCTAACGACAAGTGTTAAATTTACTGAGTTTGGAAAACATTTCTTTTGATGGTTTTCCACGGAAAGGCAACGATCCTTCATCTGTCTGAGTGTCAACTGTGTATTCATACGAGCGGACGTTGATTCGCAGATTTTGGAGGTAATGGGCAGAGATATATTCCTTGCGTGTTCATATCGTAATACATTTTAGGCTTTGATTCTTGAAACTTGGCTTGAAAGTAGCCCTAGGATTCCTCGAATGGCCTGAGTTAAAACATGTGAATTCGGGGTCAATTTCTATTCAAACATTTTCAGGAGAAGGGAGCGACCCTACCTGTTTCTCTGAGCTGCCATTGTCCGGTCGCTGGCATTATGGTCGACGGCAGACAGTAACTGAGTAGGAAGATAGGGTTTGCAAATTAATATTTCATTAAATATGATGCTGACAAGATTCAAATTTGCCCTAAGAAGAGGTCTAGGGTTCCTCTAACGACAAGTGTTAAAGTTACTGTGTTTGGAGAACATTTCTTTTGATGGTTTTCCACGGAAAGGCAACGACCCTTCATTTGTCTGAGTGTCAACTGTGTATTTATACGTGCGGACGTGGAATCGCAGATTTTTGAAGTGATGGGCAGAGATATATTCCTTGCGTGTTCATATCGTAATACATTTTAGGTTTTGATTCTTGAAACTTGGCTTGAAAGTAGCCCTAGGATTCCTCGAATGGCCTGAGTTAAAACATGTGAATTCGGGGTCAATTTCTATTCAAACATTTTCAGGAGAAGGGAGCGACCCTACCTGTTTCTCTGAGCTGCCATTGTCCGGTCGCTGGCATTATGGTCGACGGCAGACAGTAACTGAGTAGGAAGATAGGGTTTGCAAATTAATATTTCATTAAATATGATGCTGACGAGATTCAAATTTGCCCTAAGAAGAGGTCTAGGGTTCCTCTAACGACAAGTGTTAAAGTTACTGAGTTTGGAGAACATTTCTTTTGATGGTTTTCCACGGAAAGGCAACGACCCTTCATTTGTCTGAGTGTCAACTGTGTATTCATACGAGCGGACGTAGATTCGCAGATTTTGGAGGTGATGGGCAGAGATATAATCCTTGCGGGTTCATATCGTATTATATTTGAGGTTTTGATTCTTGAAACTTGGCTTGAAAGTAGCCCTAGGATTCCTCGAATGGCCTGAGTCAAAACATCTGAATTCGGAGTCAATTTCTATTCAAACATTTTCAGGAGAAGGGAGCGACCCTACCTGTTTCTCTGAGCTGCCATTGTCCGGTCGCTGGCATTATGGTCGACGGCAGAGAGTAACTGAGTAGGAAGATAGGGTTTGCAAATTAATATTTCATTAAATATGAAGCTGACGAGATTCAAATTTGCCATAGGAAGAGGTCTAGGGTTCCTCTAAAGACAAGTGTTAAAGTTACTGAGTTTGGAGAACATTTCTTTTGATGGTTTTCCACGGAAAGGCAACGACCCTTCATTTGTCTGAGTGTCAACAGTGTATTCATACGTGCGGACGTGGAATCGCAGATTTTTGAAGTGATGGGCAGAGATATATTCCTTGCGTGTTCATATCGTAATACATTTTAGGTTTTGATTCTTGAAACTTGGCTTGAAAGTAGCCCTAGGATTCCTGGAATGGCCTGAGTTAAAACATGTGAATTCGGGGTCAATTTCTATTCAAACATTTTCAGGAGAAGGGAGCGACCCTACCTGTTTCTCTGAGCTGCCATTGTCCGGTCGCTGGCATTATGGTCGACGGCAGAGAGTAACTGAGTAGGAAGATAGGGTTTGCAAATTAATATTTCATTAAATATGATGCTGACGAGATTCAAATTTGCCCTAAGAAGAGGTCTAGGGTTCCTCTAACGACAAGTGTTAAAGTTACTGAGTTTGGAGAACATTTCTTTTGATGGTTTTCCACGGAAAGGCAACGACCCTTCATTTGTCTGAGTGTCAACTGTGTATTCATACGAGCGGACGTAGATTCGCAGATTTTGGAGGTGATGGGCAGAGATATAATCCTTGCGGGTTCATATCGTATTATATTTGAGGTTTTGATTCTTGAAACTTGGCTTGAAAGTAGCCCTAGGATTCCTCGAATGGCCTGAGTCAAAACATCTGAATTCGGAGTCAATTTCTATTCAAACATTTTCAGGAGAAGGGAGCGACCCTACCTGTTTCTCTGAGCTGCCATTGTCCGGTCGCTGGCATTATGGTCGACGGCAGAGAGTAACTGAGTAGGAAGATAGGGTTTGCAAATTAATATTTCATTAAATATGAAGCTGACGAGATTCAAATTTGCCATAGGAAGAGGTCTAGGGTTCCTCTAAAGACAAGTGTTAAAGTTACTGAGTTTGGAGAACATTTCTTTTGATGGTTTTCCACGGAAAGGCAACGACCCTTCATTTGTCTGAGTGTCAACAGTGTATTCATACGTGCGGACGTGGAATCGCAGATTTTTGAAGTGATGGGCAGAGATATATTCCTTGCGTGTTCATATCGTAATACATTTTAGGTTTTGATTCTTGAAACTTGGCTTGAAAGTAGCCCTAGGATTCCTGGAATGGCCTGAGTTAAAACATGTGAATTCGGGGTCAATTTCTATTCAAACATTTTCAGGAGAAGGGAGCGACCCTACCTGTTTCTCTGAGCTGCCATTGTCCGGTCGCTGGCATTATGGTCGACGGCAGACAGTAACTGAGTAGGAAGATAGGGTTTGCAAATTAATATTTCATTAAATATGAAGCTGACGAGATTCAAATTTGCCATAGGAAGAGGTCTAGGGTTCCTCTAACGACAAGTGTTAAAGTTACTGAGTTTGGAGAACATTTCTTTTGATGGTTTTCCACGGAAAGGCAACGACCCTTCATTTGTCTGAGTGTCAACTGTGTATTCATACGTGCGGACGTGGAATCGCAGATTTTTGAAGTGATGGGCAGAGATATATTCCTTGCGTGTTCATATCGTAATACATTTTAGGTTTTGATTCTTGAAACTTGGCTTGAAAGTAGCCCTAGGATTCCTGGAATGGCCTGAGTTAAAACATGTGAATTCGGGGTCAATTTCTATTCAAACATTTTCAGGAGAAGGGAGCGACCCTACCTGTTTCTCTGAGCTGCCATTGTCCGGTCGCTGGCATTATGGTCGACGGCAGACAGTAACTGAGTAGGAAGATAGGGTTTGCAAATTAATATTTCATTAAATATGAAGCTGACGAGATTCAAATTTGCCATAGGAAGAGGTCTAGGGTTCCTCTAACGACAAGTGTTAAAGTTACTGAGTTTGGAGAACATTTCTTTTGATGGTTTTCCACGGAAAGGCAACGACCCTTCATTTGTCTGAGTGTCAACTGTGTATTCATACGTGCGGACGTGGAATCGCAGATTTTTGAAGTGATGGGCAGAGATATATTCCTTGCGTGTTCATATCGTAATACATTTTAGGTTTTGATTCTTGAAACTTGGCTTGAAAGTAGCCCTAGGATTCCTCGAATGGCCTGAGTTAAAACATGTGAATTCGGGGTCAATTTCTATTCAAACATTTTCAGGAGAAGGGAGCGACCCTACCTGTTTCTCTGAGCTGCCATTGTCCGGTCGCTGGCATTATGGTCGACGGCAGACAGTAACTGAGTAGGAAGATAGGGTTTGCAAATTAATATTTCATTAAATATGATGCTGACGAGATTCAAATTTGCCCTAAGAAGAGGTCTAGGGTTCCTCTAACGACAAGTGTTAAAGTTACTGAGTTTGGAGAACATTTCTTTTGATGGTTTTCCACGGAAAGGCAACGACCCTTCATTTGTCTGAGTGTCAACTGTGTATTCATACGAGCGGACGTAGATTCGCAGATTTTGGAGGTGATGGGCAGAGATATAATCCTTGCGGGTTCATATCGTATTACATTTGAGGTTTTGATTCTTGAAACTTGGCTTGAAAGTAGCCCTAGGATTCCTCGAATGGCCTGAGTCAAAACATCTGAATTCGGAGTCAATTTCTATTCAAACATTTTCAGGAGAAGGGAGCGACCCTACCTGTTTCTCTGAGCTGCCATTGTCCGGTCGCTGGCATTATGGTCGACGGCAGAGAGTAACTGAGTAGGAAGATAGGGTTTGCAAATTAATATTTCATTAAATATGAAGCTGACGAGATTCAAATTTGCCATAGGAAGAGGTCTAGGGTTCCTCTAACGACAAGTGTTAAAGTTACTGAGTTTGGAGAACATTTCTTTTGATGGTTTTCCACGGAAAGGCAACGACCCTTCATTTGTCTGAGTGTCAACTGTGTATTCTTACGAGCGGACGTAGATTCGCAGATTTTGGAGGTGATGGGCAGAGATATAATCCTTGCGGGTTCATATCGTATTACATTTGAGGTTTTGATTCTTGAAACTTGGCTTGAAAGTAGCCCTAGGATTCCTCGAATGGCCTGAGTCAAAACATCTGAATTCGGAGTCAATTTCTATTCAAACATTTTCAGGAGAAGGGAGCGACCCTACCTGTTTCTCTGAGCTGCCATTGTCCGGTCGCTGGCATTATGGTCGACGGCAGAGAGTAACTGAGTAGGAAGATAGGGTTTGCAAATTAATATTTCATTAAATATGAAGCTGACGAGATTCAAATTTGCCATAGGAAGAGGTCTAGGGTTCCTCTAACGACAAGTGTTAAAGTTACTGAGTTTGGAGAACATTTCTTTTGATGGTTTTCCACGGAAAGGCAACGACCCTTCATTTGTCTGAGTGTCAACTGTGTATTCATACGTGCGGACGTGGAATCGCAGATTTTTGAAGTGATGGGCAGAGATATATTCCTTGCGTGTTCATATCGTAATACATTTTAGGTTTTGATTCTTGAAACTTGGCTTGAAAGTAGCCCTAGGATTCCTCGAATGGCCTGAGTTAAAACATGTGAATTCGGGGTCAATTTCTATTCAAACATTTTCAGGAGAAGGGAGCGACCCTACCTGTTTCTCTGAGTTGCCATTGTCCGGTCGCTGGCATTATGGTCGACGGCAGACAGTAACTGAGTAGGAAGATAGGGTTTGCAAATTAATATTTCATTAAATATGATGCTGACGAGATTCAAATTTGCCCTAAGAAGAGGTCTAGGGTTCCTCTAACGACAAGTGTTAAAGTTACTGAGTTTGGAGAACATTTCTTTTGATGGTTTTCCACGGAAAGGCAACGACCCTTCATTTGTCTGAGTGTCAACTGTGTATTCATACGTGCGGACGTGGAATCGCAGATTTTTGAAGTGATGGGCAGAGATATATTCCTTGCGTGTTCATATCGTAATACATTTTAGGTTTTGATTCTTGAAACTTGGCTTGAAAGTAGCCCTAGGATTCCTCGAATGGCCTGAGTTAAAACATGTGAATTCGGGGTCAATTTCTATTCAAACATTTTCAGGAGAAGGGAGCGACCCTACCTGTTTCTCTGAGCTGCCATTGTCCGGTCGCTGGCATTATGGTCGACGGCAGACAGTAACTGAGTAGGAAGATAGGGTTTGCAAATTAATATTTCATTAAATATGATGCTGACGAGATTCAAATTTGCCCTAAGAAGAGGTCTAGGGTTCCTCTAACGACAAGTGTTAAAGTTACTGAGTTTGGAGAACATTTCTTTTGATGGTTTTCCACGGAAAGGCAACGACCCTTCATTTGTCTGAGTGTCAACTGTGTATTCATACGAGCGGACGTAGATTCGCAGATTTTGGAGGTGATGGGCAGAGATATAATCCTTGCGGGTTCATATCGTATTACATTTGAGGTTTTGATTCTTGAAACTTGGCTTGAAAGTAGCCCTAGGATTCCTCGAATGGCCTGAGTCAAAACATCTGAATTCGGAGTCAATTTCTATTCAAACATTTTCAGGAGAAGGGAGCGACCCTACCTGTTTCTCTGAGCTGCCATTGTCCGGTCGCTGGCATTATGGTCGACGGCAGAGAGTAACTGAGTAGGAAGATAGGGTTTGCAAATTAATATTTCATTAAATATAAAGCTGACGAGATTCAAATTTGCCATAGGAAGAGGTCTAGGGTTCCTCTAACGACAAGTGTTAAAATTACTGAGTTTGGAGAACATTTCTTTTGATGGTTTTCCACGGAAAGGCAACGACCCTTCATTTGTCTGAGTGTCAACTGTGCATTCATACGTGCGGACGTGGAATCGCAGATTTTTGAAGTGATGGGCAGAGATATATTGCTTGCGTGTTCATATCGTAATACATTTTAGGTTTTGATTCTTGAAACTTGGCTTGAAAGTAGCCCTAGGATTCCTCGAATGGCCTGAGTTAAAACATGTGAATTCGGGGTCAATTTCTATTCAAACATTTTCAGGAGAAGGGAGCGACCCTACCTGTTTCTCTGAGCTGCCATTGTCCGGTCGCTGGCATTATGGTCGACGGCAGACAGTAACTGAGTAGGAAGATAGGGTTTGCAAATTAATATTTCATTAAATATGATGCTGACGAGATTCAAATTTGCCCTAAGAAGAGGTCTAGGGTTCCTCTAACGACAAGTGTTAAAGTTACTGAGTTTGGAGAACATTTCTTTTGATGGTTTTCCACGGAAAGGCAACGACCCTTCATTTGTCTGAGTGTCAACTGTGTATTCATACGAGCGGACGTAGATTCGCAGATTTTGGAGGTGATGGGCAGAGATATAATCCTTGCGGGTTCATATCGAATTATATTTAAAGGTTTTGATTCTTGAAACTTGGCTTGAAAGTAGCCCTAGGATTCCTCGAATGGCCTGAGTCAAAACATCTGAATTCGGAGTCAATTTCTATTCAAACATTTTCAGGAGAAGGGAGCGACCCTACCTGTTTCTCTGAGCTGCCATTGTCCGGTCGCTGGCATTATGGTCGACGGCAGAGAGTAACTGAGTAGGAAGATAGGGTTTGCAAATTAATATTTCATTAAATATGAAGCTGACGAGATTCAAATTTGCCATAGGAAGAGGTCTAGGGTTCCTCTAACGACAAGTGTTAAAGTTACTGAGTTTGGAGAACATTTCTTTTGATGGTTTTCCACGGAAAGGCAACGACCCTTCATTTGTTTGAGTGTCAACTGTGTATTCATACGTGCGGACGTGGAATCGCAGATTTTTGAAGTGATGGGCAGAGATATATTCCTTCCGTGTTCATATCGTAATACATTTTAGGTTTTGATTCTTGAAACTTGGCTTGAAAGTAGCCCTAGGATTCCTCGAATGGCCTGAGTCAAAACATCTGAATTCGGAGTCAATTTCTATTCAAACATTTTCAGGAGAAGGGAGCGACCCTACCTGTTTCTCTGAGCTGCCATTGTCCAGTCGCTAGCATTATGGTCGACGGCAGAGAGTAACTGAGTAGGAAGATAGGGTTTGCAAATTAATATTTTATTAAATATGAAGCTGACGAGATTCAAATTTGCCATAGGAAGAGGTCTAGGGTTCCTCTAACTACAAGTGTTAAAGTTACTGAGTTTGGAGAACATTTCTTTTGATGGTTTTCCACGGAAAGGCAACGACCCTTCATTTGTCTGAGTGTCAACTGTGTATTCATACGTGCGGACGTGGAATCGCAGATTTTTGAAGTGATGGGCAGAGATATATTCCTTGCGTGTTCATATCGTAATACATTTTAGGTTTTGATTCTTGAAACTTGGCTTGAAAGTAGCCCTAGGATTCCTCGAATGGCCTGAGTTAAAACATGGGAATTCGGGGTCAATTTCTATTCAAACATTTTCAGGAGAAGGGAGCGACCCTACCTGTTTCTCTGAGCTGCCATTGTCCGGTCGCTGGCATTATGGTCGACGGCAGACAGTAACTGAGTAGGAAGATAGGGTTTGCAAATTAATATTTCATTAAATATGATGCTGACGAGATTCAAATTTGCCCTAAGAAGAGGTCTAGGGTTCCTCTAACGACAAGTGTTAAAGTTACTGAGTTTGGAGAACATTTCTTTTGATGGTTTTCCACGGAAAGGCAACGACCCTTCATTTGTCTGAGTGTCAACTGTGTATTCATACGTGCGGACGTGGAATCGCAGATTTTTGAAGTGATGGGCAGAGATGTATTCCTTGCGTGTTCATATCGTAATACATTTTAGGTTTTGATTCTTGAAACTTGGCTTGAAAGTAGCCCTAGGATTCCTCGAATGGCCTGAGTTAAAACATGTGAATTCGGGGTCAATTTCTATTCAAACATTTTCAGGAGAAGGGAGCGACCCTACCTGTTTCTCTGAGCTGCCATTGTCCGGTCGCTGGCATTATGGTCGACGGCAGACAGTAACTGAGTAGGAAGATAGGGTTTGCAAATTAATATTTCATTAAATATGATGCTGACGAGATTCAAATTTGCCCTAAGAAGAGGTCTAGGGTTCCTCTAACGACAAGTGTTAAAGTTACTGAGTTTGGAGAACATTTCTTTTGATGGTTTTCCACGGAAAGGCAACGACCCTTCATTTGTCTGAGTGTCAACTGTGTATTCATACGTGCGGACGTGGAATCGCAGATTTTTGAAGTGATGGGCAGAGATGTATTCCTTGCGTGTTCATATCGTAATACATTTTAGGTTTTGATTCTTGAAACTTGGCTTGAAAGTAGGCCTAGGATTCCTCGAATGGCCTGAGTTAAAACATGTGAATTCGGGGTCAATTTCTATTCAAACATTTTCAGGAGAAGGGAGCGACCCTACCTGTTTCTCTGAGCTGCCATTGTCCGGTCGCTGGCATTATGGTCGACGGCAGACAGTAACTGAGTAGGAAGATAGGGTTTGCAAATTAATATTTCATTAAATATGATGCTGACGAGATTCAAATTTGCCCTAAGAAGAGGTCTAGGGTTCCTCTAACGACAAGTGTTAAAGTTACTGAGTTTGGAGAACATTTCTTTTGATGGTTTTCCACGGAAAGGCAACGACCCTTCATTTGTCTGAGTGTCAACTGTGTATTTATACGTGCGGACGTGGAATCGCAGATTTTTGAAGTGATGGGCAGAGATATATTCCTTGTGTGTTCATATCGTAATACATTTTAGGCTTTGATTCTTGAAACTTGGCTTGAAAGTAGCCCTAGGATTCCTCCAATGGCCTAAGTGAAAACATCTAAATTCGGAGTCAATTTCTATTCAAACAATTTCAGGAGAAGGGAGCGACCCTACCTGTTTCTCTGAGCTGCCATTGTCCAGTCGCTAGCATTATGGTCGACGGCAGAGAGTAAATGAGTAGGAAGATAGGGTTTGCAAATTAATATTTCATTAAATATGATGCTGACGAGATTCAAATTTGCCCTAAGAAGAGGTCTAGGGTTCCTCTAACGACAAGTGTTAAAGTTACTGAGTTTGGAGAACATTTCTTTTGATGGTTTTCCACGGAAAGGCAACGACCCTTTATCTGTCTGAGTGTCAACTGTGTATTCATACGAGCGGACGTAGATTCGCAGATTTTGGAGGTGATGGGCAGAGATATATTCCTTGCGGGTTCATATCGTATTATATTTTAGGTTTTGATTCTTGAAACTTGGCTTGAAAGTAGCCCTAGGATTCCTCGAATGGCCTGAGTCAAAACATCTGAATTCGGAGTCAATTTCTATTCAAACATTTTCAGGAGAAGGGAGCGACCCTACCTGTTTCTCTGAGCTGCCATTGTCCGGTCGCTGGCATTATGGTCGACGGCAGAGAGTAACTGAGTAGGAAGATAGGGTTTGCAAATTAATATTTCATTAAATATGATGCTGACGAGATTCAAATTTGCCCTAAGAAGAGGTCTAGGGTTCCTCTAACGACAAGTGTTAAAGTTACTGAGTTTGGAGAACATTTCTTTTGATGGTTTTCCACGGAAAGGCAACGACCCTTCATTTGTCTGAGTGTCAACTGTGTATTCATACGTGCGGACGTGGAATCGCAGATTTTTGAAGTGATGGGCAGAGATATATTCCTTGCGTGTTCATATCGTAATACATTTTAGGTTTTGATTCTTGAAACTTGGCTTGAAAGTAGCCCTAGGATTCCTCGAATGGCCTGAGTTAAAACATGTGAATTCGGGGTCAATTTCTATTCAAACATTTTCAGGAGAAGGGAGCGACCCTACCTGTTTCTCTGAGCTGCCATTGTCCGGTCGCTGGCATTATGGTCGACGGCAGACAGTAACTGAGTAGGAAGATAGGGTTTGCAAATTAATATTTCATTAAATATGATGCTGACGAGATTCAAATTTGCCCTAAGAAGAGGTCTAGGGTTCCTCTAACGACAAGTGTTAAAGTTACTGAGTTTGGAGAACATTTCTTTTGATGGTTTTCCACGGAAAGGCAACGACCCTTCATTTGTCTGAGTGTCAACTGTGTATTCATACGTGTGGACGTGGAATCGCAGATTTTTGAAGTGATGGGCAGAGATATATTCCTTGTGTGTTCATATCGTAATACATTTTAGGCTTTGATTCTTGAAACTTGGCTTGAAAGTAGCCCTAGGATTCCTCGAATGGCCTGAGTTAAAACATGTGAATTCGGGGTCAATTTCTATTCAAACATTTTCAGGAGAAGGGAGCGACCCTACCTGTTTCTCTGAGCTGCCATTGTCCGGTCGCTGGCATTATGGTCGACGGCAGACAGTAACTGAGTAGGAAGATAGGGTTTGCAAATTAATATTTCATTAAATATGATGCTGACGAGATTCAAATTTGCCCTAAGAAGAGGTCTAGGGTTCCTCTAACGACAAGTGTTAAAGTTACTGAGTTTGGAGAACATTTCTTTTGATGGTTTTCCACGGAAAGGCAACGACCCTTCATCTGTCTGAGTGTCAACTGTGTATTCATACGAGTGGACGTAGATTCGCAGATTTTGGAGGTGATGGGCAGAGATATATTCCTTGCGGGTTCATATCGTATTATATTTTAGGTTTTGATTCTTGAAACTTGGCTTGAAAGTAGCCCTAGGATTCCTCGAATGGCCTGAGTCAAAACATCTGAATTCGGAGTCAATTTCTATTCAAACATTTTCAGGAGAAGGGAGCGACCCTACCTGTTTCTCTGAGCTGCCATTGTCCGGTCGCTGGCATTATGGTCGACGGCAGAGAGTAACTGAGTAGGAAGATAGGGTTTGCAAATTAATATTTCATTAAATATGATGCTGACGAGATTCAAATTTTCCCTAGGAAGAGGTCTAGGGTTCCTCTAACGACAAGTGTTAAAGTTACTGAGTTTGGAGAACATTTCTTTTGATGGTTTTCCACGGAAAGGCAACGACCCTTCATTTGTCTGAGTGTCAACTGTGTATTCATACGTGCGGACGTGGAATCGCAGATTTTTGAAGTGATGGGCAGAGATATATTGCTTGCGTGTTCATATCGTAATACCTTTTAGGTTTTGATTCTTGAAACTTGGCTTGAAAGTAGCCCTAGGATTCCTCGAATGGCCTGAGTTAAAACATGTGAATTCGGGGTCAATTTCTTTTCAAACATTTTCAGGAGAAGGGAGCGACCCTACCTGTTTCTCTGAGCTGCCATTGTCCGGTCGCTGGCATTATGGTCGACGGCAGACAGTAACTGAGTAGGAAGATAGGGTTTGCAAATTAATATTTCTATAAATATGATGCTGACGAGATTCAAATTTTCCCTAGGAAGAGGTCTAGGGTTCCTCTAACGACAAGTGTTAAAGTTACTGAGTTTGGAGAACATTTCTTTTGATGGTTTTCCACGGAAAGGCAACGACCCTTCATTTGTCTGAGTGTCAACTGTGTATTCATACGTGCGGACGTGGATTCGCAAATTTTGGAGGTGATGGGCAGAGATATATTCCTTGCGTGTTCATATCGTATTACATTTTAGGTTTTGATTCTTGAAACTTGGCTTAAAAGTAGGCCTAGGATTCCTCGAATTGCCTAAGTCAAAACATCTGAATTCTGAGTCAATTTCTATTCAAACATTTTCAGGAGAAGGGAGCGACCCTACCTGTTTCTCTGAGCTGCCATTGTCCAGTCGCTGGCATTATGGTCGACGGCAGAGAGTAACTGAGTAGGAAGATAGGGTTTGCAAATTAATATTTCATTAAATATGATGCTGACGAGATTCAAATTTTCCCTAGGAAGAGGTCTAGGGTTCCTCTAACGACAAGTGTTAAAGTTACTGAGTTTGGAGAACATTTCTTTTGATGGTTTTCCACGGAAAGGCAACGACCCTTCATTTGTCTGAGTGTCAACTGTGTATTCATACGTGCGGACGTGGAATCGCAGATTTTTGAAGTGATGGGCAGAGATATATTCCTTGCGTGTTCATATCGTAATACATTTTAGGTTTTGATTCTTGAAACTTGGCTTGAAAGTAGCCCTAGGATTCCTCGAATGGCCTGAGTTAAAACATGTGAATTCGGGGTCAATTTCTATTCAAACATTTTCAGGAGAAGGGAGCGACCCTACCTGTTTCTCTGAGCTGCCATTGTCCGGTCGCTGGCATTATGGTCGACGGCAGACAGTAACTGAGTAGGAAGATAGGGTTTGCAAATTAATATTTCATTAAATATGATGCTGACGAGATTCAAATTTGCCCTAAGAAGAGGTCTAGGGTTCCTCTAACGACAAGTGTTAAATTTACTGAGTTTGGAAAACATTTCTTTTGATGGTTTTCCACGGAAAGGCAACGATCCTTCATCTGTCTGAGTGTCAACTGTGTATTCATACGAGCGGACGTTGATTCGCAGATTTTGGAGGTAATGGGCAGAGATATATTCCTTGCGTGTTCATATCGTAATACATTTTAGGCTTTGATTCTTGAAACTTGGCTTGAAAGTAGCCCTAGGATTCCTCGAATGGCCTGAGTTAAAACATGTGAATTCGGGGTCAATTTCTATTCAAACATTTTCAGGAGAAGGGAGCGACCCTACCTGTTTCTCTGAGCTGCCATTGTCCGGTCGCTGGCATTATGGTCGACGGCAGACAGTAACTGAGTAGGAAGATAGGGTTTGCAAATTAATATTTCATTAAATATGATGCTGACGAGATTCAAATTTGCCCTAAGAAGAGGTCTAGGGTTCCTCTAACGACAAGTGTTAAAGTTACTGAGTTTGGAGAACATTTCTTTTGATGGTTTTCCACGGAAAGGCAACGACCCTTCATTTGTCTGAGTGTCAACTGTGTATTCATACGTGCGGACGTGGAATCGCAGATTTTTGAAGTGATGGGCAGAGATATATTCCTTGCGTGTTCATATCGTAATACATTTTAGGTTTTGATTCTTGAAACTTGGCTTGAAAGTAGCCCTAGGATTCCTCGAATGGCCTGAGTTAAAACATGTGAATTCGGGGTCAATTTCTATTCAAACATTTTCAGGAGAAGGGAGCGACCCTACCTGTTTCTCTGAGCTGCCATTGTCCGGTCGCTGGCATTATGGTCGACGGCAGACAGTAACTGAGTAGGAAGATAGGGTTTGCAAATTAATATTTCTATAAATATGATGCTGACGAGATTCAAATTTTCCCTAGGAAGAGGTCTAGGGTTCCTCTAACGACAAGTGTTAAAGTTACTGAGTTTGGAGAACATTTCTTTTGATGGTTTTCCACGGAAAGGCAACGACCCTTCATTTGTCTGAGTGTCAACTGTGTATTCATACGTGCGGACGTGGATTCGCAAATTTTGGAGGTGATGGGCAGAGATATATTCCTTGCGTGTTCATATCGTATTACATTTTAGGTTTTGATTCTTGAAACTTGGCTTAAAAGTAGGCCTAGGATTCCTCGAATTGCCTAAGTCAAAACATCTGAATTCTGAGTCAATTTCTATTCAAACATTTTCAGGAGAAGGGAGCGACCCTACCTGTTTCTCTGAGCTGCCATTGTCCAGTCGCTGGCATTATGGTCGACGGCAGAGAGTAACTGAGTAGGAAGATAGGGTTTGCAAATTAATATTTCATTAAATATGATGCTGACGAGATTCAAATTTTCCCTAGGAAGAGGTCTAGGGTTCCTCTAACGACAAGTGTTAAAGTTACTGAGTTTGGAGAACATTTCTTTTGATGGTTTTCCACGGAAAGGCAACGACCCTTCATTTGTCTGAGTGTCAACTGTGTATTCATACGTGCGGACGTGGAATCGCAGATTTTTGAAGTGATGGGCAGAGATATATTCCTTGCGTGTTCATATCGTAATACATTTTAGGTTTTGATTCTTGAAACTTGGCTTGAAAGTAGCCCTAGGATTCCTCGAATGGCCTGAGTTAAAACATGTGAATTCGGGGTCAATTTCTATTCAAACATTTTCAGGAGAAGGGAGCGACCCTACCTGTTTCTCTGAGCTGCCATTGTCCGGTCGCTGGCATTATGGTCGACGGCAGACAGTAACTGAGTAGGAAGATAGGGTTTGCAAATTAATATTTCATTAAATATGATGCTGACGAGATTCAAATTTGCCCTAAGAAGAGGTCTAGGGTTCCTCTAACGACAAGTGTTAAATTTACTGAGTTTGGAAAACATTTCTTTTGATGGTTTTCCACGGAAAGGCAACGATCCTTCATCTGTCTGAGTGTCAACTGTGTATTCATACGAGCGGACGTTGATTCGCAGATTTTGGAGGTAATGGGCAGAGATATATTCCTTGCGTGTTCATATCGTAATACATTTTAGGCTTTGATTCTTGAAACTTGGCTTGAAAGTAGCCCTAGGATTCCTCGAATGGCCTGAGTTAAAACATGTGAATTCGGGGTCAATTTCTATTCAAACATTTTCAGGAGAAGGGAGCGACCCTACCTGTTTCTCTGAGCTGCCATTGTCCGGTCGCTGGCATTATGGTCGACGGCAGACAGTAACTGAGTAGGAAGATAGGGTTTGCAAATTAATATTTCATTAAATATGATGCTGACGAGATTCAAATTTGCCCTAAGAAGAGGTCTAGGGTTCCTCTAACGACAAGTGTTAAAGTTACTGAGTTTGGAGAACATTTCTTTTGATGGTTTTCCACGGAAAGGCAACGACCCTTCATTTGTCTGAGTGTCAACTGTGTATTCATACGTGCGGACGTGGAATCGCAGATTTTTGAAGTGATGGGCAGAGATATATTCCTTGCGTGTTCATATCGTAATACATTTTAGGTTTTGATTCTTGAAACTTGGCTTGAAAGTAGCCCTAGGATTCCTCGAATGGCCTGAGTTAAAACATGTGAATTCGGGGTCAATTTCTATTCAAACATTTTCAGGAGAAGGGAGCGACCCTACCTGTTTCTCTGAGCTGCCATTGTCCGGTCGCTGGCATTATGGTCGACGGCAGACAGTAACTGAGTAGGAAGATAGGGTTTGCAAATTAATATTTCATTAAATATGATGCTGACGAGATTCAAATTTGCCCTAAGAAGAGGTCTAGGGTTCCTCTAACGACAAGTGTTAAAGTTACTGAGTTTGGAGAACATTTCTTTTGATGGTTTTCCACGGAAAGGCAACGACCCTTCATTTGTCTGAGTGTCAACTGTGTATTCATACGTGCGGACGTGGAATCGCAGATTTTTGAAGTGATGGGCAGAGATATATTCCTTGTGTGTTCATATCGTAATACATTTTAGGCTTTGATTCTTGAAACTTGGCTTGAAAGTAGCCCTAGGATTCCTCGAATGGCCTGAGTTAAAACATGTGAATTCGGGGTCAATTTCTATTCAAACATTTTCAGGAGCAGGGAGCGACCCTACCTGTTTCTCTGAGCTGCCATTGTCCGGTCGCTGGCATTATGGTCGACGGCAGACAGTAACTGAGTAGGAAGATAGGGTTTGCAAATTAATATTTCATTAAATATGATGCTGACGAGATTCAAATTTGCCCTAAGAAGAGGTCTAGGGTTCCTCTAACGACAAGTGTTAAAGTTACTGAGTTTGGAGAACATTTCTTTTGATGGTTTTCCACGGAAAGGCAACGACCCTTCATCTGTCTGAGTGTCAACTGTGTATTCATACGAGTGGACGTAGATTCGCAGATTTTGGAGGTGATGGGCAGAGATATATTCCTTGCGGGTTCATATCGTATTATATTTTAGGTTTTGATTCTTGAAACTTGGCTTGAAAGTAGCCCTAGGATTCCTCGAATGGCCTGAGTCAAAACATCTGAATTCGGAGTCAATTTCTATTCAAACATTTTCAGGAGAAGGGAGCGACCCTACCTGTTTCTCTGAGCTGCCATTGTCCGGTCGCTGGCATTATGGTCGACGGCAGACAGTAACTGAGTAGGAAGATAGGGTTTGCAAATTAATATTTCATTAAATATGATGCTGACGAGATTCAAATTTTCCCTAGGAAGAGGTCTAGGGTTCCTCTAACGACAAGTGTTAAAGTTACTGAGTTTGGAGAACATTTCTTTTGATGGTTTTCCACGGAAAGGCAACGACCCTTCATTTGTCTGAGTGTCAACTGTGTATTCATACGTGCGGACGTGGAATCGCAGATTTTTGAAGTGATGGGCAGAGATATATTGCTTGCGTGTTCATATCGTAATACCTTTTAGGTTTTGATTCTTGAAACTTGGCTTGAAAGTAGCCCTAGGATTCCTCGAATGGCCTGAGTTAAAACATGTGAATTCGGGGTCAATTTCTATTCAAACATTTTCAGGAGAAGGGAGCGACCCTACCTGTTTCTCTGAGCTGCCATTGTCCGGTCGCTGGCATTATGGTCGACGGCAGACAGTAACTGAGTAGGAAGATAGGGTTTGCAAATTAATATTTCTATAAATATGATGCTGACGAGATTCAAATTTTCCCTAGGAAGAGGTCTAGGGTTCCTCTAACGACAAGTGTTAAAGTTACTGAGTTTGGAGAACATTTCTTTTGATGGTTTTCCACGGAAAGGCAACGACCCTTCATTTGTCTGAGTGTCAACTGTGTATTCATACGTGCGGACGTGGATTCGCAAATTTTGGAGGTGATGGGCAGAGATATATTCCTTGCGTGTTCATATCGTATTACATTTTAGGCTTTGATTCTTGAAACTTGGCTTGAAAGTAGGCCTAGGATTCCTCGAATTGCCTAAGTCAAAACATCTGAATTCTGAGTCAATTTCTATTCAAACATTTTCAGGAGAAGGGAGCGACCCTACCTGTTTCTCTGAGCTGCCATTGTCCAGTCGCTGGCATTATGGTCGACGGCAGAGAGTAACTGAGTAGGAAGATAGGGTTTGCAAATTAATATTTCATTAAATATGATGCTGACGAGATTCAAATTTTCCCTAGGAAGAGGTCTAGGGTTCCTCTAACGACAAGTGTTAAAGTTACTGAGTTTGGAGAACATTTCTTTTGATGGTTTTCCACGGAAAGGCAACGACCCTTCATTTGTCTGAGTGTCAACTGTGTATTCATACGTGCGGACGTGGAATCGCAGATTTTTGAAGTGATGGGCAGAGATATATTCCTTGCGTGTTCATATCGTAATACATTTTAGGTTTTGATTCTTGAAACTTGGCTTGAAAGTAGCCCTAGGATTCCTCGAATGGCCTGAGTTAAAACATGTGAATTCGGGGTCAATTTCTATTCAAACATTTTCAGGAGAAGGGAGCGACCCTACCTGTTTCTCTGAGCTGCCATTGTCCGGTCGCTGGCATTATGGTCGACGGCAGACAGTAACTGAGTAGGAAGATAGGGTTTGCAAATTAATATTTCATTAAATATGATGCTGACGAGATTCAAATTTGCCCTAAGAAGAGGTCTAGGGTTCCTCTAACGACAAGTGTTAAATTTACTGAGTTTGGAAAACATTTCTTTTGATGGTTTTCCACGGAAAGGCAACGATCCTTCATCTGTCTGAGTGTCAACTGTGTATTCATACGAGCGGACGTTGATTCGCAGATTTTGGAGGTAATGGGCAGAGATATATTCCTTGCGTGTTCATATCGTAATACATTTTAGGCTTTGATTCTTGAAACTTGGCTTGAAAGTAGCCCTAGGATTCCTCGAATGGCCTGAGTTAAAACATGTGAATTCGGGGTCAATTTCTATTCAAACATTTTCAGGAGAAGGGAGCGACCCTACCTGTTTCTCTGAGCTGCCATTGTCCGGTCGCTGGCATTATGGTCGACGGCAGACAGTAACTGAGTAGGAAGATAGGGTTTGCAAATTAATATTTCATTAAATATGATGCTGACGAGATTCAAATTTGCCCTAAGAAGAGGTCTAGGGTTCCTCTAACGACAAGTGTTAAAGTTACTGAGTTTGGAGAACATTTCTTTTGATGGTTTTCCACGGAAAGGCAACGACCCTTCATTTGTCTGAGTGTCAACTGTGTATTCATACGTGCGGACGTGGAATCGCAGATTTTTGAAGTGATGGGCAGAGATATATTCCTTGCGTGTTCATATCGTAATACATTTTAGGTTTTGATTCTTGAAACTTGGCTTGAAAGTAGCCCTAGGATTCCTCGAATGGCCTGAGTTAAAACATGTGAATTCGGGGTCAATTTCTATTCAAACATTTTCAGGAGAAGGGAGCGACCCTACCTGTTTCTCTGAGCTGCCATTGTCCGGTCGCTGGCATTATGGTCGACGGCAGACAGTAACTGAGTAGGAAGATAGGGTTTGCAAATTAATATTTCATTAAATATGATGCTGACGAGATTCAAATTTGCCCTAAGAAGAGGTCTAGGGTTCCTCTAACGACAAGTGTTAAAGTTACTGAGTTTGGAGAACATTTCTTTTGATGGTTTTCCACGGAAAGGCAACGACCCTTCATTTGTCTGAGTGTCAACTGTGTATTCATACGTGCGGACGTGGAATCGCAGATTTTTGAAGTGATGGGCAGAGATATATTCCTTGTGTGTTCATATCGTAATACATTTTAGGCTTTGATTCTTGAAACTTGGCTTGAAAGTAGCCCTAGGATTCCTCGAATGGCCTGAGTTAAAACATGTGAATTCGGGGTCAATTTCTATTCAAACATTTTCAGGAGCAGGGAGCGACCCTACCTGTTTCTCTGAGCTGCCATTGTCCGGTCGCTGGCATTATGGTCGACGGCAGACAGTAACTGAGTAGGAAGATAGGGTTTGCAAATTAATATTTCATTAAATATGATGCTGACGAGATTCAAATTTGCCCTAAGAAGAGGTCTAGGGTTCCTCTAACGACAAGTGTTAAAGTTACTGAGTTTGGAGAACATTTCTTTTGATGGTTTTCCACGGAAAGGCAACGACCCTTCATCTGTCTGAGTGTCAACTGTGTATTCATACGAGTGGACGTAGATTCGCAGATTTTGGAGGTGATGGGCAGAGATATATTCCTTGCGGGTTCATATCGTATTATATTTTAGGTTTTGATTCTTGAAACTTGGCTTGAAAGTAGCCCTAGGATTCCTCGAATGGCCTGAGTCAAAACATCTGAATTCGGAGTCAATTTCTATTCAAACATTTTCAGGAGAAGGGAGCGACCCTACCTGTTTCTCTGAGCTGCCATTGTCCGGTCGCTGGCATTATGGTCGACGGCAGACAGTAACTGAGTAGGAAGATAGGGTTTGCAAATTAATATTTCATTAAATATGATGCTGACGAGATTCAAATTTTCCCTAGGAAGAGGTCTAGGGTTCCTCTAACGACAAGTGTTAAAGTTACTGAGTTTGGAGAACATTTCTTTTGATGGTTTTCCACGGAAAGGCAACGACCCTTCATTTGTCTGAGTGTCAACTGTGTATTCATACGTGCGGACGTGGAATCGCAGATTTTTGAAGTGATGGGCAGAGATATATTGCTTGCGTGTTCATATCGTAATACCTTTTAGGTTTTGATTCTTGAAACTTGGCTTGAAAGTAGCCCTAGGATTCCTCGAATGGCCTGAGTTAAAACATGTGAATTCGGGGTCAATTTCTATTCAAACATTTTCAGGAGAAGGGAGCGACCCTACCTGTTTCTCTGAGCTGCCATTGTCCGGTCGCTGGCATTATGGTCGACGGCAGACAGTAACTGAGTAGGAAGATAGGGTTTGCAAATTAATATTTCTATAAATATGATGCTGACGAGATTCAAATTTTCCCTAGGAAGAGGTCTAGGGTTCCTCTAACGACAAGTGTTAAAGTTACTGAGTTTGGAGAACATTTCTTTTGATGGTTTTCCACGGAAAGGCAACGACCCTTCATTTGTCTGAGTGTCAACTGTGTATTCATACGTGCGGACGTGGATTCGCAAATTTTGGAGGTGATGGGCAGAGATATATTCCTTGCGTGTTCATATCGTATTACATTTTAGGCTTTGATTCTTGAAACTTGGCTTGAAAGTAGGCCTAGGATTCCTCGAATTGCCTAAGTCAAAACATCTGAATTCTGAGTCAATTTCTATTCAAACATTTTCAGGAGAAGGGAGCGACCCTACCTGTTTCTCTGAGCTGCCATTGTCCAGTCGCTGGCATTATGGTCGACGGCAGAGAGTAACTGAGTAGGAAGATAGGGTTTGCAAATTAATATTTCATTAAATATGATGCTGACGAGATTCAAATTTTCCCTAGGAAGAGGTCTAGGGTTCCTCTAACGACAAGTGTTAAAGTTACTGAGTTTGTAGAACATTTCTTTTGATGGTTTTCCACGGAAAGGCAACGACCCTTCATTTGTCTGAGTGTCAACTGTATATTCATACGTGCGGACGTGGAATCGCAGATTTTTGAAGTGATGGGCAGAGATATATTGCTTGCGTGTTCATATCGTAATACATTTTAGGTTTTGATTCTTGAAACTTGGCTTGAAAGTAGCCCTAGGATTCCTCGAATGGCCTGAGTTAAAACATGTGAATTCGGGGTCAATTTCTATTCAAACATTTTCAGGAGAAGGGAGCGACCCTACCTGTTTCTCTGAGCTGCCATTGTCCGGTCGCTGGCATTATGGTCGACGGCAGACAGTAACTGAGTAGGAAGATAGGGTTTGCAAATTAATATTTCATTAAATATGATGCTGACGAGATTCAAATTTGCCCTAAGAAGAGGTCTAGGGTTCCTCTAACGACAAGTGTTAAAGTTACTGAGTTTGGAGAACATTTCTTTTGATGGTTTTCCACGGAAAGGCAACGACCCTTCATTTGTCTGAGTGTCAACTGTGTATTCATACGTGCGGACGTGGATTCGCAGATTTTGGAGGTGATGGGCAGAGATATATTCCTTGCGTGTTCATATCGTATTACATTTTAGGTTTTGATTCTTGAAACTTGGCTTGAAAGTAGGCCTAGGATTCCTCGAATGGCCTAAGTCAAAACATCTGAATTCTGAGTCAATTTCTATTCAAACATTTTCAGGAGAAGGGAGCGACCCTACCTGTTTCTCTGAGCTGCCATTGTCCAGTCGCTGGCATTATGGTCGACGGCAGAGAGTAACTGAGTAGGAAGATAGGGTTTGCAAATTAATATTTCATTAAATATGATGCTGACGAGATTCAAATTTTCCCTAGGAAGAGGTCTAGGGTTCCTCTAACGACAAGTGTTAAAGTTACTGAGTTTGGAGAACATTTCTTTTGATGGTTTTCCTCGGAAAGGCAATGACCCTTCATCTGTCTGAGTGTCAACTGTGTATTCATACGAGCGGACATAGATTCGCAGATTTTGGAGGTGATGGGCAGAGATATATTCCTTGCGGGTTCATATCGTATTATATTTTAGGTTTTGATTCTTGAAACTTGGCTTGAAAGTAGACCTAGGATTCCTCGAATGGCCTGAGTCAAAACATCTGAATTCGGAGTCAATTTCTTTTCAAACATTTTCAGGAGAAGGGAGCGACCCTACCTGTTTCTCTGAGCTGCCATTGTCCGGTCGCTGGCATTATGGTCGACGGCAGAGAGTAACTGAGTAGGAAGATAGGGTTTGCAAATTAATATTTCATTAAATATGATGCTGACGAGATTCAAATTTGCCCTAAGAAGAGGTTTAGGGTTCCTCTAACGACAAGTGTTAAAGTTACTGAGTTTGGAGAACATTTCTTTTGATGGTTTTCCACGGAAAGGCAACGACCCTTCATTTGTCTGAGTGTCAACTGTGTATTCATACGTGCGGACGTGGAATCGCAGATTTTTGAAGTGATGGGCAGAGATATATTGCTTGCGTGTTCATATCGTAATACATTTTAGGTTTTGATTCTTGAAACTTGGCTTGAAAGTAGCCCTAGGATTCCTCGAATGGCCTGAGTTAAAACATGTGAATTCGGGGTCAATTTCTATTCAAACATTTTCAGGAGAAGGGAGCGACCCTACCTGTTTCTCTGAGCTGCCATTGTCCGGTCGCTGGCATTATGGTCGACGGCAGACAGTAACTGAGTAGGAAGATAGGGTTTGCAAATTAATATTTCATTAAATATGATGCTGACGAGATTCAAATTTGCCCTAAGAAGAGGTCTAGGGTTCCTCTAACGACAAGTGTTAAAGTTACTGAGTTTGGAGAACATTTCTTTTGATGGTTTTCCACGGAAAGGCAACGACCCTTCATTTGTCTGAGTGTCAACTGTGTATTCATACGTGCGGACGTGGATTCGCAGATTTTGGAGGTGATGGGCAGAGATATATTCCTTGCGTGTTCATATCGTATTACATTTTAGGTTTTGATTCTTGAAACTTGGCTTGAAAGTAGGCCTAGGATTCCTCGAATGGCCTAAGTCAAAACATCTGAATTCTGAGTCAATTTCTATTCAAACATTTTCAGGAGAAGGGAGCGACCCTACCTGTTTCTCTGAGCTGCCATTGTCCAGTCGCTGGCATTATGGTCGACGGCAGAGAGTAACTGAGTAGGAAGATAGGGTTTGCAAATTAATATTTCATTAAATATGATGCTGACGAGATTCAAATTTTCCCTAGGAAGAGGTCTAGGGTTCCTCTAACGACAAGTGTTAAAGTTACTGAGTTTGGAGAACATTTCTTTTGATGGTTTTCCACGGAAAGGCAACGACCCTTCATTTGTCTGAGTGTCAACTGTGTATTCATACGTGCGGACGTGGAATCGCAGATTTTTGAAGTGATGGGCAGAGATATATTCCTTGCGTGTTCATATCGTAATACATTTTAGGTTTTGATTCTTGAAACTTGGCTTGAAAGTAGCCCTAGGATTCCTCGAATGGCCTGAGTTAAAACATGTGAATTCGGGGTCAATTTCTATTCAAACATTTTCAGGAGAAGGGAGCGACCCTACCTGTTTCTCTGAGCTGCCATTGTCCGGTCGCTGGCATTATGGTCGACGGCAGACAGTAACTGAGTAGGAAGATAGGGTTTGCAAATTAATATTTCATTAAATATGATGCTGACGAGATTCAAATTTGCCCTAAGAAGAGGTCTAGGGTTCCTCTAACGACAAGTGTTAAATTTACTGAGTTTGGAAAACATTTCTTTTGATGGTTTTCCACGGAAAGGCAACGATCCTTCATCTGTCTGAGTGTCAACTGTGTATTCATACGAGCGGACGTTGATTCGCAGATTTTGGAGGTAATGGGCAGAGATATATTCCTTGCGTGTTCATATCGTAATACATTTTAGGCTTTGATTCTTGAAACTTGGCTTGAAAGTAGCCCTAGGATTCCTCGAATGGCCTGAGTTAAAACATGTGAATTCGGGGTCAATTTCTATTCAAACATTTTCAGGAGAAGGGAGCGACCCTACCTGTTTCTCTGAGCTGCCATTGTCCGGTCGCTGGCATTATGGTCGACGGCAGA
The DNA here is from genome assembly GCA_949987565.1 of Luidia sarsii. Taxonomy (NCBI): domain Eukaryota; kingdom Metazoa; phylum Echinodermata; class Asteroidea; order Paxillosida; family Luidiidae; genus Luidia; species Luidia sarsii. The sequence goes on along the minus strand of OX465109.1, from coordinate 18,604,204 downwards.
CAGTAACTGAGTAGGAAGATAGGGTTTGCAAATTAATATTTCATTAAATATGATGCTGACGAGATTCAAATTTGCCCTAAGAAGAGGTCTAGGGTTCCTCTAACGACAAGTGTTAAAGTTACTGAGTTTGGAGAACATTTCTTTTGATGGTTTTCCACGGAAAGGCAACGACCCTTCATTTGTCTGAGTGTCAACTGTGTATTCATACGTGCGGACGTGGAATCGCAGATTTTTGAAGTGATGGGCAGAGATATATTCCTTGCGTGTTCATATCGTAATACATTTTAGGTTTTGATTCTTGAAACTTGGCTTGAAAGTAGCCCTAGGATTCCTCGAATGGCCTGAGTTAAAACATGTGAATTCGGGGTCAATTTCTATTCAAACATTTTCAGGAGAAGGGAGCGACCCTACCTGTTTCTCTGAGCTGCCATTGTCCGGTCGCTGGCATTATGGTCGACGGCAGACAGTAACTGAGTAGGAAGATAGGGTTTGCAAATTAATATTTCATTAAATATGATGCTGACGAGATTCAAATTTGCCCTAAGAAGAGGTCTAGGGTTCCTCTAACGACAAGTGTTAAAGTTACTGAGTTTGGAGAACATTTCTTTTGATGGTTTTCCACGGAAAGGCAACGACCCTTCATTTGTCTGAGTGTCAACTGTGTATTCATACGTGCGGACGTGGAATCGCAGATTTTTGAAGTGATGGGCAGAGATATATTCCTTGTGTGTTCATATCGTAATACATTTTAGGCTTTGATTCTTGAAACTTGGCTTGAAAGTAGCCCTAGGATTCCTCGAATGGCCTGAGTTAAAACATGTGAATTCGGGGTCAATTTCTATTCAAACATTTTCAGGAGAAGGGAGCGACCCTACCTGTTTCTCTGAGCTGCCATTGTCCGGTCGCTGGCATTATGGTCGACGGCAGACAGTAACTGAGTAGGAAGATAGGGTTTGCAAATTAATATTTCATTAAATATGATGCTGACGAGATTCAAATTTGCCCTAAGAAGAGGTCTAGGGTTCCTCTAACGACAAGTGTTAAAGTTACTGAGTTTGGAGAACATTTCTTTTGATGGTTTTCAACGGAAAGGCAACGACCCTTCATCTGTCTGAGTGTCAACTGTGTATTCATACGAGTGGACGTAGATTCGCAGATTTTGGAGGTGATGGGCAGAGATATATTCCTTGCGGGTTCATATCGTATTATATTTTAGGTTTTGATTCTTGAAACTTGGCTTGAAAGTAGCCCTAGGATTCCTCGAATGGCCTGAGTCAAAACATCTGAATTCGGAGTCAATTTCTATTCAAACATTTTCAGGAGAAGGGAGCGACCCTACCTGTTTCTCTGAGCTGCCATTGTCCGGTCGCTGGCATTATGGTCGACGGCAGACAGTAACTGAGTAGGAAGATAGGGTTTGCAAATTAATATTTCATTAAATATGATGCTGACGAGATTCAAATTTTCCCTAGGAAGAGGTCTAGGGTTCCTCTAACGACAAGTGTTAAAGTTACTGAGTTTGGAGAACATTTCTTTTGATGGTTTTCCACGGAAAGGCAACGACCCTTCATTTGTGTGAGTGTCAACTGTGTATTCATACGTGCGGACGTGGAATCGCAGATTTTTGAAGTGATGGGCAGAGATATATTGCTTGCGTGTTCATATCGTAATACCTTTTAGGTTTTGATTCTTGAAACTTGGCTTGAAAGTAGCCCTAGGATTCCTCGAATGGCCTGAGTTAAAACATGTGAATTCGGGGTCAATTTCTATTCAAACATTTTCAGGAGAAGGGAGCGACCCTACCTGTTTCTCTGAGCTGCCATTGTCCGGTCGCTGGCATTATGGTCGACGGCAGACAGTAACTGAGTAGGAAGATAGGGTTTGCAAATTAATATTTCTATAAATATGATGCTGACGAGATTCAAATTTTCCCTAGGAAGAGGTCTAGGGTTCCTCTAACGACAAGTGTTAAAGTTACTGAGTTTGGAGAACATTTCTTTTGATGGTTTTCCACGGAAAGGCAACGACCCTTCATTTGTCTGAGTGTCAACTGTGTATTCATACGTGCGGACGTGGATTCGCAAATTTTGGAGGTGATGGGCAGAGATATATTCCTTGCGTGTTCATATCGTATTACATTTTAGGCTTTGATTCTTGAAACTTGGCTTGAAAGTAGGCCTAGGATTCCTCGAATTGCCTAAGTCAAAACATCTGAATTCTGAGTCAATTTCTATTCAAACATTTTCAGGAGAAGGGAGCGACCCTACCTGTTTCTCTGAGCTGCCATTGTCCAGTCGCTGGCATTATGGTCGACGGCAGAGAGTAACTGAGTAGGAAGATAGGGTTTGCAAATTAATATTTCATTAAATATGATGCTGACGAGATTCAAATTTTCCCTAGGAAGAGGTCTAGGGTTCCTCTAACGACAAGTGTTAAAGTTACTGAGTTTGGAGAACATTTCTTTTGATGGTTTTCCACGGAAAGGCAACGACCCTTCATTTGTCTGAGTGTCAACTGTGTATTCATACGTGCGGACGTGGAATCGCAGATTTTTGAAGTGATGGGCAGAGATATATTGCTTGCGTGTTCATATCGTAATACATTTTAGGTTTTGATTCTTGAAACTTGGCTTGAAAGTAGCCCTAGGATTCCTCGAATGGCCTGAGTTAAAACATGTGAATTCGGGGTCAATTTCTATTCAAACATTTTCAGGAGAAGGGAGCGACCCTACCTGTTTCTCTGAGCTGCCATTGTCCGGTCGCTGGCATTATGGTCGACGGCAGACAGTAACTGAGTAGGAAGATAGGGTTTGCAAATTAATATTTCATTAAATATGATGCTGACGAGATTCAAATTTGCCCTAAGAAGAGGTCTAGGGTTCCTCTAACGACAAGTGTTAAAGTTACTGAGTTTGGAGAACATTTCTTTTGATGGTTTTCCACGGAAAGGCAACGACCCTTCATTTGTCTGAGTGTCAACTGTGTATTCATACGTGCGGACGTGGATTCGCAGATTTTGGAGGTGATGGGCAGAGATATATTCCTTGCGTGTTCATATCGTATTACATTTTAGGTTTTGATTCTTGAAACTTGGCTTGAAAGTAGGCCTAGGATTCCTCGAATGGCCTAAGTCAAAACATCTGAATTCTGAGTCAATTTCTATTCAAACATTTTCAGGAGAAGGGAGCGACCCTACCTGTTTCTCTGAGCTGCCATTGTCCAGTCGCTGGCATTATGGTCGACGGCAGAGAGTAACTGAGTAGGAAGATAGGGTTTGCAAATTAATATTTCATTAAATATGATGCTGACGAGATTCAAATTTTCCCTAGGAAGAGGTCTAGGGTTCCTCTAACGACAAGTGTTAAAGTTACTGAGTTTGGAGAACATTTCTTTTGATGGTTTTCCTCGGAAAGGCAATGACCCTTCATCTGTCTGAGTGTCAACTGTGTATTCATACGAGCGGACGTAGATTCGCAGATTTTGGAGGTGATGGGCAGAGATATATTCCTTGCGGGTTCATATCGTATTATATTTTAGGTTTTGATTCTTGAAACTTGGCTTGAAAGTAGACCTAGGATTCCTCGAATGGCCTGAGTCAAAACATCTGAATTCGGAGTCAATTTCTTTTCAAACATTTTCAGGAGAAGGGAGCGACCCTACCTGTTTCTCTGAGCTGCCATTGTCCGGTCGCTGGCATTATGGTCGACGGCAGAGAGTAACTGAGTAGGAAGATAGGGTTTGCAAATTAATATTTCATTAAATATGATGCTGACGAGATTCAAATTTGCCCTAAGAAGAGGTTTAGGGTTCCTCTAACGACAAGTGTTAAAGTTACTGAGTTTGGAGAACATTTCTTTTGATGGTTTTCCACGGAAAGGCAACGACCCTTCATTTGTCTGAGTGTCAACTGTGTATTCATACGTGCGGACGTGGAATCGCAGATTTTTGAAGTGATGGGCAGAGATATATTGCTTGCGTGTTCATATCGTAATACATTTTAGGTTTTGATTCTTGAAACTTGGCTTGAAAGTAGCCCTAGGATTCCTCGAATGGCCTGAGTTAAAACATGTGAATTCGGGGTCAATTTCTATTCAAACATTTTCAGGAGAAGGGAGCGACCCTACCTGTTTCTCTGAGCTGCCATTGTCCGGTCGCTGGCATTATGGTCGACGGCAGACAGTAACTGAGTAGGAAGATAGGGTTTGCAAATTAATATTTCATTAAATATGATGCTGACGAGATTCAAATTTGCCCTAAGAAGAGGTCTAGGGTTCCTCTAACGACAAGTGTTAAAGTTACTGAGTTTGGAGAACATTTCTTTTGATGGTTTTCCACGGAAAGGCAACGACCCTTCATTTGTCTGAGTGTCAACTGTGTATTCATACGTGCGGACGTGGATTCGCAGATTTTGGAGGTGATGGGCAGAGATATATTCCTTGCGTGTTCATATCGTATTACATTTTAGGTTTTGATTCTTGAAACTTGGCTTGAAAGTAGGCCTAGGATTCCTCGAATGGCCTAAGTCAAAACATCTGAATTCTGAGTCAATTTCTATTCAAACATTTTCAGGAGAAGGGAGCGACCCTACCTGTTTCTCTGAGCTGCCATTGTCCAGTCGCTGGCATTATCGTCGACGGCAGAGAGTAACTGAGTAGGAAGATAGGGTTTGCAAATTAATATTTCATTAAATATGATGCTGACGAGATTCAAATTTTCCCTAGGAAAAGGTCTAGGGTTCCTCTAACGACAAGTGTTAAAGTTACTGAGTTTGGAGAACATTTCTTTTGATGGTTTTCCAGGGAAAGGCAACGACCCTTCATTTGTCTGAGTGTCAACTGTGTATTCATACGTGCGGACGTGGAATCGCAGATTTTTGAAGTGATGGGCAGAGATATATTGCTTGCGTGTTCATATCGTAATACATTTTAGGTTTTGATTCTTGAAACTTGGCTTGAAAGTAGCCCTAGGATTCCTCGAATGGCCTGAGTTAAAACATGTGCATTCGGGGTCAATTTCTATTCAAACATTTTCAGGAGAAGGGAGCGACCCTACCTGTTTCTCTGAGCTGCCATTGTCCGGTCGCTGGCATTATGGTCGACGGCAGACAGTAACTGAGTAGGAAGATAGGGTTTGCAAATTAATATTTCATTAAATATGATGCTGACGAGATTCAAATTTGCCCTAAGAAGAGGTCTAGGGTTCCTCTAACGACAAGTGTTAAAGTTACTGAGTTTGGAGAACATTTCTTTTGATGGTTTTCCACGGAAAGGCAACGACCCTTCATTTGTCTGAGTGTCAACTGTGTATTCATACGTGCGGACGTGGATTCGCAGATTTTGGAGGTGATGGGCAGAGATATATTCCTTGCGTGTTCATATCGTATTACATTTTAGGTTTTGATTCTTGAAACTTGGCTTGAAAGTAGGCCTAGGATTCCTCGAATGGCCTAAGTCAAAACATCTGAATTCTGAGTCAAATCTTATTCAAACATTTTCAGGAGAAGGGAGCGACCCTACCTGTTTCTCTGAGCTGCCATTGTCCAGTCGCTGGCATTATCGTCGACGGCAGAGAGTAACTGAGTAGGAAGATAGGGTTTGCAAATTAATATTTCATTAAATATGATGCTGACGAGATTCAAATTTTCCCTAGGAAAAGGTCTAGGGTTCCTCTAACGACAAGTGTTAAAGTTACTGAGTTTGGAGAACATTTCTTTTGATGGTTTTCCAGGGAAAGGCAACGACCCTTCATTTGTCTGAGTGTCAACTGTGTATTCATACGTGCGGACGTGGAATCGCAGATTTTTGAAGTGATGGGCAGAGATATATTGCTTGCGTGTTCATATCGTAATACATTTTAGGTTTTGATTCTTGAAACTTGGCTTGAAAGTAGCCCTAGGATTCCTCGAATGGCCTGAGTTAAAACATGTGCATTCGGGGTCAATTTCTATTCAAACATTTTCAGGAGAAGGGAGCGACCCTACCTGTTTCTCTGAGCTGCCATTGTCCGGTCGCTGGCATTATGGTCGACGGCAGACAGTAACTGAGTAGGAAGATAGGGTTTGCAAATTAATATTTCATTAAATATGATGCTGACGAGATTCAAATTTGCCCTAAGAAGAGGTCTAGGGTTCCTCTAACGACAAGTGTTAAAGTTACTGAGTTTGGAGAACATTTCTTTTGATGGTTTTCCACGGAAAGGCAACGACCCTTCATTTGTCTGAGTGTCAACTGTGTATTCATACGTGCGGACGTGGATTCGCAGATTTTGGAGGTGATGGGCAGAGATATATTCCTTGCGTGTTCATATCGTATTACATTTTAGGTTTTGATTCTTGAAACTTGGCTTGAAAGTAGGCCTAGGATTCCTCGAATGGCCTAAGTCAAAACATCTGAATTCTGAGTCAATTTCTATTCAAACATTTTCAGGAGAAGGGAGCGACCCTACCTGTTTCTCTGAGCTGCCATTGTCCAGTCGCTGGCATTATGGTCGACGGCAGAGAGTAACTGAGTAGGAAGATAGGGTTTGCAAATTAATATTTCATTAAATATGATGCTGACGAGATTCAAATTTTCCCTAGGAAGAGGTCTAGGGTTCCTCTAACGACAAGTGTTAAAGTTACTGAGTTTGGAGAACATTTCTTTTGATGGTTTTCCTCGGAAAGGCAATGACCCTTCATCTGTCTGAGTGTCAACTGTGTATTCATACGAGCGGACGTAGATTCGCAGATTTTGGAGGTGATGGGCAGAGATATATTCCTTGCGGGTTTATATCGTATTATATTTTTGGTTTTGATTCTTGAAACTTGGCTTGAAAGTAGCCCTAGGATTCCTCGAATGGCCTGAGTCAAAACATCTGAATTCGGAGTCAATTTCTTTTCAAACATTTTCAGGAGAAGGGAGCGACCCTACCTGTTTCTCTGAGCTGCCATTGTCCGGTCGCTGGCATTATGGTCGACGGCAGAGAGTAACTGAGTAGGAAGATAGGGTTTGCAAATTAATATTTCATTAAATATGATGCTGACGAGATTCAAATTTGCCCTAAGAAGAGGTTTAGGGTTCCTCTAACGACAAGTGTTAAAGTTACTGAGTTTGGAGAACATTTCTTTTGATGGTTTTCCACGGAAAGGCAACGACCCTTCATTTGTCTGAGTGTCAACTGTGTATTCATACGTGCGGACGTGGAATCGCAGATTTTTGAAGTGATGGGCAGAGATATATTGCTTGCGTGTTCATATCGTAATACATTTTAGGTTTTGATTCTTGAAACTTGGCTTGAAAGTAGGCCTAGGATTCCTCGAATGGCCTAAGTCAAAACATCTGAATTCTGAGTCAATTTCTATTCAAACATTTTTAGGAGAAGGGAGCGACCCTACCTGTTTCTCTGAGCTGCCATTGTCCGGTCGCTGGCATTATGGTCGACGGCAGACAGTAACTGAGTAGGAAGATAGGGTTTGCAAATTAATATTTCATTAAATATGATGCTGACGAGATTCAAATTTGCCCTAAGAAGAGGTCTAGGGTTCCTCTAACGACAAGTGTTAAAGTTACTGAGTTTGGAGAACATTTCTTTTGATGGTTTTCCACGGAAAGGCAACGACCCTTCATTTGTCTGAGTGTCAACTGTGTATTCATACGTGCGGACGTGGAATCGCAGATTTTTGAAGTGATGGGCAGATATATTTTCCTTGCGTGTTCATATCGTAATACATTTTAGGCTTTGATTCTTGAAACTTGGCTTGAAAGTAGCCCTAGGATTCCTCGAATGGCCTGAGTTAAAACATGTGAATTCGGGGTCAATTTCTATTCAAACATTTCAGGAGAAGGGAGCGACCCTACCTGTTTCTCTGAGCTGCCATTGTCCGGTCGCTGGCATAATGGTCGACGGCAGACAGTAACTGAGTAGGAAGATAGGGTTTGCAAATTAATATTTCATTAAATATGATGCTGACGAGATTCAAATTTGCCCTAAGAAGAGGTCTAGGGTTCCTCTAACGACAAGTGTTAAAGTTACTGAGTTTGGAGAACATTTCTTTTGATGGTTTTCCACGGAAAGGCAACGACCCTTCATTTGTCTGAGTGTCAACTGTGTATTCATACGTGCGGACGTGGATTCGCAGATTTTGGAGGTGATGGGCAGAGATATATTCCTTGCGTGTTCATATCGTATTACATTTTAGGTTTTGATTCTTGAAACTTGGCTTGAAAGTAGGCCTAGGATTCCTCGAATGGCCTAAGTCAAAACATCTGAATTCTGAGTCAATTTCTATTCAAACATTTTCAGGAGAAGGGAGCGACCCTACCTGTTTCTCTGAGCTGCCATTGTCCAGTCGCTGGCATTATGGTCGACGGCAGAGAGTAACTGAGTAGGAAGATAGGGTTTGCAAATTAATATTTCATTAAATATGATGCTGACGAGATTCAAATTTTCCCTAGGAAGAGGTCTAGGGTTCCTCTAACGACAAGTGTTAAAGTTACTGAGTTTGGAGAACATTTCTTTTGATGGTTTTCCTCGGAAAGGCAATGACCCTTCATCTGTCTGAGTGTCAACTGTGTATTCATACGAGCGGACGTAGATTCGCAGATTTTGGAGGTGATGGGCAGAGATATATTCCTTGCGGGTTTATATCGTATTATATTTTTGGTTTTGATTCTTGAAACTTGGCTTGAAAGTAGCCCTAGGATTCCTCGAATGGCCTGAGTCAAAACATCTGAATTCGGAGTCAATTTCTTTTCAAACATTTTCAGGAGAAGGGAGCGACCCTACCTGTTTCTCTGAGCTGCCATTGTCCGGTCGCTGGCATTATGGTCGACGGCAGAGAGTAACTGAGTAGGAAGATAGGGTTTGCAAATTAATATTTCATTAAATATGATGCTGACGAGATTCAAATTTGCCCTAAGAAGAGGTTTAGGGTTCCTCTAACGACAAGTGTTAAAGTTACTGAGTTTGGAGAACATTTCTTTTGATGGTTTTCCACGGAAAGGCAACGACCCTTCATTTGTCTGAGTGTCAACTGTGTATTCATACGTGCGGACGTGGAATCGCAGATTTTTGAAGTGATGGGCAGAGATATATTGCTTGCGTGTTCATATCGTAATACATTTTAGGTTTTGATTCTTGAAACTTGGCTTGAAAGTAGCCCTAGGATTCCTCGAATGGCCTGAGTTAAAACATGTGAATTCGGGGTCAATTTCTATTCAAACATTTTCAGGAGAAGGGAGCGACCCTACCTGTTTCTCTGAGCTGCCATTGTCCGGTCGCTGGCATTATGGTCGACGGCAGACAGTAACTGAGTAGGAAGATAGGGTTTGCAAATTAATATTTCATTAAATATGATGCTGACGAGATTCAAATTTGCCCTAAGAAGAGGTCTAGGGTTCCTCTAACGACAAGTGTTAAAGTTACTGAGTTTGGAGAACATTTCTTTTGATGGTTTTCCACGGAAAGGCAACGACCCTTCATTTGTCTGAGTGTCAACTGTGTATTCATACGTGCGGACGTGGAATCGCAGATTTTTGAAGTGATGGGCAGAGATATATTCCTTGCGTGTTCATATCGTAATACATTTTAGGCTTTGATTCTTGAAACTTGGCTTGAAAGTAGCCCTAGGATTCCTCGAATGGCCTGAGTTAAAACATGTGAATTCGGGGTCAATTTTTATTCAAACATTTTCAGGAGAAGGGAGCGACCCTACCTGTTTCTCTGAGCTGCCATTGTCCGGTCGCTGGCATTATGGTCGACGGCAGACAGTAACTGAGTAGGAAGATAGGGTTTGCAAATTAATATTTCATTAAATATGATGCTGACGAGATTCAAATTTGCCCTAAGAAGAGGTCTAGGGTTCCTCTAACGACAAGTGTTAAAGTTACTGAGTTTGGAGAACATTTCTTTTGATGGTTTTCCACGGAAAGGCAACGACCCTTCATCTGTCTGAGTGTCAACTGTGTATTCATACGAGCGGACGTAGATTCGCAGATTTTGGAGGTGATGGGCAGAGATATATTCCTTGCGGGTTCATATCGTGTTATATTTTAGGTTTTGATTCTTGAAACTTGGCTTGAAAGTAGCCCTAGGATTCCTCGAATGGCCTGAGTCAAAACATCTAAATTCGGAGTCAATTTCTATTCAAACATTTTCAGGAGAAGGGAGCGACCCTACCTGTTTCTCTGAGCTGCCATTGTCCGGTCGCTGGCATTATGGTCGACGGCAGACAGTAACTGAGTAGGAAGATAGGGTTTGCAAATTAATATTTCATTAAATATGATGCTGACGAGATTCAAATTTGCCCTAAGAAGAGGTCTAGGGTTCCTCTAACGACAAGTGTTAAAGTTACTGAGTTTGGAGAACATTTCTTTTGATGGTTTTCCACGGAAAGGCAACGACCCTTCATTTGTCTGAGTGTCAACTGTGTATTCATACATGCGGACGTGGAATCGCAGATTTTTGAAGTGATGGGCAGAGATATATTCCTTGCGTGTTCATATCGTAATACATTTTAGGTTTTGATTCTTGAAACTTGGCTTGAAAGTAGCCCTAGGATTCCTCGAATGGCCTGAGTTAAAACATGTGAATTCGGGGTCAATTTCTATTCAAACATTTTCAGGAGAAGGGAGCGACCCTACCTGTTTCTCTGAGCTGCCATTGTCCGGTCGCTGGCATTATGGTCGACGGCAGACAGTAACTGAGTAGGAAGATAGGGTTTGCAAATTAATATTTCATTAAATATGATGCTGACGAGATTCAAATTTGCCCTAAGAAGAGGTCTAGGGTTCCTCTAACGACAAGTGTTAAAGTTACTGAGTTTGGAGAACATTTCTTTTGATGGTTTTCCACGGAAAGGCAACGACCCTTCATCTGTCTGAGTGTCAACTGTGTATTCATACGAGCGGACGTAGATTCGCAGATTTTGGAGGTGATGGGCAGAGATATATTCCTTGCGGGTTCATATCGTATTATATTTTAGGTTTTGATTCTTGAAACTTGGCTTGAAAGTAGCCCTAGGATTCCTCGAATGGCCTGAGTCAAAACATCTGAATTCGGAGTCAATTTCTATTCAAACATTTTCAGGAGAAGGGAGCGACCCTACCTGTTTCTCTGAGCTGCCATTGTCCAGTCGCTAGCATTATGGTCGACGGCAGAGAGTAACTGAGTAGGAAGATAGGGTTTGCAAATTAATATTTCATAAAATATGAAGCTGACGAGATTCAATTTTGCCATAGGAAGAGGTCTAGGGTTCCTCTAACGACAAGTGTTAAAGTTACTGAGTATGGAGAACATTTCTTTTGATGGTTTTCCACGGAAAGGCAACGACCCTTCATCTGTCTGAGTGTCAACTGTGTATTCATACGAGCGGACGTGGAATCGCAGATTTTTGAAGTGATGGGCAGAGATATATTCCTTGCGCGTTCATATCGTAATACATTTTAGGCTTTGATTCTTGAAACTTGGCTTGAAAGTAGCCCTAGGATTCCTCGAATGGCCTGAGTTAAAACATGTGAATTCGGGGTCAATTTCTATTCAAACATTTTCAGGAGAAGGGAGCGACCCTACCTGTTTCTCTGAGCTGCCATTGTCCGGTCGCTGGCATTATGGTCGACGGCAGACAGTAACTGAGTAGGAAGATAGGGTTTGCAAATTAATATTTCATTAAATATGATGCTGACGAGATTCAAATTTTCCCTAAGAAGAGGTCTAGGGTTCCTCTAACGACAAGTGTTAAAGTTACTGAGTTTGGAGAACATTTCTTTTGATGGTTTTCCACGGAAAGGCAACGACCCTTCATCTGTCTGAGTGTCAACTGTGTATTCATACGAGCGGACGTAGATTCGCAGATTTTGGAGGTGATGGGCAGAGATATATTCCTTGCGGGTTCATATCGTGTTATATTTTAGGTTTTGATTCTTGAAACTTGGCTTGAAAGTAGCCCTAGGATTCCTCGAATGGCCTGAGTCAAAACATCTGAATTCGGAGTCAATTTCTATTCAAACATTTTCAGGAGAAGGGAGCGACCCTACCTGTTTCTCTGAGCTGCCATTGTCCGGTCGCTGGCATTATGGTCGACGGCAGAGAGTAACTGAGTAGGAAGATAGGGTTTGCAAATTAATATTTCATTAAATATGATGCTGACGAGATTCAAATTTGCCCTAAGAAGAGGTCTAGGGTTCCTCTAACGACAAGTGTTAAAGTTACTGAGTTTGGAGAACATTTCTTTTGATGGTTTTCCACGGAAAGGCAACGACCCTTCATTTGTCTGAGTGTCAACTGTGTATTCATACATGCGGACGTGGAATCGCAGATTTTTGAAGTGATGGGCAGAGATATATTCCTTGCGTGTTCATATCGTAATACATTTTAGGTTTTGATTCTTGAAACTTGGCTTGAAAGTAGCCCTAGGATTCCTCGAATGGCCTGAGTTAAAACATGTGAATTCGGGGTCAATTTCTATTCAAACATTTTCAGGAGAAGGGAGCGACCCTACCTGTTTCTCTGAGCTGCCATTGTCCGGTCGCTGGCATTATGGTCGACGGCAGACAGTAACTGAGTAGGAAGATAGGGTTTGCAAATTAATATTTCATTAAATATGATGCTGACGAGATTCAAATTTGCCCTAAGAAGAGGTCTAGGGTTCCTCTAACGACAAGTGTTAAAGTTACTGAGTTTGGAGAACATTTCTTTTGATGGTTTTCCACGGAAAGGCAACGACCCTTCATCTGTCTGAGTGTCAACTGTGTATTCATACGAGCGGACGTAGATTCGCAGATTTTGGAGGTGATGGGCAGAGATATATTCCTTGCGGGTTCATATCGTGTTATATTTTAGGTTTTGATTCTTGAAACTTGGCTTGAAAGTAGCCCTAGGATTCCTCGAATGGCCTGAGTCAAAACATCTGAATTCGGAGTCAATTTCTATTCAAACATTTTCAGGAGAAGGGAGCGACCCTACCTGTTTCTCTGAGCTGCCATTGTCCGGTCGCTGGCATTATGGTCGACGGCAGACAGTAACTGAGTAGGAAGATAGGGTTTGCAAATTAATATTTCATTAAATATGATGCTGACGAGATTCAAATTTGCCCTAAGAAGAGGTCTAGGGTTCCTCTAACGACAAGTGTTAAAGTTACTGAGTTTGGAGAACATTTCTTTTGATGGTTTTCCACGGAAAGGCAACGACCCTTCATTTGTCTGAGTGTCAACTGTGTATTCATACATGCGGACGTGGAATCGCAGATTTTTGAAGTGATGGGCAGAGATATATTCCTTGCGTGTTCATATCGTAATACATTTTAGGTTTTGATTCTTGAAACTTGGCTTGAAAGTAGCCCTAGGATTCCTCGAATGGCCTGAGTTAAAACATGTGAATTCGGGGTCAATTTCTATTCAAACATTTTCAGGAGAAGGGAGCGACCCTACCTGTTTCTCTGAGCTGCCATTGTCCGGTCGCTGGCATTATGGTCGACGGCAGACAGTAACTGAGTAGGAAGATAGGGTTTGCAAATTAATATTTCATTAAATATGATGCTGACGAGATTCAAATTTGCCCTAAGAAGAGGTCTAGGGTTCCTCTAACGACAAGTGTTAAAGTTACTGAGTTTGGAGAACATTTCTTTTGATGGTTTTCCACGGAAAGGCAACGACCCTTCATCTGTCTGAGTGTCAACTGTGTATTCATACGAGCGGACGTAGATTCGCAGATTTTGGAGGTGATGGGCAGAGATATATTCCTTGCGGGTTCATATCGTATTATATTTTAGGTTTTGATTCTTGAAACTTGGCTTGAAAGTAGCCCTAGGATTCCTCGAATGGCCTGAGTCAAAACATCTGAATTCGGAGTCAATTTCTATTCAAACATTTTCAGGAGAAGGGAGCGACCCTACCTGTTTCTCTGAGCTGCCATTGTCCAGTCGCTAGCATTATGGTCGACGGCAGAGAGTAACTGAGTAGGAAGATAGGGTTTGCAAATTAATATTTCATAAAATATGAAGCTGACGAGATTCAATTTTGCCATAGGAAGAGGTCTAGGGTTCCTCTAACGACAAGTGTTAAAGTTACTGAGTTTGGAGAACATTTCTTTTGATGGTTTTCCACGGAAAGGCAACGACCCTTCATCTGTCTGAGTGTCAACTGTGTATTCATACGAGCGGACGTGGAATCGCAGATTTTTGAAGTGATGGGCAGAGATATATTCCTTGCGCGTTCATATCGTAATACATTTTAGGCTTTGATTCTTGAAACTTGGCTTGAAAGTAGCCCTAGGATTCCTCGAATGGCCTGAGTTAAAACATGTGAATTCGGGGTCAATTTCTATTCAAACATTTTCAGGAGAAGGGAGCGACCTTACCTGTTTCTCTGAGCTGCCATTGTCCGGTCGCTGGCATTATGGTCGACGGCAGACAGTAACTGAGTAGGAAGATAGGGTTTGCAAATTAATATTTCATTAAATATGATGCTGACGAGATTCAAATTTTCCCTAAGAAGAGGTCTAGGGTTCCTCTAACGACAAGTGTTAAAGTTACTGAGTTTGGAGAACATTTCTTTTGATGGTTTTCCACGGAAAGGCAACGACCCTTCATCTGTCTGAGTGTCAACTGTGTATTCATACGAGCGGACGTAGATTCGCAGATTTTGGAGGTGATGGGCAGAGATATATTCCTTGCGGGTTCATATCGTGTTATATTTTAGGTTTTGATTCTTGAAACTTGGCTTGAAAGTAGCCCTAGGATTCCTCGAATGGCCTGAGTCAAAACATCTGAATTCGGAGTCAATTTCTATTCAAACATTTTCAGGAGAAGGGAGCGACCCTACCTGTTTCTCTGAGCTGCCATTGTCCGGTCGCTGGCATTATGGTCGACGACAGACAGTAACTGAGTAGGAAGATAGGGTTTGCAAATTAATATTTCATTAAATATGATGCTGACGAGATTCAAATTTGCCCTAAGAAGAGGTCTAGGGTTCCTCTAACGACAAGTGTTAAAGTTACTGAGTTTGGAGAACATTTCTTTTGATGGTTTTCCACGGAAAGGCAACGACCCTTCATTTGTCTGAGTGTCAACTGTGTATTCATACATGCGGACGTGGAATCGCAGATTTTTGAAGTGATGGGCAGAGATATATTCCTTGCGTGTTCATATCGTAATACATTTTAGGTTTTGATTCTTGAAACTTGGCTTGAAAGTAGCCCTAGGATTCCTCGAATGGCCTGAGTTAAAACATGTGAATTCGGGGTCAATTTCTATTCAAACATTTTCAGGAGAAGGGAGCGACCCTACCTGTTTCTCTGAGCTGCCATTGTCCGGTCGCTGGCATTATGGTCGACGGCAGACAGTAACTGAGTAGGAAGATAGGGTTTGCAAATTAATATTTCATTAAATATGATGCTGACGAGATTCAAATTTGCCCTAAGAAGAGGTCTAGGGTTCCTCTAACGACAAGTGTTAAAGTTACTGAGTTTGGAGAACATTTCTTTTGATGGTTTTCCACGGAAAGGCAACGACCCTTCATTTGTCTGAGTGTCAACTGTGTATTCATTCGTGCGGACGTGGATTCGCAGATTTTGGAGGTGATGGGCAGAGATATATTCCTTGCGTTTTCATATCGTGTTATATTTTAGGTTTTGATTCTTGAAACTTGGCTTGAAAGTAGCCCTAGGATTCCTCGAATGGCCTGAGTCAAAACATCTGAATTCTGAGTCAATTTCTATTCAAACATTTTCAGGAGAAGGGAGCGACCCTACCTGTTTCTCTGAGCTGCCATTGTCCGGTCGCTGGCATTATGGTCGACGGCAGACAGTAACTGAGTAGGAAGATAGGGTTTGCAAATTAATATTTCATTAAATATGATGCTGACGAGATTCAAATTTTCCCTAGGAAGAGGTCTAGGGTTCCTCTAACGACAAGTGTTAAAGTTACTGAGTTTGGAGAGCATTTCTTTTGATGGTTTTCCACGGAAAGGCAACGACCCTTCATCTGTCTGAGTGTCAACTGTGTATTCATACGAGCGGACGTAGATTCGCAGATTTTGGAGGTGATGGGCAGAGAGATATTCCTTGCGGGTTCATATCGTATTATATTTTAGGTTTTGATTCTTGAAACTTGGCTTGAAAGTAGCCCTAGGATTCCTCGAATGGCCTGAGTCAAAACATCTGAATTCGGAGTCAATTTCTATTCAAACATTTTCAGGAGAAGGGAGCGACCCTACCTGTTTCTCTGAGCTGCCATTGTCCAGTCGCTAGCATTATGGTCGACGGCAGAGAGTAACTGAGTAGGAAGATAGGGTTTGCAAATTTATATTTCATAAAATATGAAGCTGACGAGATTCAATTTTGCCATAGGAAGAGGTCTAGGGTTCCTCTAACGACAAGTGTTAAAGTTACTGAGTTTGGAGAACATTTCTTTTGATGGTTTTCCACGGAAAGGCAACGACCCTTCATCTGTCTGAGTGTCAACTGTGTATTCATACGAGCGGACGTGGAATCGCAGATTTTTGAAGTGATGGCAGAGATATATTCCTTGCGTGTTCATATCGTAATACATTTTAGGCTTTGATTCTTGAAACTTGGCTTGAAAGTAGCCCTAGGATTCCTCGAATGGCCTGAGTTAAAACATGTGAATTCGGGGTCAATTTCTATTCAAACATTTTCAGGAGAAGGGAGCGACCCTACCTGTTTCTCTGAGCTGCCATTGTCCGGTCGCTGGCATTATGGTCGACGGCAGACAGTAACTGAGTAGGAAGATAGGGTTTGCAAATTAATATTTCATTAAATATGATGCTGACGAGATTCAAATTTGCCCTAAGAAGAGGTCTAGGGTTCCTCTAATGACAAGTGTTAAAGTTACTGAGTTTGGAGAACATTTCTTTTGATGGTTTTCCACGGAAAGGCAACGACCCTTCATCTGTCTGAGTGTCAACTGTGTATTCATACGAGCGGACGTAGATTCGCAGATTTTCGAGGTGATGGGCAGAGATTAATCCTTGCGGGTTCATATCGTGTTATATTTTAGGTTTTGATTCTTGAAACTTGGCTTGAAAGTAGCCCTAGGATTCCTCGAATGGCCTGAGTCAAAACATGTGAATTCGGGGTCAATTTCTATTCAAACATTTTCAGGAGAAGGGAGCGACCCTACCTGTTTCTCTGAGCTGCCATTGTCCGGTCGCTGGTATTATGGTCGACGGCAGACAGTAACTGAGTAGGAAGATAGGGTTTGCAAATTAATATTTCATTAAATATGATGCTGACGAGATTCAAATTTGCCCTAAGAAGAGGTCTAGGGTTCCTCTAACGACAAGTGTTAAAGTTACTGAGTTTGGAGAACATTTCTTTTGATGGTTTTCCACGGAAAGGCAACGACCCTTCATTTGTCTGAGTGTCAACTGTGTATTCATACGTGCGGACGTGGAATCGCAGATTTTTGAAGTGATGGGCAGAGATATATTCCTTGCGTGTTCATATCGTAATACATTTTAGGCTTTGATTCTTGAAACTTGGCTTGAAAGTAGCCCTAGGATTCCTCGAATGGCCTGAGTTAAAACATGTGAATTCGGGGTCAATTTCTATTCAAACATTTTCAGGAGAAGGGAGCGACCCTACCTGTTTCTCTGAGCTGCCATTGTCCGGTCGCTGGCATAATGGTCGACGGCAGACAGTAACTGAGTAGGAAGATAGGGTTTGCAAATTAATATTTCATTAAATATGATGCTGACGAGATTCAAATTTGCCCTAAGAAGAGGTCTAGGGTTCCTCTAACGACAAGTGTTAAAGTTACTGAGTTTGGAGAACATTTCTTTTGATGGTTTTCCACGGAAAGGCAACGACCCTTCATTTGTCTGAGTGTCAACTGTGTATTCATACGTGCGGACGTGGAATCGCAGATTTTTGAAGTGATGGGCAGAGATATATTCCTTACGTGTTCATATCGTAATACATTTTAGGCTTTGATTCTTGAAACTTGGCTTGAAAGTAGCCCTAGGATTCCTCGAATGGCCTGAGTTAAAACATGTGAATTCGGGGTCAATTTCTATTCAAACATTTTCAGGAGAAGGGAGCGACCCTACCTGTTTCTCTGAGCTGCCATTGTCCGGTCTCTGGCATTATGGTCGACGACAGACAGTAACTGAGTAGGAAGATAGGGTTTGCAAATTAATATTTCATTAAATATGATGCTGACGAGATTCAAATTTGCCCTAAGAAGAGGTCTAGGGTTCCTCTAACGACAAGTGTTAAAGTTACTGAGTTTGGAGAACATTTCTTTTGATGGTTTTCCACGGAAAGGCAACGACCCTTCATTTGTCTGAGTGTCAACTGTGTATTCATACGTGCGGACGAGGATTTGCAGATTTTGGAGGTGATGGGCAGAGATATATTCCTTGCGTGTTCATATCGTATTACATTTTAGGTTTTGATTCTTGAAACTTGGCTTGAAAGTAGGCCTAGGATTCCTCGAATGGCCTAAGTCAAAACATCTGAATTCTGAGTCAATTTCTATTCAAACATTTTCAGGAGAAGGGAGCGACCCTACCTGTTTCTCTGAGCTGCCATTGTCCAGTCGCTGGCATTATGGTCGACGGCAGACAGTAACTGAGTAGGAAGATAGGGTTTGCAAATTAATATTTCATTAAATATGATGCTGACGAGATTCAAATTTTCCCTAGGAAGAGGTCTAGGGTTCCTCTAACGACAAGTGTTAAAGTTACTGAGTTTGGAGAACATTTCTTTTGATGGTTTTCCACGGAAAGGCAACGACCCTTCATTTGTCTGAGTGTCAACTGTGTATTCATACGTGCGGACGTGGAATCGCAGATTTTTGAAGTGATGGGCAGAGATATATTCCTTGCGTGTTCATATCGTAATACATTTTAGGCTTTGATTCTTGAAACTTGGCTTGAAAGTAGCCCTAGGATTCCTCGAATGGCCTGAGTTAAAACATCTGAATTCGGGGTCAATTTCTATTCAAACATTTTCAGGAGAAGGGAGCGACCCTACCTGTTTCTCTGAGCTGCCATTGTCCGGTCGCTGGCATAATGGTCGACGGCAGACAGTAACTGAGTAGGAAGATAGGGTTTGCAAATTAATATTTCATTAAATATGATGCTGACGAGATTCAAATTTGCCCTAAGAAGAGGTCTAGGGTTCCTCTAACGACAAGTGTTAAAGTTACTGAGTTTGGAGAACATTTCTTTTGATGGTTTTCCACGGAAAGGCAACGACCCTTCATTTGTCTGAGTGTCAACTGTGTATTCATACGTGCGGACGTGGAATCGCAGATTTTTGAAGTGATGGGCAGAGATATATTCCTTACGTGTTCATATCGTAATACATTTTAGGCTTTGATTCTTGAAACTTGGCTTGAAAGTAGCCCTAGGATTCCTCGAATGGCCTGAGTTAAAACATGTGAATTCGGGGTCAATTTCTATTCAAACATTTTCAGGAGAAGGGAGCGACCCTACCTGTTTCTCTGAGCTGCCATTGTCCGGTCGCTGGCATTATGGTCGACGACAGACAGTAACTGAGTAGGAAGATAGGGTTTGCAAATTAATATTTCATTAAATATGATGCTGACGAGATTCAAATTTGCCCTAAGAAGAGGTCTAGGGTTCCTCTAACGACAAGTGTTAAAGTTACTGAGTTTGGAGAACATTTCTTTTGATGGTTTTCCACGGAAAGGCAACGACCCTTCATCTGTCTGAGTGTCAACTGTGTATTCATACGAGCGGACGTAGATTCGCAGATTTTGGAGGTGATGGGCAGAGATATATTCCTTGCGTGTTCATATCGTATTACATTTTAGGTTTTGATTCTTGAAACTTGGCTTGAAAGTAGGCCTAGGATTCCTCGAATGGCCTAAGTCAAAACATCTGAATTCTGAGTCAATTTCTATTCAAACATTTTCAGGAGAAGGGAGCGACCCTACCTGTTTCTCTGAGCTGCCATTGTCCAGTCGCTGGCATTATGGTCGACGGCAGAGAGTAACTGAGTAGGAAGATAGGGTTTGCAAATTAATATTTCATTAAATATGATGCTGACGAGATTCAAATTTTCCCTAGGAAGAGGTCTAGGGTTCCTCTAACGACAAGTGTTAAAGTTACTGAGTTTGGAGAACATTTCTTTTGATGGTTTTCCACGGAAAGGCAACGACCCTTCATCTGTCTGAGTGTCAACTGTGTATTCATACGAGCGGACGTAGATTCGCAGATTTTGGAGGTGATGGGCAGAGATATATTCCTTGCGGGTTCATATCGTATTATATTTTAGGTTTTGATTCTTGAAACTTGGCTTGAAAGTAGCCCTAGGATTCCTCGAATGGCCTGAGTCAAAACATCTGAATTCGGAGTCAATTTCTATTCAAACATTTTCAGGAGAAGGGAGCGACCCTACCTGTTTCTCTGAGCTGCCATTGTCCGGTCGCTGGCATTATGGTCGACGGCAGACAGTAACTGAGTAGGAAGATAGGGTTTGCAAATTAATATTTCATTAAATATGATGCTGACGAGATTCAAATTTGCCCTAAGAAGAGGTCTAGGGTTCCTCTAACGACAAGTTTTAAAGTTACTGAGTTTGGAGAACATTTCTTTTGATGGTTTTCCACGGAAAGGCAACGACCCTTCATCTGTCTGAGTGTCAACTGTGTATTCATACGAGCGGACGTAGATTCGCAGACTTTGGAGGTGATGGGCAGAGATATATTCCTTGCGGGTTCATATCGTAATACATTTTAGGTTTTGATTCTTGAAACTTGGCTTGAAAGTAGCCCTAGGATTCCTCGAATGGCCTAAGTCAAAACATGTGAATTCGGGGTCAATTTCTATTCAAACATTTTCAGGAGAAGGGAGCGACCCTACCTGTTTCTCTGAGCTGCCATTGTCCGGTCGCTGGCATTATGGTCGACGGCAGACAGTAACTGAGTAGGAAGATAGGGTTTGCAAATTAATATTTCATTAAATATGATGCTGACGAGATTCAAATTTGCCCTAAGAAGAGGTCTAGGGTTCCTCTAACGACAAGTGTTAAAGTTACTGAGTTTGGAGAACATTTCTTTTGATGGTTTTCCACGGAAAGGCAACGACCCTTCATTTGTCTGAGTGTCAACTGTGTATTCATACGTGCGGACGTGGAATCGCAGATTTTTGAAGTGATGGGCAGAGATATATTCCTTGCGTGTTCATATCGTAATACATTTTAGGCTTTGATTCTTGAAACTTGGCTTGAAAGTAGCCCTAGGATTCCTCGAATGGCCTGAGTTAAAACATGTGAATTCGGGGTCAATTTCTATTCAAACATTTTCAGGAGAAGGGAGCGACCCTACCTGTTTCTCTGAGCTGCCATTGTCCGGTCGCTGGCATAATGGTCGACGGCAGACAGTAACTGAGTAGGAAGATAGGGTTTGCAAATTAATATTTCATTAAATATGATGCTGACGAGATTCAAATTTGCCCTAAGAAGAGGTCTAGGGTTCCTCTAACGACAAGTGTTAAAGTTACTGAGTTTGGAGAACATTTCTTTTGATGGTTTTCCACGGAAAGGCAACGACCCTTCATTTGTCTGAGTGTCAACTGTGTATTCATACGTGCGGACGTGGAATCGCAGATTTTTGAAGTGATGGGCAGAGATATATTCCTTACGTGTTCATATCGTAATACATTTTAGGCTTTGATTCTTGAAACTTGGCTTGAAAGTAGCCCTAGGATTCCTCGAATGGCCTGAGTTAAAACATGTGAATTCGGGGTCAATTTCTATTCAAACATTTTCAGGAGAAGGGAGCGACCCTACCTGTTTCTCTGAGCTGCCATTGTCCGGTCGCTGGCATTATGGTCGACGACAGACAGTAACTGAGTAGGAAGATAGGGTTTGCAAATTAATATTTCATTAAATATGATGCTGACGAGATTCAAATTTGCCCTAAGAAGAGGTCTAGGGTTCCTCTAACGACAAGTGTTAAAGTTACTGAGTTTGGAGAACATTTCTTTTGATGGTTTTCCACGGAAAGGCAACGACCCTTCATTTGTCTGAGTGTCAACTGTGTATTCATACGTGCGGACGAGGATTTGCAGATTTTGGAGGTGATGGGCAGAGATATATTCCTTGCGTGTTCATATCGTATTACATTTTAGGTTTTGATTCTTGAAACTTGGCTTGAAAGTAGGCCTAGGATTCCTCGAATGGCCTAAGTCAAAACATCTGAATTCTGAGTCAATTTCTATTCAAACATTTTCAGGAGAAGGGAGCGACCCTACCTGTTTCTCTGAGCTGCCATTGTCCAGTCGCTGGCATTATGGTCGACGGCAGACAGTAACTGAGTAGGAAGATAGGGTTTGCAAATTATAATTTCATTAAATATGATGCTGACGAGATTCAAATTTTCCCTAGGAAGAGGTCTAGGGTTCCTCTAACGACAAGTGTTAAAGTTACTGAGTTTGGAGAACATTTCTTTTGATGGTTTTCCACGGAAAGGCAACGACCCTTCATCTGTCTGAGTGTCAACTGTGTATTCATACGAGCGGACGTAGATTCGCAGATTTTGGAGGTGATGGGCAGAGATATATTCC
Source organism: Luidia sarsii (assembly GCA_949987565.1). Taxonomy (NCBI): domain Eukaryota; kingdom Metazoa; phylum Echinodermata; class Asteroidea; order Paxillosida; family Luidiidae; genus Luidia; species Luidia sarsii. The sequence continues at coordinate 18,581,676 of OX465109.1, read as the reverse complement.
TTGCGGGTTCATATCGTATTATATTTTAGGTTTTGATTCTTAAAACTTGGCTTGAAAGTAGCCCTAGGATTCCTCGAATGGCCTGAGTCAAAACATCTGAATTCGGAGTCAATTTCTATTCAAACATTTTCAGGAGAAGGGAGCGACCCTACCTGTTTCTCTGAGCTGCCATTGTCCGGTCGCTGGCATTATGGTCGACGGCAGACAGTAACTGAGTAGGAAGATAGGGTTTGCAAATTAATATTTCATTAAATATGATGCTGACGAGATTCAAATTTGCCCTAAGAAGAGGTCTAGGGTTCCTCTAACGACAAGTTTTAAAGTTACTGAGTTTGGAGAACATTTCTTTTGATGGTTTTCCACGGAAAGGCAACGACCCTTCATCTGTCTGAGTGTCAACTGTGTATTCATACGAGCGGACGTAGATTCGCAGATTTTGGAGGTGATGGGCAGAGATATATTCCTTGCGGGTTCATATCGTATTATATTTTAGGTTTTGATTCTTGAAACTTGGCTTGAAAGTAGCCCTAGGATTCCTCGAATGGCCTGAGTCAAAACATCTGAATTCGGAGTCAATTTCTATTCAAACATTTTCAGGAGAAGGGAGCGACCCTACCTGTTTCTCTGAGCTGCCATTGTCCGGTCGCTGGCATTATGGTCGACGGCAGACAGTAACTGAGTAGGAAGATAGGGTTTGCAAATTAATATTTCATTAAATATGATGCTGACGAGATTCAAATTTGCCCTAAGAAGAGGTCTAGGGTTCCTCTAACGACAAGTTTTAAAGTTACTGAGTTTGGAGAACATTTCTTTTGATGGTTTTCCACGGAAAGGCAACGACCCTTCATCTGTCTGAGTGTCAACTGTGTATTCATACGAGCGGACGTAGATTCGCAGACTTTGGAGGTGATGGGCAGAGATATATTCCTTGCGGGTTCATATCGTAATACATTTTAGGTTTTGATTCTTGAAACTTGGCTTGAAAGTAGCCCTAGGATTCCTCGAATGGCCTAAGTCAAAACATGTGAATTCGGGGTCAATTTCTATTCAAACATTTTCAGGAGAAGGGAGCGACCCTACCTGTTTCTCTGAGCTGCCATTGTCCGGTCGCTGGCATTATTGTCGACGGCAGACAGTAACTGAGTAGGAAGATAGGGTTTGCAAATTAATATTTCATTAAATATGATGCTGACGAGATTCAAATTTGCCCTAAGAAGAGGTCTAGGGTTCCTCTAACGACAAGTGTTAAAGTTACTGAGTTTGGAGAACATTTCTTTTGATGGTTTTCCACGGAAAGGCAACGACCCTTCATTTGTCTGAGTGTCAACTGTGTATTCATACGTGCGGACGTGGAATCGCAGATTTTTGAAGTGATGGGCAGAGATATATTCCTTGCGTGTTCATATCGTAATACATTTTAGGCTTTGATTCTTGAAACTTGGCTTGAAAGTAGCCCTAGGATTCCTCGAATGGCCTGAGTTAAAACATGTGAATTCGGGGTCAATTTCTATTCAAACATTTTCAGGAGAAGGGAGCGACCCTACCTGTTTCTCTGAGCTGCCATTGTCCGGTCGCTGGCATAATGGTCGACGGCAGACAGTAACTGAGTAGGAAGATAGGGTTTGCAAATTAATATTTCATTAAATATGATGCTGACGAGATTCAAATTTGCCCTAAGAAGAGGTCTAGGGTTCCTCTAACGACAAGTGTTAAAGTTACTGAGTTTGGAGAACATTTCTTTTGATGGTTTTCCACGGAAAGGCAACGACCCTTCATTTGTCTGAGTGTCAACTGTGTATTCATACGTGCGGACGTGGAATCGCAGATTTTTGAAGTGATGGGCAGAGATATATTCCTTACGTGTTCATATCGTAATACATTTTAGGCTTTGATTCTTGAAACTTGGCTTGAAAGTAGCCCTAGGATTCCTCGAATGGCCTGAGTTAAAACATGTGAATTCGGGGTCAATTTCTATTCAAACATTTTCAGGAGAAGGGAGCGACCCTACCTGTTTCTCTGAGCTGCCATTGTCCGGTCGCTGGCATTATGGTCGACGACAGACAGTAACTGAGTAGGAAGATAGGGTTTGCAAATTAATATTTCATTAAATATGATGCTGACGAGATTCAAATTTGCCCTAAGAAGAGGTCTAGGGTTCCTCTAACGACAAGTGTTAAAGTTACTGAGTTTGGAGAACATTTCTTTTGATGGTTTTCCACGGAAAGGCAACGACCCTTCATTTGTCTGAGTGTCAACTGTGTATTCATACGTGCGGACGAGGATTTGCAGATTTTGGAGGTGATGGGCAGAGATATATTCCTTGCGTGTTCATATCGTATTACATTTTAGGTTTTGATTCTTGAAACTTGGCTTGAAAGTAGGCCTAGGATTCCTCGAATGGCCTAAGTCAAAACATCTGAATTCTGAGTCAATTTCTATTCAAACATTTTCAGGAGAAGGGAGCGACCCTACCTGTTTCTCTGAGCTCCCATTGTCCAGTCGCTGGCATTATGGTCGACGGCAGACAGTAACTGAGTAGGAAGATAGGGTTTGCAAATTATAATTTCATTAAATATGATGCTGACGAGATTCAAATTTTCCCTAGGAAGAGGTCTAGGGTTCCTCTAACGACAAGTGTTAAAGTTACTGAGTTTGGAGAACATTTCTTTTGATGGTTTTCCACGGAAAGGCAACGACCCTTCATCTGTCTGAGTGTCAACTGTGTATTCATACGAGCGGACGTAGATTCGCAGATTTTGGAGGTGATGGGCAGAGATATATTCCTTGCGGGTTCATATCGTATTATATTTTAGGTTTTGATTCTTGAAACTTGGCTTGAGAGTAGCCCTAGGATTCCTCGAATGGCCTGAGTCAAAACATCTGAATTCGGAGTCAATTTCTATTCAAACATTTTCAGGAGAAGGGAGCGACCCTACCTGTTTCTCTGAGCTGCCATTGTCCGGTCGCTGGCATTATGGTCGACGGCAGACAGTAACTGAGTAGGAAGATAGGGTTTGCAAATTAATATTTCATTAAATATGATGCTGACGAGATTCAAATTTGCCCTAAGAAGAGGTCTAGGGTTCCTCTAACGACAAGTTTTAAAGTTACTGAGTTTGGAGAACATTTCTTTTGATGGTTTTCCATGGAAAGGCAACGACCCTTCATCTGTCTGAGTGTCAACTGTGTATTCATACGAGCGGACGTAGATTCGCAGACTTTGGAGGTGATGGGCAGAGATATATTCCTTGCGGGTTCATATCGTAATACATTTTAGGTTTTGATTCTTGAAACTTGGCTTGAAAGTAGCCCTAGGATTCCTCGAATGGCCTGAGTTAAAACATGTGAATTCGGGGTCAATTTCTATTCAAACATTTTCAGGAGAAGGGAGCGACCCTACCTGTTTCTCTGAGCTGCCATTGTCCGGTCGCTGGCATTATGGTCGACGGCAGACAGTAACTGAGTAGGAAGATAGGGTTTGCAAATTAATATTTCAGTAAATATGATGCTGACGAGATTCAAATTTGCCCTAAGAAGAGGTCTAGGGTTCCTCTAATGACAAGTGTTAAAGTTACTGAGTTTGGAGAACATTTCTTTTGATGGTTTTCCACGGAAAGGCAACGACCCTTCATCTGTCTGAGTGTCAACTGTGTATTCATACGAGCGGACGTAGATTCGCAGATTTTCGAGGTGATGGGCAGAGATATATTCCTTGCGGGTTCATATCGTGTTATATTTTAGGTTTTGATTCTTGAAACTTGGCTTGAAAGTAGCCCTAGGATTCCTCGAATGGCCTAAGTCAAAACATGTGAATTCGGGGTCAATTTCTATTCAAACATTTTCAAGAGAAGGGAGCGACCCTACCTGTTTCTCTGAGCTGCCATTGTCCGGTCGCTGGCATTATGGTCGACGGCAGACAGTAACTGAGTAGGAAGATAGGGTTTGCAAATTAATATTTCATTAAATATGATGCTGACGAGATTCAAATTTGCCCTAAGAAGAGGTCTAGGGTTCCTCTAACGACAAGTGTTAAAGTTACTGAGTTTGGAGAACATTTCTTTTGATGGTTTTCCACGGAAAGGCAACGACCCTTCATTTGTCTGAGTGTCAACTGTGTATTCATACGTGCGGACGTGGAATCGCAGATTTTTGAAGTGATGGGCAGAGATATATTCCTTGCGTGTTCATATCGTAATACATTTTAGGCTTTGATTCTTGAAACTTGGCTTGAAAGTAGCCCTAGGATTCCTCGAATGGCCTGAGTTAAAACATGTGAATTCGGGGTCAATTTCTATTCAAACATTTTCAGGAGAAGGGAGCGACCCTACCTGTTTCTCTGAGCTGCCATTGTCCGGTCGCTGGCATAATGGTCGACGGCAGACAGTAACTGAGTAGGAAGATAGGGTTTGCAAATTAATATTTCATTAAATATGATGCTGACGAGATTCAAATTTGCCCTAAGAAGAGGTCTAGGGTTCCTCTAACGACAAGTGTTAAAGTTACTGAGTTTGGAGAACATTTCTTTTGATGGTTTTCCACGGAAAGGCAACGACCCTTCATTTGTCTGAGTGTCAACTGTGTATTCATACGTGCGGACGTGGAATCGCAGGTTTTTGAAGTGATGGGCAGAGATATATTCCTTACGTGTTCATATCGTAATACATTTTAGGCTTTGATTCTTGAAACTTGGCTTGAAAGTAGCCCTAGGATTCCTCGAATGGCCTGAGTTAAAACATGTGAATTCGGGGTCAATTTCTATTCAAACATTTTCAGGAGAAGGGAGCGACCCTACCTGTTTCTCTGAGCTGCCATTGTCCGGTCGCTGGCATTATGGTCGACGACAGACAGTAACTGAGTAGGAAGATAGGGTTTGCAAATTAATATTTCATTAAATATGATGCTGACGAGATTCAAATTTGCCCTAAGAAGAGGTCTAGGGTTCCTCTAACGACAAGTGTTAAAGTTACTGAGTTTGGAGAACATTTCTTTTGATGGTTTTCCACGGAAAGGCAACGACCCTTCATTTGTCTGAGTGTCAACTGTGTATTCATACGTGCGGACGAGGATTTGCAGATTTTGGAGGTGATGGGCAGAGATATATTCCTTGCGTGTTCATATCGTATTACATTTTAGGTTTTGATTCTTGAAACTTGGCTTGAAAGTAGGCCTAGGATTCCTCGAATGGCCTAAGTCAAAACATCTGAATTCTGAGTCAATTTCTATTCAAACATTTTCAGGAGAAGGGAGCGACCCTACCTGTTTCTCTGAGCTGCCATTGTCCAGTCGCTGGCATTATGGTCGACGGCAGAGAGTAACTGAGTAGGAAGATAGGGTTTGCAAATTAATATTTCATTAAATATGATGCTGACGAGATTCAAATTTTCCCTAGGAAGAGGTCTAGGGTTCCTCTAACGACAAGTGTTAAAGTTACTGAGTTTGGAGAACATTTCTTTTGATGGTTTTCCACGGAAAGGCAACGACCCTTCATTTGTCTGAGTGTCAACTGTGTATTCATACGTGCGGACGTGGAATCGCAGGTTTTTGAAGTGATGGGCAGAGATATATTCCTTACGTGTTCATATCGTAATACATTTTAGGCTTTGATTCTTGAAACTTGGCTTGAAAGTAGCCCTAGGATTCCTCGAATGGCCTGAGTTAAAACATGTGAATTCGGGGTCAATTTCTATTCAAACATTTTCAGGAGAAGGGAGCGACCCTACCTGTTTCTCTGAGCTGCCATTGTCCGGTCGCTGGCATTATGGTCGACGACAGACAGTAACTGAGTAGGAAGATAGGGTTTGCAAATTAATATTTCATTAAATATGATGCTGACGAGATTCAAATTTGCCCTAAGAAGAGGTCTAGGGTTCCTCTAACGACAAGTGTTAAAGTTACTGAGTTTGGAGAACATTTCTTTTGATGGTTTTCCACGGAAAGGCAACGACCCTTCATTTGTCTGAGTGTCAACTGTGTATTCATACGTGCGGACGAGGATTTGCAGATTTTGGAGGTGATGGGCAGAGATATATTCCTTGCGTGTTCATATCGTATTACATTTTAGGTTTTGATTCTTGAAACTTGGCTTGAAAGTAGGCCTAGGATTCCTCGAATGGCCTAAGTCAAAACATCTGAATTCTGAGTCAATTTCTATTCAAACATTTTCAGGAGAAGGGAGCGACCCTACCTGTTTCTCTGAGCTGCCATTGTCCAGTCGCTGGCATTATGGTCGACGGCAGAGAGTAACTGAGTAGGAAGATAGGGTTTGCAAATTAATATTTCATTAAATATGATGCTGACGAGATTCAAATTTTCCCTAGGAAGAGGTCTAGGGTTCCTCTAACGACAAGTGTTAAAGTTACTGAGTTTGGAGAACATTTCTTTTGATGGTTTTCCACGGAAAGGCAACGACCCTTCATCTGTCTGAGTGTCAACTGTGTATTCATACGAGCGGACGTAGATTCGCAGATTTTGGAGGTGATGGGCAGAGATATATTCCTTGCGGGTTCATATCGTAATACATTTTAGGTTTTGATTCTTGAAACTTGGCTTGAAAGTAGCCCTAGGATTCCTCGAATGGCCTAAGTCAAAACATGTGAATTCGGGGTCAATTTCTATTCAAACATTTTCAGGAGAAGGGAGCGACCCTACCTGTTTCTCTGAGCTGCCATTGTCCGGTCGCTGGCATTATGGTCGACGGCAGACAGTAACTGAGTAGGAAGATAGGGTTTGCAAATTAATATTTCATTAAATATGATGCTGACGAGATTCAAATTTGCCCTAAGAAGAGGTCTAGGGTTCCTCTAACGACAAGTGTTAAAGTTACTGAGTTTGGAGAACATTTCTTTTGATGGTTTTCCACGGAAAGGCAACGACCCTTCATTTGTCTGAGTGTCAACTGTGTATTCATACGTGCGGACGTGGAATCGCAGATTTTTGAAGTGATGGGCAGAGATATATTCCTTACGTGTTCATATCGTAATACATTTTAGGCTTTGATTCTTGAAACTTGGCTTGAAAGTAGCCCTAGGATTCCTCGAATGGCCTGAGTTAAAACATGTGAATTCGGGGTCAATTTCTATTCAAACATTTTCAGGAGAAGGGAGCGACCCTACCTGTTTCTCTGAGCTGCCATTGTCCGGTCGCTGGCATTATGGTCGACGACAGACAGTAACTGAGTAGGAAGATAGGGTTTGCAAATTAATATTTCATTAAATATGATGCTGACGAGATTCAAATTTGCCCTAAGAAGAGGTCTAGGGTTCCTCTAACGACAAGTGTTAAAGTTACTGAGTTTGGAGAACATTTCTTTTGATGGTTTTCCACGGAAAGGCAACGACCCTTCATTTGTCTGAGTGTCAACTGTGTATTCATACGTGCGGACGAGGATTTGCAGATTTTGGAGGTGATGGGCAGAGATATATTCCTTGCGTGTTCATATCGTATTACATTTTAGGTTTTGATTCTTGAAACTTGGCTTGAAAGTAGGCCTAGGATTCCTCGAATGGCCTAAGTCAAAACATCTGAATTCTGAGTCAATTTCTATTCAAACATTTTCAGGAGAAGGGAGCGACCCTACCTGTTTCTCTGAGCTGCCATTGTCCAGTCGCTGGCATTATGGTCGACGGCAGAGAGTAACTGAGTAGGAAGATAGGGTTTGCAAATTAATATTTCATTAAATATGATGCTGACGAGATTCAAATTTTCCCTAGGAAGAGGTCTAGGGTTCCTCTAACGACAAGTGTTAAAGTTACTGAGTTTGGAGAACATTTCTTTTGATGGTTTTCCACGGAAAGGCAACGACCCTTCATCTGTCTGAGTGTCAACTGTGTATTCATACGAGCGGACGTAGATTCGCAGATTTTGGAGGTGATGGGCAGAGATATATTCCTTGCGGGTTCATATCGTATTATATTTTAGGTTTTGATTCTTGAAACTTGGCTTGAAAGTAGCCCTAGGATTCCTCGAATGGCCTGAGTCAAAACATCTGAATTCGGAGTCAATTTCTATTCAAACATTTTCAGGAGAAGGGAGCGACCCTACCTGTTTCTCTGAGCTGCCATTGTCCGGTCGCTGGCATTATGGTCGACGGCAGACAGTAACTGAGTAGGAAGATAGGGTTTGCAAATTAATATTTCATTAAATATGATGCTGACGAGATTCAAATTTGCCCTATGAAGAGGTCTAGGGTTCCTCTAACGACAAGTTTTAAAGTTACTGAGTTTGGAGAACATTTCTTTTGATGGTTTTCCACGGAAAGGCAACGACCCTTCATCTGTCTGAGTGTCAACTGTGTATTCATACGAGCGGACGTAGATTCGCAGACTTTGGAGGTGATGGGCAGAGATATATTCCTTGCGGGTTCATATCGTAATACATTTTAGGTTTTGATTCTTGAAACTTGGCTTGAAAGTAGCCCTAGGATTCCTCGAATGGCCTAAGTCAAAACATGTGAATTCGGGGTCAATTTCTATTCAAACATTTTCAGGAGAAGGGAGCGACCCTACCTGTTTCTCTGAGCTGCCATTGTCCGGTCGCTGGCATTATGGTCGACGGCAGACAGTAACTGAGTAGGAAGATAGGGTTTGCAAATTAATATTTCATTAAATATGATGCTGACGAGATTCAAATTTGCCCTAAGAAGAGGTCTAGGGTTCCTCTAACGACAAGTGTTAAAGTTACTGAGTTTGGAGAACATTTCTTTTGATGGTTTTCCACGGAAAGGCAACGACCCTTCATTTGTCTGAGTGTCAACTGTGTATTCATACGTGCGGACGTGGAATCGCAGATTTTTGAAGTGATGGGCAGAGATATATTCCTTGCGTGTTCATATCGTAATACATTTTAGGCTTTGATTCTTGAAACTTGGCTTGAAAGTAGCCCTAGGATTCCTCGAATGGCCTGAGTTAAAACATGTGAATTCGGGGTCAATTTCTATTCAAACATTTTCAGGAGAAGGGAGCGACCCTACCTGTTTCTCTGAGCTGCCATTGTCCGGTCGCTGGCATAATGGTCGACGGCAGACAGTAACTGAGTAGGAAGATAGGGTTTGCAAATTATAATTTCATTAAATATGATGCTGACGAGATTCAAATTTTCCCTAGGAAGAGGTCTAGGGTTCCTCTAACGACAAGTGTTAAAGTTACTGAGTTTGGAGAACATTTCTTTTGATGGTTTTCCACGGAAAGGCAACGACCCTTCATCTGTCTGAGTGTCAACTGTGTATTCATACGAGCGGACGTAGATTCGCAGATTTTGGAGGTGATGGGCAGAGATATATTCCTTGCGGGTTCATATCGTATTATATTTTAGGTTTTGATTCTTAAAACTTGGCTTGAAAGTAGCCCTAGGATTCCTCGAATGGCCTGAGTCAAAACATCTGAATTCGGAGTCAATTTCTATTCAAACATTTTCAGGAGAAGGGAGCGACCCTACCTGTTTCTCTGAGCTGCCATTGTCCGGTCGCTGGCATTATGGTCGACGGCAGACAGTAACTGAGTAGGAAGATAGGGTTTGCAAATTAATATTTCATTAAATATGATGCTGACGAGATTCAAATTTGCCCTAAGAAGAGGTCTAGGGTTCCTCTAACGACAAGTTTTAAAGTTACTGAGTTTGGAGAACATTTCTTTTGATGGTTTTCCACGGAAAGGCAACGACCCTTCATCTGTCTGAGTGTCAACTGTGTATTCATACGAGCGGACGTAGATTCGCAGACTTTGGAGGTGATGGGCAGAGATATATTCCTTGCGGGTTCATATCGTAATACATTTTAGGTTTTGATTCTTGAAACTTGGCTTGAAAGTAGCCCTAGGATTCCTCGAATGGCCTGAGTTAAAACATGTGAATTCGGGGTCAATTTCTATTCAAACATTTTCAGGAGAAGGGAGCGACCCTACCTGTTTCTCTGAGCTGCCATTGTCCGGTCGCTGGCATAATGGTCGACGGCAGACAGTAACTGAGTAGGAAGATAGGGTTTGCAAATTAATATTTCATTAAATATGATGCTGACGAGATTCAAATTTGCCCTAAGAAGAGGTCTAGGGTTCCTCTAACGACAAGTGTTAAAGTTACTGAGTTTGGAGAACATTTCTTTTGATGGTTTTCCACGGAAAGGCAACGACCCTTCATTTGTCTGAGTGTCAACTGTGTATTCATACGTGCGGACGAGGATTTGCAGATTTTGGAGGTGATGGGCAGAGATATATTCCTTGCGTGTTCATATCGTATTACATTTTAGGTTTTGATTCTTGAAACTTGGCTTGAAAGTAGGCCTAGGATTCCTCGAATGGCCTAAGTCAAAACATCTGAATTCTGAGTCAATTTCTATTCAAACATTTTCAGGAGAAGGGAGCGACCCTACCTGTTTCTCTGAGCTGCCATTGTCCAGTCGCTGGCATTATGGTCGACGGCAGACAGTAACTGAGTAGGAAGATAGGGTTTGCAAATTATAATTTCATTAAATATGATGCTGACGAGATTCAAATTTTCCCTAGGAAGAGGTCTAGGGTTCCTCTAACGACAAGTGTTAAAGTTACTGAGTTTGGAGAACATTTCTTTTGATGGTTTTCCACGGAAAGGCAACGACCCTTCATCTGTCTGAGTGTCAACTGTGTATTCATACGAGCGGACGTAGATTCGCAGATTTTGGAGGTGATGGGCAGAGATATATTCCTTGCGGGTTCATATCGTATTATATTTTAGGTTTTGATTCTTGAAACTTGGCTTGAAAGTAGCCCTAGGATTCCTCGAATGGCCTGAGTCAAAACATCTGAATTCGGAGTCAATTTCTATTCAAACATTTTCAGGAGAAGGGAGCGACCCTACCTGTTTCTCTGAGCTGCCATTGTCCGGTCGCTGGCATTATGGTCGACGGCAGACAGTAACTGAGGAGGAAGATAGGGTTTGCAAATTAATATTTCATTAAATATGATGCTGACGAGATTCAAATTTGCCCTAAGAAGAGGTCTAGGGTTCCTCTAACGACAAGTTTTAAAGTTACTGAGTTTGGAGATCATTTCTTTTGATGGTTTTCCACGGAAAGGCAACGACCCTTCATCTGTCTGAGTGTCAACTGTGTATTCATACGAGCGGACGTAGATTCGCAGACTTTGGAGGTGATGGGCAGAGATATATTCCTTGCGGGTTCATATCGTAATACATTTTAGGTTTTGATTCTTGAAACTTGGCTTGAAAGTAGCCCTAGGATTCCTCGAATGGCCTGAGTTAAAACATGTGAATTCGGGGTCAATTTCTATTCAAACATTTTCAGGAGAAGGGAGCGACCCTACCTGTTTCTCTGAGCTGCCATTGTCCGGTCGCTGGCATTATGGTCGACGGCAGACAGTAACTGAGTAGGAAGATAGGGTTTGCAAATTAATATTTCATTAAATATGATGCTGACGAGATTCAAATTTGCCCTAAGAAGAGGTCTAGGGTTCCTCTAATGACAAGTGTTAAAGTTACTGAGTTTGGAGAACATTTCTTTTGATGGTTTTCCACGGAAAGGCAACGACCCTTCATCTGTCTGAGTGTCAACTGTGTATTCATACGAGCGGACGTAGATTCGCAGATTTTCGAGGTGATGGGCAGAGATATATTCCTTGCGGGTTCATATCGTGTTATATTTTAGGTTTTGATTCTTGAAACTTGGCTTGAAAGTAGCCCTAGGATTCCTCGAATGGCCTAAGTCAAAACTTGTGAATTCGGGGTCAATTTCTATTCAAACATTTTCAGGAGAAGGGAGCGACCCTACCTGTTTCTCTGAGCTGCCATTGTCCGGTCGCTGGCATAATGGTCGACGGCAGACAGTAACTGAGTAGGAAGATAGGGTTTGCAAATTAATATTTCATTAAATATGATGCTGACGAGATTCAAATTTGCCCTAAGAAGAGGTCTAGGGTTCCTCTAACGACAAGTGTTAAAGTTACTGAGTTTGGAGAACATTTCTTTTGATGGTTTTCCACGGAAAGGCAACGACCCTTCATTTGTCTGAGTGTCAACTGTGTATTCATACGTGCGGACGTGGAATCGCAGATTTTTGAAGTGATGGGCAGAGATATATTCCTTACGTGTTCATATCGTAATACATTTTAGGCTTTGATTCTTGAAACTTGGCTTGAAAGTAGCCCTAGGATTCCTCGAATGGCCTGAGTAAAAACATGTGAATTCGGGGTCAATTTCTATTCAAACATTTTCAGGAGAAGGGAGCGACCCTACCTGTTTCTCTGAGCTGCCATTGTCCGGTCGCTGGCATTATGGTCGACGACAGACAGTAACTGAGTAGGAAGATAGGGTTTGCAAATTAATATTTCATTAAATATGATGCTGACGAGATTCAAATTTGCCCTAAGAAGAGGTCTAGGGTTCCTCTAACGACAAGTGTTAAAGTTACTGAGTTTGGAGAACATTTCTTTTGATGGTTTTCCACGGAAAGGCAACGACCCTTCATTTGTCTGAGTGTCAACTGTGTATTCATACGTGCGGACGAGGATTTGCAGATTTTGGAGGTGATGGGCAGAGATATATTCCTTGCGTGTTCATATCGTATTACATTTTAGGTTTTGATTCTTGAAACTTGGCTTGAAAGTAGGCCTAGGATTCCTCGAATGGCCTAAGTCAAAACATCTGAATTCTGAGTCAATTTCTATTCAAACATTTTCAGGAGAAGGGAGCGACCCTACCTGTTTCTCTGAGCTGCCATTGTCCAGTCGCTGGCATTATGGTCGACGGCAGAGAGTAACTGAGTAGGAAGATAGGGTTTGCAAATTAATATTTCATTAAATATGATGCTGACGAGATTCAAATTTTCCCTAGGAAGAGGTCTAGGGTTCCTCTAACGACAAGTGTTAAAGTTACTGAGTTTGGAGAACATTTCTTTTGATGGTTTTCCACGGAAAGGCAACGACCCTTCATCTGTCTGAGTGTCAACTGTGTATTCATACGAGCGGACGTAGATTCGCAGATTTTGGAGGTGATGGGCAGAGATATATTCCTTGCGGGTTCATATCGTATTATATTTTAGGTTTTGATTCTTGAAACTTGGCTTGAAAGTAGCCGTAGGATTCCTCGAATGGCCTGAGTCAAAACATCTGAATTCGGAGTCAATTTCTATTCAAACATTTTCAGGAGAAGGGAGCGACCCTACCTGTTTCTCTGAGCTGCCATTGTCCGGTCGCTGGCATTATGGTCGACGGCAGACAGTAACTGAGTAGGAAGATAGGGTTTGCAAATTAATATTTCATTAAATATGATGCTGACGAGATTCAAATTTGCCCTAAGAAGAGGTCTAGGGTTCCTCTAACGACAAGTTTTAAAGTTACTGAGTTTGGAGAACATTTCTTTTGATGGTTTTCCACGAAAAGGCAACGACCCTTCATTTGTCTGAGTGTCAACTGTGTATTCATACGAGCGGACGTAGATTCGCAGACTTTGGAGGTGATGGGCAGAGATATATTCCTTGCGTGTTCATATCGTAATACATTTTAGGCTTTGATTCTTGAAACTTGGCTTGAAAGTAGCCCTAGGATTCCTCGAATGGCCTGAGTTAAAACATGTGAATTCGGGGTCAATTTCTATTCAAACATTTTCAGGAGAAGGGAGCGACCCTACCTGTTTCTCTGAGCTGCCATTGTCCGGTCGCTGGCATTATGGTCGACGGCAGACAGTAACTGAGTAGGAAGATAGGGTTTGCAAATTAATATTTCATTAAATATGATGCTGACGAGATTCAAATTTGCCCTAAGAAGAGGTCTAGGGTTCCTCTAACGACAAGTGTTAAAGTTACTGAGTTTGGAGAACATTTCTTTTGATGGTTTTCCACGGAAAGGCAACGACCCTTCATTTGTCTGGGTGTCAACTGTGTATTCATACGTGCGGACGTGGATTCGCAGATTTTAGAGGTGATGGGCAGAGATATATTCCTTGCGTGTTCATATCGTATTACATTTTAGGTTTTGATTCTTGAAACTTGGCTTGAAAGTAGGCCTAGGATTCCTCGAATGGCCTAAGTCAAAACATCTGAATTCTGAGTCAATTTCTATTCAAACATTTTTAGGAGAAGGGAGCGACCCTACCTGTTTCTCTGAGCTGCCATTGTCCGGTCGCTGGCATTATGGTCGACGGCAGACAGTAACTGAGTAGGAAGATAGGGTTTGCAAATTAATATTTCATTAAATATGATGCTGACGAGATTCAAATTTGCCCTAAGAAGAGGTCTAGGGTTCCTCTAACGACAAGTGTTAAAGTTACTGAGTTTGGAGAACATTTCTTTTGATGGTTTTCCACGGAAAGGCAACGACCCTTCATTTGTCTGAGTGTCAACTGTGTATTCATACGTGCGGACGTGGAATCGCAGATTTTTGAAGTGATGGGCAGAGATATATTCCTTGCGTGTTCATATCGTAATACATTTTAGGCTTTGATTCTTGAAACTTGGCTTGAAAGTAGCCCTAGGATTCCTCGAATGGCCTGAGTTAAAACATGTGAATTCGGGGTCAATTTCTATTCAAACATTTTCAGGAGAAGGGAGCGACCCTACCTGTTTCTCTGAGCTGCCATTGTCCGGTCGCTGGCATAATGGTCGACGGCAGACAGTAACTGAGTAGGAAGATAGGGTTTGCAAATTAATATTTCATTAAATATGATGCTGACGAGATTCAAATTTGCCCTAAGAAGAGGTCTAGGGTTCCTCTAACGACAAGTGTTAAAGTTACTGAGTTTGGAGAACATTTCTTTTGATGGTTTTCCACGGAAAGGCAACGACCCTTCATTTGTCTGAGTGTCAACTGTGTATTCATACGTGCGGACGTGGAATCGCAGATTTTTGAAGTGATGGGCAGAGATATATTCCTTACGTGTTCATATCGTAATACATTTTAGGCTTTGATTCTTGAAACTTGGCTTGAAAGTAGCCCTAGGATTCCTCGAATGGCCTGAGTTAAAACATGTGAATTCGGGGTCAATTTCTATTCAAACATTTTCAGGAGAAGGGAGCGACCCTACCTGTTTCTCTGAGCTGCCATTGTCCGGTCGCTGGCATTATGGTCGACGACAGACAGTAACTGAGTAGGAAGATAGGGTTTGCAAATTAATATTTCATTAAATATGATGCTGACGAGATTCAAATTTGCCCTAAGAAGAGGTCTAGGGTTCCTCTAACGACAAGTGTTAAAGTTACTGAGTTTGGAGAACATTTCTTTTGATGGTTTTCCACGGAAAGGCAACGACCCTTCATTTGTCTGAGTGTCAACTGTGTATTCATACGTGCGGACGAGGATTTGCAGATTTTGGAGGTGATGGGCAGAGATATATTCCTTGCGTGTTCATATCGTATTACATTTTAGGTTTTGATTCTTGAAACTTGGCTTGAAAGTAGGCCTAGGATTCCTCGAATGGCCTAAGTCAAAACATCTGAATTCTGAGTCAATTTCTATTCAAACATTTTCAGGAGAAGGGAGCGACCCTACCTGTTTCTCTGAGCTGCCATTGTCCAGTCGCTGGCATTATGGTCGACGGCAGAGAGTAACTGAGTAGGAAGATAGGGTTTGCAAATTAATATTTCATTAAATATGATGCTGACGAGATTCAAATTTTCCCTAGGAAGAGGTCTAGGGTTCCTCTAACGACAAGTGTTAAAGTTACTGAGTTTGGAGAACATTTCTTTTGATGGTTTTCCACGGAAAGGCAACGACCCTTCATCTGTCTGAGTGTCAACTGTGTATTCATACGAGCGGACGTAGATTCGCAGATTTTGGAGGTGATGGGCAGAGATATATTCCTTGCGGGTTCATATCGTATTATATTTTAGGTTTTGATTCTTGAAACTTGGCTTGAAAGTAGCCGTAGGATTCCTCGAATGGCCTGAGTCAAAACATCTGAATTCGGAGTCAATTTCTATTCAAACATTTTCAGGAGAAGGGAGCGACCCTACCTGTTTCTCTGAGCTGCCATTGTCCGGTCGCTGGCATTATGGTCGACGGCAGACAGTAACTGAGTAGGAAGATAGGGTTTGCAAATTAATATTTCATTAAATATGATGCTGACGAGATTCAAATTTGCCCTAAGAAGAGGTCTAGGGTTCCTCTAACGACAAGTTTTAAAGTTACTGAGTTTGGAGAACATTTCTTTTGATGGTTTTCCACGGAAAGGCAACGACCCTTCATTTGTCTGAGTGTCAACTGTGTATTCATACGAGCGGACGTAGATTCGCAGACTTTGGAGGTGATGGGCAGAGATATATTCCTTGCGTGTTCATATCGTAATACATTTTAGGCTTTGATTCTTGAAACTTGGCTTGAAAGTAGCCCTAGGATTCCTCGAATGGCCTGAGTTAAAACATGTGAATTCGGGGTCAATTTCTATTCAAACATTTTCAGGAGAAGGGAGCGACCCTACCTGTTTCTCTGAGCTGCCATTGTCCGGTCGCTGGCATTATGGTCGACGGCAGACAGTAACTGAGTAGGAAGATAGGGTTTGCAAATTAATATTTCATTAAATATGATGCTGACGAGATTCAAATTTCCCCTAAGAAGAGGTCTAGGGTTCCTCTAACGACAAGTGTTAAAGTTACTGAGTTTGGAGAACATTTCTTTTGATGGTTTTCCACGGAAAGGCAACGACCCTTCATTTGTCTGAGTGTCAACTGTGTATTCATACGTGCGGACGTGGATTCGCAGATTTTAGAGGTGATGGGCAGAGATATATTCCTTGCGTGTTCATATCGTATTACATTTTAGGTTTTGATTCTTGAAACTTGGCTTGAAAGTAGGCCTAGGATTCCTCGAATGGCCTAAGTCAAAACATCTGAATTCTGAGTCAATTTCTATTCAAACATTTTTAGGAGAAGGGAGCGACCCTACCTGTTTCTCTGAGCTGCCATTGTCCGGTCGCTGGCATTATGGTCGACGGCAGACAGTAACTGAGTAGGAAGATAGGGTTTGCAAATTAATATTTCATTAAATATGATGCTGACGAGATTCAAATTTGCCCTAAGAAGAGGTCTAGGGTTCCTCTAACGACAAGTGTTAAAGTTACTGAGTTTGGAGAACATTTCTTTTGATGGTTTTCCACGGAAAGGCAACGACCCTTCATTTGTCTGAGTGTCAACTGTGTATTCATACGTGCGGACGTGGAATCGCAGATTTTTGAAGTGATGGGCAGAGATATATTCCTTGCGTGTTCATATCGTAATACATTTTAGGCTTTGATTCTTGAAACTTGGCTTGAAAGTAGCCCTAGGATTCCTCGAATGGCCTGAGTTAAAACATGTGAATTCGGGGTCAATTTCTATTCAAACATTTTCAGGAGAAGGGAGCGACCCTACCTGTTTCTCTGAGCTGCCATTGTCCGGTCGCTGGCATAATGGTCGACGGCAGACAGTAACTGAGTAGGAAGATAGGGTTTGCAAATTAATATTTCATTAAATATGATGCTGACGAGATTCAAATTTGCCCTAAGAAGAGGTCTAGGGTTCCTCTAACGACAAGTGTTAAAGTTACTGAGTTTGGAGAACATTTCTTTTGATGGTTTTCCACGGAAAGGCAACGACCCTTCATTTGTCTGAGTGTCAACTGTGTATTCATACGTGCGGACGTGGAATCGCAGATTTTTGAAGTGATGGGCAGAGATATATTCCTTACGTGTTCATATCGTAATACATTTTAGGCTTTGATTCTTGAAACTTGGCTTGAAAGTAGCCCTAGGATTCCTCGAATGGCCTGAGTTAAAACATGTGAATTCGGGGTCAATTTCTATTCAAACATTTTCAGGAGAAGGGAGCGACCCTACCTGTTTCTCTGAGCTGCCATTGTCCGGTCGCTGGCATTATGGTCGACGACAGACAGTAACTGAGTAGGAAGATAGGGTTTGCAAATTAATATTTCATTAAATATGATGCTGACGAGATTCAAATTTGCCCTAAGAAGAGGTCTAGGGTTCCTCTAACGACAAGTGTTAAAGTTACTGAGTTTGGAGAACATTTCTTTTGATGGTTTTCCACGGAAAGGCAACGACCCTTCATTTGTCTGAGTGTCAACTGTGTATTCATACGTGCGGACGAGGATTTGCAGATTTTGGAGGTGATGGGCAGAGATATATTCCTTGCGTGTTCATATCGTATTACATTTTAGGTTTTGATTCTTGAAACTTGGCTTGAAAGTAGGCCTAGGATTCCTCGAATGGCCTAAGTCAAAACATCTGAATTCTGAGTCAATTTCTATTCAAACATTTTCAGGAGAAGGGAGCGACCCTACCTGTTTCTCTGAGCTGCCATTGTCCAGTCGCTGGCATTATGGTCGACGGCAGAGAGTAACTGAGTAGGAAGATAGGGTTTGCAAATTAATATTTCATTAAATATGATGCTGACGAGATTCAAATTTTCCCTAGGAAGAGGTCTAGGGTTCCTCTAACGACAAGTGTTAAAGTTACTGAGTTTGGAGAACATTTCTTTTGATGGTTTTCCACGGAAAGGCAACGACCCTTCATCTGTCTGAGTGTCAACTGTGTATTCATACGAGCGGACGTAGATTCGCAGATTTTGGAGGTGATGGGCAGAGATATATTCCTTGCGGGTTCATATCGTATTATATTTTAGGTTTTGATTCTTGAAACTTGGCTTGAAAGTAGCCGTAGGATTCCTCGAATGGCCTGAGTCAAAACATCTGAATTCGGAGTCAATTTCTATTCAAACATTTTCAGGAGAAGGGAGCGACCCTACCTGTTTCTCTGAGCTGCCATTGTCCGGTCGCTGGCATTATGGTCGACGGCAGACAGTAACTGAGTAGGAAGATAGGGTTTGCAAATTAATATTTCATTAAATATGATGCTGACGAGATTCAAATTTGCCCTAAGAAGAGGTCTAGGGTTCCTCTAACGACAAGTTTTAAAGTTACTGAGTTTGGAGAACATTTCTTTTGATGGTTTTCCACGGAAAGGCAACGACCCTTCATTTGTCTGAGTGTCAACTGTGTATTCATACGAGCGGACGTAGATTCGCAGACTTTGGAGGTGATGGGCAGAGATATATTCCTTGCGTGTGCATATCGTAATACATTTTAGGCTTTGATTCTTGAAACTTGGCTTGAAAGTAGCCCTAGGATTCCTCGAATGGCCTGAGTTAAAACATGTGAATTCGGGGTCAATTTCTATTCAAACATTTTCAGGAGAAGGGAGCGACCCTACCTGTTTCTCTGAGCTGCCATTGTCCGGTCGCTGGCATTATGGTCGACGGCAGACAGTAACTGAGTAGGAAGATAGGGTTTGCAAATTAATATTTCATTAAATATGATGCTGACGAGATTCAAATTTGCCCTAAGAAGAGGTCTAGGGTTCCTCTAACGACAAGTGTTAAAGTTACTGAGTTTGGAGAACATTTCTTTTGATGGTTTTCCACGGAAAGGCAACGACCCTTCATTTGTCTGAGTGTCAACTGTGTATTCATACGTGCGGATGTGGATTCGCAGATTTTAGAGGTGATGGGCAGAGATATATTCCTTGCGTGTTCATATCGTATTACATTTTAGGTTTTGATTCTTGAAACTTGGCTTGAAAGTAGGCCTAGGATTCCTCGAATGGCCTAAGTCAAAACATCTGAATTCTGAGTCAATTTCTATTCAAACATTTTTAGGAGAAGGGAGCGACCCTACCTGTTTCTCTGAGCTGCCATTGTCCAGTCGCTGGCATTATGGTCGACGGCAGAGAGTAACTGAGTAGGAAGATAGGGTTTGCAAATTAATATTTCATTAAATATGATGCTGACGAGATTCAAATTTTCCCTAGGAAGAGGTCAAGGGTTCCTCTAACGACAAGTGTTAAAGTTACTGAGTTTGGAGAACATTTCTTTTGATGGTTTTCCACGGAAAGGCAACGACCCTTCATCTGTCTGAGTGTCAACTGTGTATTCATACGAGTGGACGTAGATTCGCAGATTTTGGAGGTGATGGGCAGAGATATATTCCTTGCGGGTTCATATCGTATTATATTTTAGGTTTTGATTCTTGAAACTTGGCTTGAAAGTAGCCCTAGGATTCCTCGAATGGCCTGAGTCAAAACATCTGAATTCGGAGTCAATTTCTATTCAAACATTTTCAGGAGAAGGGAGCGACCCTACCTGTTTCTCTGAGCTGCCATTGTCCAGTCGCTAGCATTATGGTCGACGGCAGAGAGTAACTGAGTAGGAAGATAGGGTTTGCAAATTAATATTTCATTAAATATGATGCTGACGAGATTCAAATTTGCCCTACGAAGAGGTCTAGGGTTTCTCTAACGACAAGTGTTAAAGTTACTGAGTTTGGAGAACATTTCTTTTGATGGTTTTCCACGGAAAGGCAACGACCCTTCATCTGTCTGAGTGTCAACTGTGTATTCATACGAGCGGACGTAGATTCGCAGACTTTGGAGGTGATGGGCAGAGATATATTCCTTGCGGGTTCATATCGTATTATATTTTAGGTTTTGATTGTTGAAACTTGGCTTGAAAGTAGCCCTAGGATTCCTCGAATGGCCTGAGTCAAAACATCTGAATTCGGAGTCAATTTCTATTCAAACATTTTCAGGAGAAGGGAGCGACCCTACCTGTTTCTCTGAGCTGCCATTGTCCGGTCGCTGGCATTATGGTCGACGGCAGAGAGTAACTGAGTAGGAAGATAGGGTTTGCAAATTAATATTTCATTAAATATGATGCTGACGAGATTCAAATTTTCCCTAGGAAGAGGTCTAGGGTTCCTCTAACGACAAGTGTTAAAGTTACTGAGTTTGGAGAACATTTCTTTTGATGGTTTTCCACGGAAAGGCAACGACCCTTCATTTGTCTGAGTGTCAACTGTGTATTCATACGTGCGGACGTGGATTCGCAGATTTTGGAGGTGATGGGCAGAGATATATTCCTTGCGTGTTCATATCGTATTATATTTTAGGTTTTGATTCTTGAAACTTGGCTTGAAAGTAGCCCTAGGATTCCTCGAATGGCCTGAGTCAAAACATCCGAATTCGGAGTCAATTTCTATTCAAACATTTTCAGGAGAAGGGAGCGGCCCTACCTGTTTCTCTGAGCTGCCATTGTCCGGTCGCTGGCATTATGGTCGACGGCAGAGAGTAACTGAGTAGGAAGATAGGGTTTGCAAATTAATATTTCATTAAATATGATGCTGACGAGATTCAAATTTGCCCTAAGAAGAGGTCTAGGGTTCCTCTAACGACAAGTGTTAAAGTTACTGAGTTTGGAGAACATTTCTTTTGATGGTTTTCCACGGAAAGGCAACGACCCTTCATTTGTCTGAGTGTCAACTGTGTATTCATACGTGCGGACGTGGAATCGCAGATTTTTGAAGTGATGGGCAGAGATATATTCCTTGCGTGTTCATATCGTAATACATTTTAGGCTTTGATTCTTGAAACTTGGCTTGAAAGTAGCCCTAGGATTCCTCGAATGGCCTGAGTAAAACATGTTAATTCGGGGTCAATTTCTATTCAAACATTTTCAGGAGAAGGGAGCGACCCTACCTGTTTCTCTGAGCTGCCATTGTCCGGTCGCTGGCATTATGGTCGACGGCAGACAGTAACTGAGTAGGAAGATAGGGTTTGCAAATTAATATTTCATTAAATATGATGCTGACGAGATTCAAATTTGCCCTAAGAAGAGGTCTAGGGTTCCTCTAACGACAAGTGTTAAAGTTACTGAGTTTGGAGAACATTTCTTTTGATGGTTTTCCACGGAAAGGCAACGACCCTTCATTTGTCTGAGTGTCAACTGTGTATTCATACGTGCGGACGTGGATTCGCAGATTTTGGAGGTGATGGGCAGAGATATATTCCTTGCGTGTTCATATCGTATTACATTTTAGGTTTTGATTCTTGAAACTTGGCTTGAAAGTAGGCCTAGGATTCCTCGAATGGCCTGAGTCAAAACATCCGAATTCGGAGTCAATTTCTATTCAAACATTTTCAGGAGAAGGGAGCGACCCTACCTGTTTCTCTGAGCTGCCATTGTCCGGTCGCTGGCATTATGGTCGACGGCAGACAGTAACTGAGTAGGAAGATAGGGTTTGCAAATTAATATTTCATTAAATATGATGCTGACGAGATTCAAATTTGCCCTAAGAAGAGGTCTAGGGTTCCTCTAACGACAAGTTTTAAAGTTACTGAGTTTGGAGAACATTTCTTTTGATGGTTTTCCACGGAAAGGCAACGACCCTTCATTTGTCTGAGTGTCAACTGTGTATTCATACGAGCGGACGTAGATTCGCAGACTTTGGAGGTGATGGGCAGAGATATATTCCTTGCGTGTTCATATCGTAATACATTTTAGGCTTTGATTCTTGAAACTTGGCTTGAAAGTAGCCCTAGGATTCCTCGAATGGCCTGAGTTAAAACATGTGAATTCGGGGTCAATTTCTATTCAAACATTTTCAGGAGAAGGGAGCGACCCTACCTGTTTCTCTGAGCTGCCATTGTCCGGTCGCTGGCATTATGGTCGACGGCAGACAGTAACTGAGTAGGAAGATAGGGTTTGCAAATTAATATTTCATTAAATATGATGCTGACGAGATTCAAATTTGCCCTAAGAAGAGGTCTAGGGTTCCTCTAACGACAAGTGTTAAAGTTACTGAGTTTGGAGAACATTTCTTTTGATGGTTTTCCACGGAAAGGCAACGACCCTTCATTTGTCTGAGTGTCAACTGTGTATTCATACGTGCGGACGTGGATTCGCAGATTTTAGAGGTGATGGGCAGAGATATATTCCTTGCGTGTTCATATCGTATTACATTTTAGGTTTTGATTCTTGAAACTTGGCTTGAAAGTAGGCCTAGGATTCCTCGAATGGCCTAAGTCAAAACATCTGAATTCTGAGTCAATTTCTATTCAAACATTTTTAGGAGAAGGGAGCGACCCTACCTGTTTCTCTGAGCTGCCATTGTCCAGTCGCTGGCATTATGGTCGACGGCAGAGAGTAACTGAGTAGGAAGATAGGGTTTGCAAATTAATATTTCATTAAATATGATGCTGACGAGATTCAAATTTTCCCTAGGAAGAGGTCAAGGGTTCCTCTAACGACAAGTGTTAAAGTTACTGAGTTTGGAGAACATTTCTTTTGATGGTTTTCCACGGAAAGGCAACGACCCTTCATCTGTCTGAGTGTCAACTGTGTATTCATACGAGCGGACGTAGATTCGCAGATTTTGGAGGTGATGGGCAGAGATATATTCCTTGCGGGTTCATATCGTATTATATTTTAGGTTTTGATTCTTGAAACTTGGCTTGAAAGTAGCCCTAGGATTCCTCGAATGGCCTGAGTCAAAACATCTGAATTCGGAGTCAATTTCTATTCAAACATTTTCAGGAGAAGGGAGCGACCCTACCTGTTTCTCTGAGCTGCCATTGTCCAGTCGCTAGCATTATGGTCGACGGCAGAGAGTAACTGAGTAGGAAGATAGGGTTTGCAAATTAATATTTCATTAAATATGATGCTGACGAGATTCAAATTTGCCCTACGAAGAGGTCTAGGGTTTCTCTAACGACAAGTGTTAAAGTTACTGAGTTTGGAGAACATTTCTTTTGATGGTTTTCCACGGAAAGGCAACGACCCTTCATCTGTCTGAGTGTCAACTGTGTATTCATACGAGCGGACGTAGATTCGCAGACTTTGGAGGTGATGGGCAGAGATATATTCCTTGCGGGTTCATATCGTATTATATTTTAGGTTTTGATTGTTGAAACTTGGCTTGAAAGTAGCCCTAGGATTCCTCGAATGGCCTGAGTCAAAACATCTGAATTCGGAGTCAATTTCTATTCAAACATTTTCAGGAGAAGGGAGCGACCCTACCTGTTTCTCTGAGCTGCCATTGTCCGGTCGCTGGCATTATGGTCGACGGCAGAGAGTAACTG
The DNA here is from genome assembly GCA_949987565.1 of Luidia sarsii. Classification (NCBI taxonomy): domain Eukaryota; kingdom Metazoa; phylum Echinodermata; class Asteroidea; order Paxillosida; family Luidiidae; genus Luidia; species Luidia sarsii. The sequence continues at coordinate 18,557,799 of OX465109.1, read as the reverse complement.
AGTAGGAAGATAGGGTTTGCAAATTAATATTTCATTAAATATGATGCTGACGAGATTCAAATTTGCCCTAAGAAGAGGTCTAGGGTTCCTCTAACGACAAGTGTTAAAGTTACTGAGTTTGGAGAACATTTCTTTTGATGGTTTTCCACGGAAAGGCAACGACCCTTCATTTGTCTGAGTGTCAACTGTGTATTCATACGTGCGGACGTGGAATCGCAGATTTTTGAAGTGATGGGCAGAGATATATTCCTTGCGTGTTCATATCGTAATACATTTTGGGCTTTGATTCTTGAAACTTGGCTTGAAAGTAGCCCTAGGATTCCTCGAATGGCCTGAGTTAAAACATGTGAATTCGGGGTCAATTTCTATTCAAACATTTTCAGGAGAAGGGAGCGACCCTACCTGTTTCTCTGAGCTGCCATTGTCCGGTCGCTGGCATTATGGTCGACGGCAGACAGTAACTGAGTAGGAAGATAGGGTTTGCAAATTAATATTTCATTAAATATGATGCTGACGAGATTCAAATTTGCCCTAAGAAGAGGTCTAGGGTTCCTCTAACGACAAGTGTTAAAGTTACTGAGTTTGGAGAACATTTCTTTTGATGGTTTTCCACGGAAAGGCAACGACCCTTCATTTGTCTGAGTGTCAACTGTGTATTCATACGTGCGGACGTGGATTCGCAGATTTTGGAGGTGATGGGCAGAGATATATTCCTTGCGTGTTCATATCGTATTACATTTTAGGTTTTGATTCTTGAAACTTGGCTTGAAAGTAGGCCTAGGATTCCTCGAATGGCCTGAGTCAAAACATCCGAATTCGGAGTCAATTTCTATTCAAACATTTTCAGGAGAAGGGAGCGACCCTACCTGTTTCTCTGAGCTGCCATTGTCCGGTCGCTGGCATTATGGTCGACGGCAGAGAGTAACTGAGTAGGAAGATAGGGTTTGCAAATCAATATTTCATTAAATATGATGCTGACGAGATTCAAATTTTCCCTAGGAAGAGGTCTAGGGTTCCTCTAACGACAAGTGTTAAAGTTACTGAGTTTGGAGAACATTTCTTTTGATGGTTTTCCACGGAAAGGCAACGACCCTTCATCTGTCTGAGTGTCAACTGTGTATTCATACGAGCGCACGTAGATTCGCAGATTTTGGAGGTGATGGGCAGAGATATATTCCTTGCGGGTTCATATCGTATTATATTTTAGGTTTTGATTGTTGAAACTTGGCTTGAAAGTAGCCCTAGGATTCCTCGAATGGCCTGAGTTAAAACATGTGAATTCGGGGTCAATTTCTATTCAAACATTTTCAGGAGAAGGGAGCGACCCTACCTGTTTCTCTGAGCTGCCATTGTCCGGTCGCTGGCATTATGGTCGACGGCAGACAGTAACTGAGGAGGAAGATAGGGTTTGCAAATTAATATTTCATTAAATATGATGCTGACGAGATTCAAATTTGCCCTAAGAAGAGGTCTAGGGTTCCTCTAACGACAAGTGTTAAAGTTACTGAGTTTGGAGAACATTTCTTTTGATGGTTTTCCACGGAAAGGCAACGACCCTTCATTTGTCTGAGTGTCAACTGTGTATTCATACGTGCGGACGTGGATTCGCAGATTTTGGAGGTGATGGGCACAGATATATTCCTTGCGTGTTCATATCGTATTATATTTTAGGTTTTGATTCTTGAAACTTGGCTTGAAAGTAGCCCTAGGATTCCTCGAATGGCCTGAGTCAAAACATCCGAATTCGGAGTCAATTTCTATTCAAACATTTTCAGGAGAAGGGAGCGGCCCTACCTGTTTCTCTGAGCTGCCATTGTCCGGTCGCTGGCATTATGGTCGACGGCAGAGAGTAACTGAGTAGGAAGATAGGGTTTGCAAATTAATATTTCATTAAATATGATGCTGACGAGATTCAAATTTTCCCTAGGAAGAGGTCTAGGGTTCCTCTAACGACAAGTGTTAAAGTTACTGAGTTTGGAGAACATTTCTTTTGATGGTTTTCCACGGAAAGGCAACGACCCTTCATCTGTCTGAGTGTCAACTGTGTATTCATACGAGCGGACGTAGATTCGCAGATTTTGGAGGTGATGGGCAGAGATATATTCCTTGCGGGTTCATATCGTATTATATTTTAGGTTTTGATTCTTGAAACTTGGCTTGAAAGTAGCCCTAGGATTCCTCGAATGGCCTGAGTTAAAACATGTGAATTCGGGGTCAATTTCTATTCAAACATTTTCAGGAGAAGGGAGCGACCCTACCTGTTTCTCTGAGCTGCCATTGTCCGGTCGCTGGCATTATGGTCGACGGCAGACAGTGACTGAGTAGGAAGATAGGGTTTGCAAATTAATATTTCATTAAATATGATGCTGACGAGATTCAAATTTGCCCTAAGAAGAGGTCTAGGGTTCCTCTAACGACAAGTGTTAAAGTTACTGAGTTTGGAGAACATTTCTTTTGATGGTTTTCCACGGAAAGGCAACGACCCTTCATTTGTCTGAGTGTCAACTGTGTATTCATACGTGCGGACGTGGATTCGCAGATTTTGGAGGTGATGGGCAGAGATATATTCCTTGCGTGTTCATATCGTATTATATTTTAGGTTTTAATTCTTGAAACTTGGCTTGAAAGTAGCCCTAGGATTCCTCGAATGGCCTGAGTCAAAACATCCGAATTCGGAGTCAATTTCTATTCAAACATTTTCAGGAGAAGGGAGCGGCCCTACCTGTTTCTCTGAGCTGCCATTGTCCGGTCGCTGGCATTATGGTCGACGGCAGAGAGTAACTGAGTAGGAAGATAGGGTTTGCAAATTAATATTTAATTAAATATGATGCTGACGAGATTCAAATTTTCCCTAGGAAGAGGTCTAGGGTTCCTCTAACGACAAGTGTTAAAGTTACTGAGTTTGGAGAACATTTCTTTTGATGGTTTTCCACGGAAAGGCAACGACCCTTCATCTGTCTGAGTGTCAACTGTGTATTCATACGAGCGGACGTAGATTCGCAGATTTTGGAGGTGATGGGCAGAGATATATTCCTTGCGGGTTCATATCGTATTATATTTTAGGTTTTGATTCTTGAAACTTGGCTTGAAAGTAGCCCTAGGATTCCTCGAATGGCCTGAGTCAAAACATCTGAATTCGGAGTCAATTTCTATTCAAACATTTTCAGGAGAAGGGAGCGACCCTACCTGTTTCTCTGAGCTGCCATTGTCCAGTCGCTAGCATTATGGTCGACGGCAGAGAGTAACTGAGTAGGAAGATAGGGTTTGCAAATTAATATTTCATTAAATATGATGCTGACGAGATTCAAATTTGCCCTAAGAAGAGGTCGAGGGTTTCTCTAACGACAAGTGTTAAAGTTACTGAGTTTGGAGAACATTTCTTTTGATGGTTTTCCACGGAAAGGCAACGACCCTTCATCTGTCTGAGTGTCAACTGTGTATTCATACGAGCGGACGTAGATTCGCAGACTTTTGAGGTGATGGGCAGAGATATATTCCTTGCGGGTTCATATCGTATTATATTGTAGGTTTTGATTGTTGAAACTTGGCTTGAAAGTAGCCCTAGGATTCCTCGAATGGCCTGAGTCAAAACATCTGAATTCGGAGTCAATTTCTATTCAAACATTTTCAGGAGAAGGGAGCGACCCTACCTGTTTCTCTGAGCTGCCATTGTCCGGTCGCTGGCATTATGGTCGACGGCAGAGAGTAACTGAGTAGGAAGATAGGGTTTGCAAATTAATATTTCATTAAATATGATGCTGACGAGATTCAAATTTTCCCTAGGAAGAGGTCTAGGGTTCCTCTAACGACAAGTGTTAAAGTTACTGAGTTTGGAGAACATTTCTTTTGATGGTTTTCCACGGAAAGGCAACGACCCTTCATTTGTCTGAGTGTCAACTGTGTATTCATACGTGCGGACGTGGAATCGCAGATTTTTGAAGTGATGGGCAGAGATATATTGCTTGCGTGTTCATATCGTAATACATTTTAGGTTTTGATTCTTGAAACTTGGCTTGAAAGTAGCCCTAGGATTCCTCGAATGGCCTGAGTTAAAACATGTGAATTCGGGGTCAATTTCTATTCAAACATTTTCAGGAGAAGGGAGCGACCCTACCTGTTTCTCTGAGCTGCCATTGTCCGGTCGCTGGCATTATGGTCGACGGCAGACAGTAACTGAGTAGGAAGATAGGGTTTGCAAATTAATATTTCATTAAATATGATGCTGACGAGATTCAAATTTGCCCTAAGAAGAGGTCTAGGGTTCCTCTAACGACAAGTGTTAAAGTTACTGAGTTTGGAGAACATTTCTTTTGATGGTTTTCCACGGAAAGGCAACGACCCTTCATTTGTCTGAGTGTCAACTGTGTATTCATACGTGCGGACGTGGATTCGCAGATTTTGGAGGTGATGGGCAGAGATATATTCCTTGCGTGTTCATATCGTATTATATTTTAGGTTTTGATTCTTGAAACTTGGCTTGAAAGTAGCCCTAGGATTCCTCGAATGGCCTGAGTCAAAACATCCGAATTCGGAGTCAATTTCTATTCAAACATTTTCAGGAGAAGGGAGCGGCCCTACCTGTTTCTCTGAGCTGCCATTGTCCGGTCGCTGGCATTATGGTCGACGGCAGAGAGTAACTGAGTAGGAAGATAGGGTTTGCAAATTAATATTTCATTAAATATGATGCTGACGAGATTCAAATTTACCCTAGGAAGAGGTCTAGGGTTCCTCTAACGACAAGTGTTAAAGTTACTGAGTTTGGAGAACATTTCTTTTGATGGTTTTCCACGGAAAGGCAACGACCCTTCATTTGTCTGAGTGTCAACTGTGTATTCATACGTGCGGACGTGGATTCGCAGATTTTGGAGGTGATGGGCAGAGATATATTCCTTGCGTGTTCATATCGTATTACATTTTAGGTTTTGATTCTTGAAACTTGGCTTGAAAGTAGGCCTAGGATTCCTCGAATGGACTAAGTCAAAACATCTGAATTCTGAGTCAATTTCTATTCAAACATTTTCAGGAGAAGGGAGCGACCCTACCTGTTTCTCTGAGCTGCCATTGTCCAGTCGCTTGCATTATGGTCGACGGCAGAGAGTAACTGAGTAGGAAGATAGGGTTTGCAAATTAATATTTCATTAAATATGAAGCTGACGAGATTCAATTTTGCCATAGGAAGAGGTCTAGGGTTCCTCTAACGACAAGTGTTAAAGTTACTGAGTTTGGAGAACATTTCTTTTGATGGTTTTCCACGGAAAGGCAACGACCCTTCATCTGTCTGAGTGTCAACTGTGTATTCATACGAGCGGACGTGGAATCGCAGATTTTTGAAGTGATGGGCAGAGATATATTCCTTGCGTGTTCATATCGTAATACATTTTAGGCTTTGATTCTTGAAACTTGGCTTGAAAGTAGCCCTAGGATTCCTCGAATGGCCTGAGTCAAAACATCTGAATTCGGAGTCAATTTCTATTCAAACATTTTCAGGAGAAGGGAGCGACCCTACCTGTTTCTCTGAGCTGCCATTGTCCGGTCGCTGGCATTATGGTCGACGGCAGAGAGTAACTGAGTAGGAAGATAGGGTTTGCAAATTAATATTTCATTAAATATGATGCTGACGAGATTCAAATTTTCCCTAGGAAGAGGTCTAGGGTTCCTCTAACGACAAGTGTTAAAGTTACTGAGTTTGGAGAACATTTCTTTTGATGGTTTTCCACGGAAAGGCAACGACCCTTCATTTGTCTGAGTGTCAACTGTGTATTCATACGTGCGGACGTGGAATCGCAGATTTTTGAAGTGATGGGCAGAGATATATTCCTTGCTTGTTCATATCGTAATACATTTTAGGTTTTGATTCTTGAAACTTGGCTTGAAAGTAGCCCTAGGATTCCTCGAATGGCCTGAGTTAAAACATGTGAATTCGGGGTCAATTTCTATTCAAACATTTTCAGGAGAAGGGAGCGACCCTACCTGTTTCTCTGAGCTGCCATTGTCCAGTCGCTAGCATTATGGTCGACGGCAGAGAGTAACTGAGTAGGAAGATAGGGTTTGCAAATTAATATTTCATTAAATATGAAGCTGACGAGATTCAAATTTGCCATAGGAAGAGGTCTAGGGTTCCTCTAACGACAAGTGTTAAAGTTACTGAGTTTGGAGAACATTTCTTTTGATGGTTTTCCACGGAAAGGCAACGACCCTTCATTTGTCTGAGTGTCAACTGTGTATTCATACGAGCGGACGTAGATTCGCAGATTTTGGAGGTGATGGGCAGAGATATATTATTTGCGGGTTCATATCGTATTACATTTTAGGTTTTGATTCTTGAAACTTGGCTTGAAAGTAGGCCTAGGATTCCTCGAATGGCCTGAGTCAAAACATCTGAATTCGGAGTCAATTTCTATTCAAACATTTTCAGGAGAAGGGAGCGACCCTACCTGTTTCTCTGAGCTGCCATTGTCCGGTCGCTGGCATTATGGTCGACGGCAGAGAGTAACTAAGTAGGAAGATAGGGTTTGCAAATTAATATTTCATTAAATATGATGCTGACGAGATTCAAATTTTCCCTAGGAAGAGGTCTAGGGTTCCTCTAACGACAAGTGTTAAAGTTACTGAGTTTGGAGAACATTTCTTTTGATGGTTTTCCACGGAAAGGCAACGACCCTTCATTTGTCTGAGTGTCAACTGTGTATTCATACGTGCGGACTTGGATTCGCAGATTTTGGAGGTGATGGGCAGAGATATATTCCTTGCGTGTTCATATCGTATTATATTTTATGTTTTGATTCTTGAAACTTGGCTTGAAAGTAGCCCTAGGATTCCTCGAATGGCCTGAGTTAAAACATGTGAATTCGGAGTCAATTTCTATTCAAACATTTTCAGGAGAAGGGAGCGACCCTACCTGTTTCTCTGAGCTGCCATTGTCCGGTCGCTGGCATTATGGTCGACGGCAGACAGTAACTGAGTAGGAAGATAGGGTTTGCAAATTAATATTTCATTAAATATGATGCTGACGAGATTCAAATTTTCCCTAGGAAGAGGTCTAGGGTTCCTCTAACGACAAGTGTTAAAGTTACTGAGTTTGGAGAACATTTCTTTTGATGGTTTTCCACGGAAAGGCAACGACCCTTCATTTGTCTGAGTGTCAACTGTGTATTCATACGTGCGGACGTGGATTCGCAGATTTTGGAGGTGATGGGCAGAGATATATTCCTTGCGGGTTCATATCGTATTATATTTTAGGTTTTGATTCTTGAAACTTGGCTTGAAAGTAGCCCTAGGATTCCTCGAATGGCCTGAGTCAAAACATCTGAATATGGAGTCAATTTCTATTCAAACATTTTCAGGAGAAGGGAGCGACCCTACCTGTTTCTCTGAGCTGCCATTGTCCGGTCGCTGGCATTATGGTCGACGGCAGAGAGTAACTGAGTAGGAAGATAGGGTTTGCAAATTAATATTTCATTAAATATGATGCTGACGAGATTCAAATTTTCCCTAGGAAGAGGTCTAGGGTTCCTCTAACGACAAGTGTTAAAGTTACTGAGTTTGGAGAACATTTCTTTTGATCGTTTTCCACGGAAAGGCAACGACCCTTCATTTGTCTGAGTGTCAACTGTGTATTCATACGTGCGGACGTGGAATCGCAGATTTTTGAAGTGATGGGCAGAGATATATTGCTTGCGTGTTCATATCGTAATACATTTTAGGTTTTGATTCTTGAAACTTGGCTTGAAAGTAGCCCTAGGATTCCTCGAATGGCCTGAGTCAAAACATCCGAATTCGGAGTCAATTTCTATTCAAACATTTTCAGGAGAAGGGAGCGACCCTACCTGTTCCTCTGAGCTGCCATTGTCCGGTCGCTGGCATTATGGTCGACGGCAGACTGTAACTGAGTAGGAAGATAGGGTTTGCAAATTAATATTTCATTAAATATGATGCTGACGAGATTAAAATTTGCCCTAAGAAGAGGTCTAGGGTTCCTCTAACGACAAGTGTTAAAGTTACTGAGTTTGGAGAACATTTCTTTTGATGGTTTTCCACGGAAAGGCAACGACCCTTCATTTGTCTGAGTGTCAACTGTGTATTCATACGTGCGGACGTGGAATCGCAAATTTTTGAAGTGATGGGCAGAGATATATTCCTTGCGTGTTCATATCGTAATACATTTAAGGCTTTGATTCTTGAAACTTGGCTTGAAAGTAGCCCTAGGATTCCTCAAATGGCCTGAGTTAGAACATGTGAATTCGGGGTCAATTTCTATTCAAACATTTTCAGGAGAAGGGAGCGACCCTACCTGTTTCTCTGAGCTGCCATTGTCCGGTCGCTGGCATTATGGTCGACGGCAGACAGTAACTGAGTAGGAAGATAGGGTTTGCAAATTAATATTTCATTAAATATGATGCTGACGAGATTCAAATTTGCCCTAGGAAGAGGTCTAGGGTTCCTCTAACGACAAGTGTTAAAGTTACTGAGTTTGGAGAACATTTCTTTTGATGGTTTTCCACGGAAAGGCAACGACCCTTCATCTGTCTGAGTGTCAACTGTGTATTCATACGAGCGGACGTAGATTCGCAGACTTTGGAGGTGATGGGCAGATATATATTCCTTGCGGGTTCATATCGTATTATATTTTAGGTTTTGATTGTTGAAACTTGGCTTGAAAGTAGCCCTAGGATTCCTCGAATGGCCTGAGTCAAAACATCTGAATTCGGAGTCAATTTCTATTCAAACATTTTCAGGAGAAGGGAGCGACCCTACCTGTTTCTCTGAGCTGCCATTGTCCGGTCGCTGGCATTATGGTCGACGGTAGAGAGTAACTGAGTAGGAAGATAGGGTTTGCAAATTAATAATTCATTAAATATGATGCTGACGAGATTCAAATTTTCCCTAGGAAGAGGTCTAGGGTTCCTCTAACGACAAGTGTTAAAGTTACTGAGTTTGGAGAACATTTCTTTTGATGGTTTTCGACGGAAAGGCAACGACCCTTCACTTGTCTGAGTGTCAACTGTGTATTCATACGTGCGGACGTGGAATCGCAGATTTTTGAAGTGATGGGCAGAGATATATTGCTTGCGTGTTCATATCGTAATACATTTTAGGTTTTGATTCTTGAAACTTGGCTTGAAAGTAGCCCTAGGATTCCTCGAATGGCCTGAGTTAAAACATGTGAATTCGGGGTCAATTTCTATTCAAACATTTTCAGGAGAAGGGAGCGACCCTACCTGTTTCTCTGAGCTGCCATTGTCCGGTCGCTGGCATTATGGTCGACGGCAGACAGTAACTGAGTAGGAAGATAGGGTTTGCAAATTAATATTTCATTAAATATGATGCTGACGAGATTCAAATTTGCCATAGGAAGAGGTCTAGGGTTCCTCTAACGACAAGTGTTAAAGTTACTGAGTTTGGAGAACAATTCTTTTGATGGTTTTCCACGGAAAGGCAACGACCCTTCATTTGGCTGAGTGTCAACTGTGTATTCATACGTGCGGACGTGGAATCGCAGATTTTTGAAGTGATGGGCAGAGATATATTCCTTGCGTGTTCATATCGTAATACATTTTAGGTTTTGATTCTTGAAACTTGGCTTGAAAGTAGCCCTAGGATTCCTCGAATGGCCTGAGTTAAAACATGTGAATTCGGGGTCAATTTCTATTCAAACATTTTCAGGAGAAGGGAGCGACCCTACCTGTTTCTCTGAGCTGCCATTGTCCAGTCGCTAGCATTATGGTCGACGGCAGAGAGTAACTGAGTAGGAAGATAGGGTTTGCAAATTAATATTTCATTAAATATTAAGCTGACGAGATTCAAATTTGCCATAGGAAGAGGTCTAGGGTTCCTCTAACGACAAGTGTTAAAGTTACTGAGTTTGGAGAACATTTCTTTTGATGGTTTTCCACGGAAAGGCAACGACCCTTCATTTGTCTGAGTGTCAACTGTGTATTCATACGAGCGGACGTAGATTCGCAGATTTTGGAGGTGATGGGCAGAGATATATTATTTGCGGGTTCATATCGTATTACATTTTAGGTTTTGATTCTTGAAACTTGGCTTGAAAGTAGGCCTAGGATTCCTCGAATGGCCTGAGTAAAAACATCTGAATTCGGAGTCAATTTCTATTCAAACATTTTCAGGAGAAGGGAGCGACCCTACCTGTTTCTCTGAGCTGCCATTGTCCGGTCGCTGGCATTATGGTCGACGGCAGAGAGTAACTGAGTAGGAAGATAGGGTTTGCAAATTAATATTTCATTAAATATTATGCTGACGAGATTCAAATTTTCCCTAGGAAGAGGTCTAGGGTTCCTCTAACGACAAGTGTTAAAGTTACTGAGTTTGGAGAACATTTCTTTTGATGGTTTTCCACGGAAAGGCAACGACCCTTCATTTGTCTGAGTGTCAACTGTGTATTCATACGTGCGGACTTGGATTCGCAGATTTTGGAGGTGATGGGCAGAGATATATTCCTTGCGTGTTCATATCGTATTATATTTTAGGTTTTGATTCTTGAAACTTGGCTTGAAAGTAGCCCTAGGATTCCTCGAATGGCCTGAGTTAAAACATGTGAATTCGGAGTCAATTTCTATTCAAACATTTTCAGGAGAAGGGAGCGACCCTACCTGTTTCTCTGAGCTGCCATTGTCCGGTCGCTGGCATTATGGTCGACGGCAGACAGTAACTGAGTAGGAAGATAGGGTTTGCAAATTAATATTTCATTAAATATGATGCTGACGAGATTTAAATTTTCCCTAGGAAGAGGTCTAGGGTTCCTCTAACGACAAGTGTTAAAGTTACTGAGTTTGGAGAACATTTCTTTTGATGGTTTTCCACGGAAAGGCAACGACCCTTCATTTGTCTGAGTGTCAACTGTGTATTCATACGTGCGGACGTGGATTCGCAGATTTTGGAGGTGATGGGCAGAGATATATTCCCTGCGTGTTCATATCGTAATACATTTTAGATTTTGATTCTTGAAACTTGGCTTGAAAGTAGGCCTAGGATTCCTCGAATGCCCTGAGTTAAAACATGTGAATTCGGGGTCAATTTCTATTCAAACATTTTCAGGAGAAGGGAGCGACCATACCTGTTTCTCTGAGCTGCCATTGTCCGGTCGCTGGCATTATGGTCGACGGCAGACAGTAACTGAGTAGGAAGATAGGGTTTGCAAATTAATATTTTATTAAATATGATGCTGACGAGATTCAAATTTGCCCTAAGAAGAGGTCTAGGGTTCCTCTAACGACAAGTGTTAAATTTACTGAGTTTGGAAAACATTTCTTTTGATGGTTTTCCACGGAAAGGCAACGATCCTTCATCTGTCTGAGTGTCAACTGTGTATTCATACGAGCGGACGTTGATTCGCAGATTTTGGAGGTGATGGGCAGAGATATATTCCTTGCGTGTTCATATCCTATTACATTTTAGGTTTTGATTCTTGAAACTTGGCTTGAAAGTAGCCCTAGGATTCCTCGAATGGCCTGAGTCAAAACATCTGAATTCGGAGTCAATTTCTATTCAAACATTTTCAGGAAAAGGGAGCGACCCTACCTGTTTCTCTGAGCTGCCATTGTCCGGTCGCTGGCATTATGGTCGACGGCAGAGAGTAACTGAGTAGGAAGATAGGGTTTGCAAATTAATATTTCATTAAATATGATGCTGACGAGATTCAATTTTTCCCTAGGAAGAGGTCTAGGGTTCCTCTAACGACAAGTGTTAAAGTTACTGAGTTTGGAGAACATTTCTTTTGATGGTTTTCCACGGAAAGGCAACGACCCTTCATTTGTCTGAGTGTCAACTGTGTATTCATACGTGCGGACGTGGAATCGCAGATTTTTGAAGTGATGGGCAGAGATATATTCCTTGCGTGTTCATATCGTAATACATTTTAGGTTTTGATTCTTGAAACTTGGCTTGAAAGTAGCCCTAGGATTCCTCGAATGGCCTGAGTTAAAACATGTGAATTCGGGGTCAATTTCTATTCAAACATTTTCAGGAGAAGGGAGCGATCCTACCTGTTTCTCTGAGCTGCCATTGTCCGGTCGCTGGCATTATGGTCGACGGCAGACAGTAACTGAGTAGGAAGATAGGGTTTGCAAATTAATATTTCATTAAATATGATGCTGACGAGATTCAAATTTGCCCTAAGAAGAGGTCTAGGGTTCCTCTAACGACAAGTGTTAAAGTTACTGAGTTTGGAGAACATTTCTTTTGATGGTTTTCCACGGAAAGGCAACGACCCTTCATCTGTCTGAGTGTCAACTTTGTATTCATACGAGCGGACGTAGATTCGCAGATTTTGGAGGTGATGGGCAGAGATATATTCCTTGCGGGTTCATATCGTATTATATTTTAGGTTTTGATTCTTGAAACTTGGCTTGAAAGTAGCCCTAGGATTCCTCGAATGGCCTGAGTCAAAACATCTGAATTCGGAGTCAATTTCTATTCAAACATTTTCAGGAGAAGGGAGCGACCCTACCTGTTTCTCTGAGCTGCCATTGTCCAGTCGCTAGCATTATGGTCGACGGCAGAGAGTAACTGAGTAGGAAGATAGGGTTTGCAAATTAAAATTTCATTAAATATGAAGCTGACGAGATTCAAATTTGCCATAGGAAGAGGTCTAGGGTTCCTCTAACGACAAGTGTTAAAGTTACTGAGTTTGGAGAACATTTCTTTTGATGGTTTTCACGGAAAGGCAACGACCCTTCATCTGTCTGAGTGTCAACTGTGTATTCATACGAGCGGACGTGGAATCGCAGATTTTTGAAGTGATGGGCAGAGATATATTCCTTGCGTGTTCATATCGTAATACATTTTAGGCTTTGATTCTTGAAACTTGGCTTGAAAGTAGCCCTAGGATTCCTCGAATGGCCTGAGTTAAAACATGTGAATTCGGGGTCAATTTCTATTCAAACATTTTCAGGAGAAGGGAGCGACCCTACCTGTTTCTCTGAGCTGCCATTGTCCGGTCGCTGGCATTATGGTCGACGGCAGACAGTAACTGAGTAGGAAGATAGGGTTTGCAAATTAATATTTCATTAAATATGATGCTGACGAGATTCAAATTTGCCCTAAGAAGAGGTCTAGGGTTCCTCTAACGACAAGTGTTAAAGTTACTGAGTTTGGAGAACATTTCTTTTGATGGTTTTCCACGGAAAGGCAACGACCCTTCATCTGTCTGAGTGTCAACTGTGTATTCATACGAGCGGACGTAGATTCGCAGATTTTGGAGGTGATGGGCAGAGATATATTCCTTGCGGGTTCATATCGTATTATATTTTAGGTTTTGATTCTTGAAACTTGGCTTGAAAGTAGCCCTAGGATTCCTCGAATGGCCTGAGTCAAAACATCTGAATTCGGAGTCAATTTCTATTCAAACATTTTCAGGAGAAGGGAGCGACCCTACCTGTTTCTCTGAGCTGCCATTGTCCGGTCGCTGGCATTATGGTCGACGGCAGAGAGTAACTGAGTAGGAAGATAGGGTTTGCAAATTAATATTTCATTAAATATGATGCTGACGAGATTCAAATTTTCCCTAGGAAGAGGTCTAGGGTTCCTCTAACGACAAGTGTTAAAGTTACTGAGTTTGGAGAACATTTCTTTTGATGGTTTTCCACGGAAAGGCAACGACCCTTCATTTGTCTGAGTGTCAACTGTGTATTCATACGTGCGGACGTGGAATCGCAGATTTTTGAAGTGATGGGCAGAGATATATTGCTTGCGTGTTCATATCGTAATACATTTTAGGTTTTGATTCTTGAAACTTGGCTTGAAAGTAGCCCTAGGATTCCTCGAATGGCCTAAGTCAAAACATGTGAATTCGGGGTCAATTTCTATTCAAACATTTTCAGGAGAAGGGAGCGACCCTACCTGTTTCTCTGAGCTGCCATTGTCCGGTCGCTGGCATTATGGTCGACGGCAGAGAGTAACTGAGTAGGAAGATAGGGTTTGCAAATTAATATTTCATTAAATATGATGCTGACGAGATTCAAATTTGCCCTAAGAAGAGGTCTAGGGTTCCTCTAACGACAAGTGTTAAAGTTACTGAGTTTGGAGAACATTTCTTTTGATGGTTTTCCACGGAAAGGCAACGACCCTTCATTTGTCTGAGTGTCAACTGTGTATTCATACGTGCGGACGTGGATTCGCAGATTTTGGAGGTGATGGGCAGAGATATATTCCTTGCGTGTTCATATCGTATTACATTTTAGGTTTTGATTCTTGAAACTTGGCTTGAAAGTAGGCCTAGGATTCCTCGAATGGCCTAAGTCAAAACATCTGAATTCTGAGACAATTTCTATTCAAACATTTTCAGGAGAAGGGAGCGACCCTACCTGTTTCACTGAGCTGCCATTGTCCAGTCGCTGGCATTATGGTCGACGGCAGAGAGTAACTGAGTAGGAAGATAGGGTTTGCAAATTAATATTTCATTAAATATGATGCTGACGAGATTCAAATTTTCCCTAGGAAGAGGTCTAGGGTTCCTCTAACGACAAGTGTTAAAGTTACTGAGTTTGGAGAACATTTCTTTTGATGGTTTTCCACGGAAAGGCAACGACCCTTCATCTGTCTGAGTGTCAACTGTGTATTCATACGAGCGGACGTAGATTCGCAGATTTTGGAGGTGATGGGCAGAGATATATTCCTTGCGTGTTCATATCGTATTATATTTTAGGTTTTGATTCTTGAAACTTGGCTTGAAAGTAGGCCTAGGATTCCTCGAATGGCCTAAGTCAAAACATCTGAATTCTGAGTCAATTTCTATTCAAACATTTTCAGGAGAAGGGAGCGACCCTACCTGTTTCACTGAGCTGCCATTGTCCAGTCGCTGGCATTATGGTCGACGGCAGAGAGTAACTGAGTAGGAAGATAGGGTTTGCAAATTAATATTTCATTAAATATGATGCTGACGAGATTCAAATTTGCCCTAGGAAGAGGTCTAGGGTTCCTCTAACGACAAGTGTTAAAGTTACTGAGTTTGGAGAACATTTCTTTTGATGGTTTTCCACGGAAAGGCAACGACCCTTCATCTGTCTGAGTGTCAACTGTGTATTCATACGAGCGGACGTAGATTCGCAGACTTTGGAGGTGATGGGCAGATATATATTCCTTGCGGGTTCATATCGTATTATATTTTAGGTTTTGATTGTTGAAACTTGGCTTGAAAGTAGCCCTAGGATTCCTCGAATGGCCTGAGTCAAAACATCTGAATTCGGAGTCAATTTCTATTCAAACATTTTCAGGAGAAGGGAGCGACCCTACCTGTTTCTCTGAGCTGCCATTGTCCGGTCGCTGGCATTATGGTCGACGGTAGAGAGTAACTGAGTAGGAAGATAGGGTTTGCAAATTAATAATTCATTAAATATGATGCTGACGAGATTCAAATTTTCCCTAGGAAGAGGTCTAGGGTTCCTCTAACGACAAGTGTTAAAGTTACTGAGTTTGGAGAACATTTCTTTTGATGGTTTTCGACGGAAAGGCAACGACCCTTCACTTGTCTGAGTGTCAACTGTGTATTCATACGTGCGGACGTGGAATCGCAGATTTTTGAAGTGATGGGCAGAGATATATTGCTTGCGTGTTCATATCGTAATACATTTTAGGTTTTGATTCTTGAAACTTGGCTTGAAAGTAGCCCTAGGATTCCTCGAATGGCCTGAGTTAAAACATGTGAATTCGGGGTCAATTTCTATTCAAACATTTTCAGGAGAAGGGAGCGACCCTACCTGTTTCTCTGAGCTGCCATTGTCCGGTCGCTGGCATTATGGTCGACGGCAGACAGTAACTGAGTAGGAAGATAGGGTTTGCAAATTAATATTTCATTAAATATGATGCTGACGAGATTCAAATTTGCCATAGGAAGAGGTCTAGGGTTCCTCTAACGACAAGTGTTAAAGTTACTGAGTTTGGAGAACAATTCTTTTGATGGTTTTCCACGGAAAGGCAACGACCCTTCATTTGGCTGAGTGTCAACTGTGTATTCATACGTGCGGACGTGGAATCGCAGATTTTTGAAGTGATGGGCAGAGATATATTCCTTGCGTGTTCATATCGTAATACATTTTAGGTTTTGATTCTTGAAACTTGGCTTGAAAGTAGCCCTAGGATTCCTCGAATGGCCTGAGTTAAAACATGTGAATTCGGGGTCAATTTCTATTCAAACATTTTCAGGAGAAGGGAGCGACCCTACCTGTTTCTCTGAGCTGCCATTGTCCAGTCGCTAGCATTATGGTCGACGGCAGAGAGTAACTGAGTAGGAAGATAGGGTTTGCAAATTAATATTTCATTAAATATTAAGCTGACGAGATTCAAATTTGCCATAGGAAGAGGTCTAGGGTTCCTCTAACGACAAGTGTTAAAGTTACTGAGTTTGGAGAACATTTCTTTTGATGGTTTTCCACGGAAAGGCAACGACCCTTCATTTGTCTGAGTGTCAACTGTGTATTCATACGAGCGGACGTAGATTCGCAGATTTTGGAGGTGATGGGCAGAGATATATTATTTGCGGGTTCATATCGTATTACATTTTAGGTTTTGATTCTTGAAACTTGGCTTGAAAGTAGGCCTAGGATTCCTCGAATGGCCTGAGTAAAAACATCTGAATTCGGAGTCAATTTCTATTCAAACATTTTCAGGAGAAGGGAGCGACCCTACCTGTTTCTCTGAGCTGCCATTGTCCGGTCGCTGGCATTATGGTCGACGGCAGAGAGTAACTGAGTAGGAAGATAGGGTTTGCAAATTAATATTTCATTAAATATTATGCTGACGAGATTCAAATTTTCCCTAGGAAGAGGTCTAGGGTTCCTCTAACGACAAGTGTTAAAGTTACTGAGTTTGGAGAACATTTCTTTTGATGGTTTTCCACGGAAAGGCAACGACCCTTCATTTGTCTGAGTGTCAACTGTGTATTCATACGTGCGGACTTGGATTCGCAGATTTTGGAGGTGATGGGCAGAGATATATTCCTTGCGTGTTCATATCGTATTATATTTTAGGTTTTGATTCTTGAAACTTGGCTTGAAAGTAGCCCTAGGATTCCTCGAATGGCCTGAGTTAAAACATGTGAATTCGGAGTCAATTTCTATTCAAACATTTTCAGGAGAAGGGAGCGACCCTACCTGTTTCTCTGAGCTGCCATTGTCCGGTCGCTGGCATTATGGTCGACGGCAGACAGTAACTGAGTAGGAAGATAGGGTTTGCAAATTAATATTTCATTAAATATGATGCTGACGAGATTCAAATTTTCCCTAGGAAGAGGTCTAGGGTTCCTCTAACGACAAGTGTTAAAGTTACTGAGTTTGGAGAACATTTCTTTTGATGGTTTTCCACGGAAAGGCAACGACCCTTCATTTGTCTGAGTGTCAACTGTGTATTCATACGTGCGGACGTGGATTCGCAGATTTTGGAGGTGATGGGCAGAGATATATTCCCTGCGTGTTCATATCGTAATACATTTTAGATTTTGATTCTTGAAACTTGGCTTGAAAGTAGGCCTAGGATTCCTCGAATGCCCTGAGTTAAAACATGTGAATTCGGGGTCAATTTCTATTCAAACATTTTCAGGAGAAGGGAGCGACCATACCTGTTTCTCTGAGCTGCCATTGTCCGGTCGCTGGCATTATGGTCGACGGCAGACAGTAACTGAGTAGGAAGATAGGGTTTGCAAATTAATATTTTATTAAATATGATGCTGACGAGATTCAAATTTGCCCTAAGAAGAGGTCTAGGGTTCCTCTAACGACAAGTGTTAAATTTACTGAGTTTGGAAAACATTTCTTTTGATGGTTTTCCACGGAAAGGCAACGATCCTTCATCTGTCTGAGTGTCAACTGTGTATTCATACGAGCGGACGTTGATTCGCAGATTTTGGAGGTGATGGGCAGAGATATATTCCTTGCGTGTTCATATCCTATTACATTTTAGGTTTTGATTCTTGAAACTTGGCTTGAAAGTAGCCCTAGGATTCCTCGAATGGCCTGAGTCAAAACATCTGAATTCGGAGTCAATTTCTATTCAAACATTTTCAGGAAAAGGGAGCGACCCTACCTGTTTCTCTGAGCTGCCATTGTCCGGTCGCTGGCATTATGGTCGACGGCAGAGAGTAACTGAGTAGGAAGATAGGGTTTGCAAATTAATATTTCATTAAATATGATGCTGACGAGATTCAATTTTTCCCTAGGAAGAGGTCTAGGGTTCCTCTAACGACAAGTGTTAAAGTTACTGAGTTTGGAGAACATTTCTTTTGATGGTTTTCCACGGAAAGGCAACGACCCTTCATTTGTCTGAGTGTCAACTGTGTATTCATACGTGCGGACGTGGAATCGCAGATTTTTGAAGTGATGGGCAGAGATATATTCCTTGCGTGTTCATATCGTAATACATTTTAGGTTTTGATTCTTGAAACTTGGCTTGAAAGTAGCCCTAGGATTCCTCGAATGGCCTGAGTTAAAACATGTGAATTCGGGGTCAATTTCTATTCAAACATTTTCAGGAGAAGGGAGCGATCCTACCTGTTTCTCTGAGCTGCCATTGTCCGGTCGCTGGCATTATGGTCGACGGCAGACAGTAACTGAGTAGGAAGATAGGGTTTGCAAATTAATATTTCATTAAATATGATGCTGACGAGATTCAAATTTGCCCTAAGAAGAGGTCTAGGGTTCCTCTAACGACAAGTGTTAAAGTTACTGAGTTTGGAGAACATTTCTTTTGATGGTTTTCCACGGAAAGGCAACGACCCTTCATCTGTCTGAGTGTCAACTGTGTATTCATACGTGCGGACGTGGAATCGCAGATTTTTGAAGTGATGGGCAGAGATATATTGCTTGCGTGTTCATATCGTAATACATTTTAGGTTTTGATTCTTGAAACTTGGCTTGAAAGTAGCCCTAGGATTCCTCGAATGGCCTGAGTCAAAACATCCGAATTCGGAGTCAATTTCTATTCAAACATTTTCAGGAGAAGGGAGCGACCCTACCTGTTCCTCTGAGCTGCCATTGTCCGGTCGCTGGCATTATGGTCGACGGCAGACTGTAACTGAGTAGGAAGATAGGGTTTGCAAATTAATATTTCATTAAATATGATGCTGACGAGATTAAAATTTGCCCTAAGAAGAGGTCTAGGGTTCCTCTAACGACAAGTGTTAAAGTTACTGAGTTTGGAGAACATTTCTTTTGATGGTTTTCCACGGAAAGGCAACGACCCTTCATTTGTCTGAGTGTCAACTGTGTATTCATACGTGCGGACGTGGAATCGCAAATTTTTGAAGTGATGGGCAGAGATATATTCCTTGCGTGTTCATATCGTAATACATTTAAGGCTTTGATTCTTGAAACTTGGCTTGAAAGTAGCCCTAGGATTCCTCAAATGGCCTGAGTTAGAACATGTGAATTCGGGGTCAATTTCTATTCAAACATTTTCAGGAGAAGGGAGCGACCCTACCTGTTTCTCTGAGCTGCCATTGTCCGGTCGCTGGCATTATGGTCGACGGCAGACAGTAACTGAGTAGGAAGATAGGGTTTGCAAATTAATATTTCATTAAATATGATGCTGACGAGATTCAAATTTGCCCTAGGAAGAGGTCTAGGGTTCCTCTAACGACAAGTGTTAAAGTTACTGAGTTTGGAGAACATTTCTTTTGATGGTTTTCCACGGAAAGGCAACGACCCTTCATCTGTCTGAGTGTCAACTGTGTATTCATACGAGCGGACGTAGATTCGCAGACTTTGGAGGTGATGGGCAGATATATATTCCTTGCGGGTTCATATCGTATTATATTTTAGGTTTTGATTGTTGAAACTTGGCTTGAAAGTAGCCCTAGGATTCCTCGAATGGCCTGAGTCAAAACATCTGAATTCGGAGTCAATTTCTATTCAAACATTTTCAGGAGAAGGGAGCGACCCTACCTGTTTCTCTGAGCTGCCATTGTCCGGTCGCTGGCATTATGGTCGACGGTAGAGAGTAACTGAGTAGGAAGATAGGGTTTGCAAATTAATAATTCATTAAATATGATGCTGACGAGATTCAAATTTTCCCTAGGAAGAGGTCTAGGGTTCCTCTAACGACAAGTGTTAAAGTTACTGAGTTTGGAGAACATTTCTTTTGATGGTTTTCGACGGAAAGGCAACGACCCTTCACTTGTCTGAGTGTCAACTGTGTATTCATACGTGCGGACGTGGAATCGCAGATTTTTGAAGTGATGGGCAGAGATATATTGCTTGCGTGTTCATATCGTAATACATTTTAGGTTTTGATTCTTGAAACTTGGCTTGAAAGTAGCCCTAGGATTCCTCGAATGGCCTGAGTTAAAACATGTGAATTCGGGGTCAATTTCTATTCAAACATTTTCAGGAGAAGGGAGCGACCCTACCTGTTTCTCTGAGCTGCCATTGTCCGGTCGCTGGCATTATGGTCGACGGCAGACAGTAACTGAGTAGGAAGATAGGGTTTGCAAATTAATATTTCATTAAATATGATGCTGACGAGATTCAAATTTGCCATAGGAAGAGGTCTAGGGTTCCTCTAACGACAAGTGTTAAAGTTACTGAGTTTGGAGAACAATTCTTTTGATGGTTTTCCACGGAAAGGCAACGACCCTTCATTTGGCTGAGTGTCAACTGTGTATTCATACGTGCGGACGTGGAATCGCAGATTTTTGAAGTGATGGGCAGAGATATATTCCTTGCGTGTTCATATCGTAATACATTTTAGGTTTTGATTCTTGAAACTTGGCTTGAAAGTAGCCCTAGGATTCCTCGAATGGCCTGAGTTAAAACATGTGAATTCGGGGTCAATTTCTATTCAAACATTTTCAGGAGAAGGGAGCGACCCTACCTGTTTCTCTGAGCTGCCATTGTCCAGTCGCTAGCATTATGGTCGACGGCAGAGAGTAACTGAGTAGGAAGATAGGGTTTGCAAATTAATATTTCATTAAATATTAAGCTGACGAGATTCAAATTTGCCATAGGAAGAGGTCTAGGGTTCCTCTAACGACAAGTGTTAAAGTTACTGAGTTTGGAGAACATTTCTTTTGATGGTTTTCCACGGAAAGGCAACGACCCTTCATTTGTCTGAGTGTCAACTGTGTATTCATACGAGCGGACGTAGATTCGCAGATTTTGGAGGTGATGGGCAGAGATATATTATTTGCGGGTTCATATCGTATTACATTTTAGGTTTTGATTCTTGAAACTTGGCTTGAAAGTAGGCCTAGGATTCCTCGAATGGCCTGAGTAAAAACATCTGAATTCGGAGTCAATTTCTATTCAAACATTTTCAGGAGAAGGGAGCGACCCTACCTGTTTCTCTGAGCTGCCATTGTCCGGTCGCTGGCATTATGGTCGACGGCAGAGAGTAACTGAGTAGGAAGATAGGGTTTGCAAATTAATATTTCATTAAATATTATGCTGACGAGATTCAAATTTTCCCTAGGAAGAGGTCTAGGGTTCCTCTAACGACAAGTGTTAAAGTTACTGAGTTTGGAGAACATTTCTTTTGATGGTTTTCCACGGAAAGGCAACGACCCTTCATTTGTCTGAGTGTCAACTGTGTATTCATACGTGCGGACTTGGATTCGCAGATTTTGGAGGTGATGGGCAGAGATATATTCCTTGCGTGTTCATATCGTATTATATTTTAGGTTTTGATTCTTGAAACTTGGCTTGAAAGTAGCCCTAGGATTCCTCGAATGGCCTGAGTTAAAACATGTGAATTCGGAGTCAATTTCTATTCAAACATTTTCAGGAGAAGGGAGCGACCCTACCTGTTTCTCTGAGCTGCCATTGTCCGGTCGCTGGCATTATGGTCGACGGCAGACAGTAACTGAGTAGGAAGATAGGGTTTGCAAATTAATATTTCATTAAATATGATGCTGACGAGATTTAAATTTTCCCTAGGAAGAGGTCTAGGGTTCCTCTAACGACAAGTGTTAAAGTTACTGAGTTTGGAGAACATTTCTTTTGATGGTTTTCCACGGAAAGGCAACGACCCTTCATTTGTCTGAGTGTCAACTGTGTATTCATACGTGCGGACGTGGATTCGCAGATTTTGGAGGTGATGGGCAGAGATATATTCCCTGCGTGTTCATATCGTAATACATTTTAGATTTTGATTCTTGAAACTTGGCTTGAAAGTAGGCCTAGGATTCCTCGAATGCCCTGAGTTAAAACATGTGAATTCGGGGTCAATTTCTATTCAAACATTTTCAGGAGAAGGGAGCGACCATACCTGTTTCTCTGAGCTGCCATTGTCCGGTCGCTGGCATTATGGTCGACGGCAGACAGTAACTGAGTAGGAAGATAGGGTTTGCAAATTAATATTTTATTAAATATGATGCTGACGAGATTCAAATTTGCCCTAAGAAGAGGTCTAGGGTTCCTCTAACGACAAGTGTTAAATTTACTGAGTTTGGAAAACATTTCTTTTGATGGTTTTCCACGGAAAGGCAACGATCCTTCATCTGTCTGAGTGTCAACTGTGTATTCATACGAGCGGACGTTGATTCGCAGATTTTGGAGGTGATGGGCAGAGATATATTCCTTGCGTGTTCATATCCTATTACATTTTAGGTTTTGATTCTTGAAACTTGGCTTGAAAGTAGCCCTAGGATTCCTCGAATGGCCTGAGTCAAAACATCTGAATTCGGAGTCAATTTCTATTCAAACATTTTCAGGAAAAGGGAGCGACCCTACCTGTTTCTCTGAGCTGCCATTGTCCGGTCGCTGGCATTATGGTCGACGGCAGAGAGTAACTGAGTAGGAAGATAGGGTTTGCAAATTAATATTTCATTAAATATGATGCTGACGAGATTCAATTTTTCCCTAGGAAGAGGTCTAGGGTTCCTCTAACGACAAGTGTTAAAGTTACTGAGTTTGGAGAACATTTCTTTTGATGGTTTTCCACGGAAAGGCAACGACCCTTCATTTGTCTGAGTGTCAACTGTGTATTCATACGTGCGGACGTGGAATCGCAGATTTTTGAAGTGATGGGCAGAGATATATTCCTTGCGTGTTCATATCGTAATACATTTTAGGTTTTGATTCTTGAAACTTGGCTTGAAAGTAGCCCTAGGATTCCTCGAATGGCCTGAGTTAAAACATGTGAATTCGGGGTCAATTTCTATTCAAACATTTTCAGGAGAAGGGAGCGATCCTACCTGTTTCTCTGAGCTGCCATTGTCCGGTCGCTGGCATTATGGTCGACGGCAGACAGTAACTGAGTAGGAAGATAGGGTTTGCAAATTAATATTTCATTAAATATGATGCTGACGAGATTCAAATTTGCCCTAAGAAGAGGTCTAGGGTTCCTCTAACGACAAGTGTTAAAGTTACTGAGTTTGGAGAACATTTCTTTTGATGGTTTTCCACGGAAAGGCAACGACCCTTCATCTGTCTGAGTGTCAACTTTGTATTCATACGAGCGGACGTAGATTCGCAGATTTTGGAGGTGATGGGCAGAGATATATTCCTTGCGGGTTCATATCGTATTATATTTTAGGTTTTGATTCTTGAAACTTGGCTTGAAAGTAGCCCTAGGATTCCTCGAATGGCCTGAGTCAAAACATCTGAATTCGGAGTCAATTTCTATTCAAACATTTTCAGGAGAAGGGAGCGACCCTACCTGTTTCTCTGAGCTGCCATTGTCCAGTCGCTAGCATTATGGTCGACGGCAGAGAGTAACTGAGTAGGAAGATAGGGTTTGCAAATTAAAATTTCATTAAATATGAAGCTGACGAGATTCAAATTTGCCATAGGAAGAGGTCTAGGGTTCCTCTAACGACAAGTGTTAAAGTTACTGAGTTTGGAGAACATTTCTTTTGATGGTTTTCACGGAAAGGCAACGACCCTTCATCTGTCTGAGTGTCAACTGTGTATTCATACGAGCGGACGTGGAATCGCAGATTTTTGAAGTGATGGGCAGAGATATATTCCTTGCGTGTTCATATCGTAATACATTTTAGGCTTTGATTCTTGAAACTTGGCTTGAAAGTAGCCCTAGGATTCCTCGAATGGCCTGAGTTAAAACATGTGAATTCGGGGTCAATTTCTATTCAAACATTTTCAGGAGAAGGGAGCGACCCTACCTGTTTCTCTGAGCTGCCATTGTCCGGTCGCTGGCATTATGGTCGACGGCAGACAGTAACTGAGTAGGAAGATAGGGTTTGCAAATTAATATTTCATTAAATATGATGCTGACGAGATTCAAATTTGCCCTAAGAAGAGGTCTAGGGTTCCTCTAACGACAAGTGTTAAAGTTACTGAGTTTGGAGAACATTTCTTTTGATGGTTTTCCACGGAAAGGCAACGACCCTTCATCTGTCTGAGTGTCAACTGTGTATTCATACGAGCGGACGTAGATTCGCAGATTTTGGAGGTGATGGGCAGAGATATATTCCTTGCGGGTTCATATCGTATTATATTTTAGGTTTTGATTCTTGAAACTTGGCTTGAAAGTAGCCCTAGGATTCCTCGAATGGCCTGAGTCAAAACATCTGAATTCGGAGTCAATTTCTATTCAAACATTTTCAGGAGAAGGGAGCGACCCTACCTGTTTCTCTGAGCTGCCATTGTCCGGTCGCTGGCATTATGGTCGACGGCAGAGAGTAACTGAGTAGGAAGATAGGGTTTGCAAATTAATATTTCATTAAATATGATGCTGACGAGATTCAAATTTTCCCTAGGAAGAGGTCTAGGGTTCCTCTAACGACAAGTGTTAAAGTTACTGAGTTTGGAGAACATTTCTTTTGATGGTTTTCCACGGAAAGGCAACGACCCTTCATTTGTCTGAGTGTCAACTGTGTATTCATACGTGCGGACGTGGAATCGCAGATTTTTGAAGTGATGGGCAGAGATATATTGCTTGCGTGTTCATATCGTAATACATTTTAGGTTTTGATTCTTGAAACTTGGCTTGAAAGTAGCCCTAGGATTCCTCGAATGGCCTAAGTCAAAACATGTGAATTCGGGGTCAATTTCTATTCAAACATTTTCAGGAGAAGGGAGCGACCCTACCTGTTTCTCTGAGCTGCCATTGTCCGGTCGCTGGCATTATGGTCGACGGCAGAGAGTAACTGAGTAGGAAGATAGGGTTTGCAAATTAATATTTCATTAAATATGATGCTGACGAGATTCAAATTTGCCCTAAGAAGAGGTCTAGGGTTCCTCTAACGACAAGTGTTAAAGTTACTGAGTTTGGAGAACATTTCTTTTGATGGTTTTCCACGGAAAGGCAACGACCCTTCATTTGTCTGAGTGTCAACTGTGTATTCATACGTGCGGACGTGGATTCGCAGATTTTGGAGGTGATGGGCAGAGATATATTCCTTGCGTGTTCATATCGTATTACATTTTAGGTTTTGATTCTTGAAACTTGGCTTGAAAGTAGGCCTAGGATTCCTCGAATGGCCTAAGTCAAAACATCTGAATTCTGAGACAATTTCTATTCAAACATTTTCAGGAGAAGGGAGCGACCCTACCTGTTTCACTGAGCTGCCATTGTCCAGTCGCTGGCATTATGGTCGACGGCAGAGAGTAACTGAGTAGGAAGATAGGGTTTGCAAATTAATATTTCATTAAATATGATGCTGACGAGATTCAAATTTTCCCTAGGAAGAGGTCTAGGGTTCCTCTAACGACAAGTGTTAAAGTTACTGAGTTTGGAGAACATTTCTTTTGATGGTTTTCCACGGAAAGGCAACGACCCTTCATCTGTCTGAGTGTCAACTGTGTATTCATACGAGCGGACGTAGATTCGCAGATTTTGGAGGTGATGGGCAGAGATATATTCCTTGCGTGTTCATATCGTATTATATTTTAGGTTTTGATTCTTGAAACTTGGCTTGAAAGTAGGCCTAGGATTCCTCGAATGGCCTAAGTCAAAACATCTGAATTCTGAGTCAATTTCTATTCAAACATTTTCAGGAGAAGGGAGCGACCCTACCTGTTTCACTGAGCTGCCATTGTCCAGTCGCTGGCATTATGGTCGACGGCAGAGAGTAACTGAGTAGGAAGATAGGGTTTGCAAATTAATATTTCATTAAATATGATGCTGACGAGATTCAAATTTGCCCTAGGAAGAGGTCTAGGGTTCCTCTAACGACAAGTGTTAAAGTTACTGAGTTTGGAGAACATTTCTTTTGATGGTTTTCCACGGAAAGGCAACGACCCTTCATCTGTCTGAGTGTCAACTGTGTATTCATACGAGCGGACGTAGATTCGCAGACTTTGGAGGTGATGGGCAGATATATATTCCTTGCGGGTTCATATCGTATTATATTTTAGGTTTTGATTGTTGAAACTTGGCTTGAAAGTAGCCCTAGGATTCCTCGAATGGCCTGAGTCAAAACATCTGAATTCGGAGTCAATTTCTATTCAAACATTTTCAGGAGAAGGGAGCGACCCTACCTGTTTCTCTGAGCTGCCATTGTCCGGTCGCTGGCATTATGGTCGACGGTAGAGAGTAACTGAGTAGGAAGATAGGGTTTGCAAATTAATAATTCATTAAATATGATGCTGACGAGATTCAAATTTTCCCTAGGAAGAGGTCTAGGGTTCCTCTAACGACAAGTGTTAAAGTTACTGAGTTTGGAGAACATTTCTTTTGATGGTTTTCGACGGAAAGGCAACGACCCTTCACTTGTCTGAGTGTCAACTGTGTATTCATACGTGCGGACGTGGAATCGCAGATTTTTGAAGTGATGGGCAGAGATATATTGCTTGCGTGTTCATATCGTAATACATTTTAGGTTTTGATTCTTGAAACTTGGCTTGAAAGTAGCCCTAGGATTCCTCGAATGGCCTGAGTTAAAACATGTGAATTCGGGGTCAATTTCTATTCAAACATTTTCAGGAGAAGGGAGCGACCCTACCTGTTTCTCTGAGCTGCCATTGTCCGGTCGCTGGCATTATGGTCGACGGCAGACAGTAACTGAGTAGGAAGATAGGGTTTGCAAATTAATATTTCATTAAATATGATGCTGACGAGATTCAAATTTGCCATAGGAAGAGGTCTAGGGTTCCTCTAACGACAAGTGTTAAAGTTACTGAGTTTGGAGAACAATTCTTTTGATGGTTTTCCACGGAAAGGCAACGACCCTTCATTTGGCTGAGTGTCAACTGTGTATTCATACGTGCGGACGTGGAATCGCAGATTTTTGAAGTGATGGGCAGAGATATATTCCTTGCGTGTTCATATCGTAATACATTTTAGGTTTTGATTCTTGAAACTTGGCTTGAAAGTAGCCCTAGGATTCCTCGAATGGCCTGAGTTAAAACATGTGAATTCGGGGTCAATTTCTATTCAAACATTTTCAGGAGAAGGGAGCGACCCTACCTGTTTCTCTGAGCTGCCATTGTCCAGTCGCTAGCATTATGGTCGACGGCAGAGAGTAACTGAGTAGGAAGATAGGGTTTGCAAATTAATATTTCATTAAATATTAAGCTGACGAGATTCAAATTTGCCATAGGAAGAGGTCTAGGGTTCCTCTAACGACAAGTGTTAAAGTTACTGAGTTTGGAGAACATTTCTTTTGATGGTTTTCCACGGAAAGGCAACGACCCTTCATTTGTCTGAGTGTCAACTGTGTATTCATACGAGCGGACGTAGATTCGCAGATTTTGGAGGTGATGGGCAGAGATATATTATTTGCGGGTTCATATCGTATTACATTTTAGGTTTTGATTCTTGAAACTTGGCTTGAAAGTAGGCCTAGGATTCCTCGAATGGCCTGAGTAAAAACATCTGAATTCGGAGTCAATTTCTATTCAAACATTTTCAGGAGAAGGGAGCGACCCTACCTGTTTCTCTGAGCTGCCATTGTCCGGTCGCTGGCATTATGGTCGACGGCAGAGAGTAACTGAGTAGGAAGATAGGGTTTGCAAATTAATATTTCATTAAATATTATGCTGACGAGATTCAAATTTTCCCTAGGAAGAGGTCTAGGGTTCCTCTAACGACAAGTGTTAAAGTTACTGAGTTTGGAGAACATTTCTTTTGATGGTTTTCCACGGAAAGGCAACGACCCTTCATTTGTCTGAGTGTCAACTGTGTATTCATACGTGCGGACTTGGATTCGCAGATTTTGGAGGTGATGGGCAGAGATATATTCCTTGCGTGTTCATATCGTATTATATTTTAGGTTTTGATTCTTGAAACTTGGCTTGAAAGTAGCCCTAGGATTCCTCGAATGGCCTGAGTTAAAACATGTGAATTCGGAGTCAATTTCTATTCAAACATTTTCAGGAGAAGGGAGCGACCCTACCTGTTTCTCTGAGCTGCCATTGTCCGGTCGCTGGCATTATGGTCGACGGCAGACAGTAACTGAGTAGGAAGATAGGGTTTGCAAATTAATATTTCATTAAATATGATGCTGACGAGATTCAAATTTTCCCTAGGAAGAGGTCTAGGGTTCCTCTAACGACAAGTGTTAAAGTTACTGAGTTTGGAGAACATTTCTTTTGATGGTTTTCCACGGAAAGGCAACGACCCTTCATTTGTCTGAGTGTCAACTGTGTATTCATACGTGCGGACGTGGATTCGCAGATTTTGGAGGTGATGGGCAGAGATATATTCCCTGCGTGTTCATATCGTAATACATTTTAGATTTTGATTCTTGAAACTTGGCTTGAAAGTAGGCCTAGGATTCCTCGAATGCCCTGAGTTAAAACATGTGAATTCGGGGTCAATTTCTATTCAAACATTTTCAGGAGAAGGGAGCGACCATACCTGTTTCTCTGAGCTGCCATTGTCCGGTCGCTGGCATTATGGTCGACGGCAGACAGTAACTGAGTAGGAAGATAGGGTTTGCAAATTAATATTTTATTAAATATGATGCTGACGAGATTCAAATTTGCCCTAAGAAGAGGTCTAGGGTTCCTCTAACGACAAGTGTTAAATTTACTGAGTTTGGAAAACATTTCTTTTGATGGTTTTCCACGGAAAGGCAACGATCCTTCATCTGTCTGAGTGTCAACTGTGTATTCATACGAGCGGACGTTGATTCGCAGATTTTGGAGGTGATGGGCAGAGATATATTCCTTGCGTGTTCATATCCTATTACATTTTAGGTTTTGATTCTTGAAACTTGGCTTGAAAGTAGCCCTAGGATTCCTCGAATGGCCTGAGTCAAAACATCTGAATTCGGAGTCAATTTCTATTCAAACATTTTCAGGAAAAGGGAGCGACCCTACCTGTTTCTCTGAGCTGCCATTGTCCGGTCGCTGGCATTATGGTCGACGGCAGAGAGTAACTGAGTAGGAAGATAGGGTTTGCAAATTAATATTTCATTAAATATGATGCTGACGAGATTCAATTTTTCCCTAGGAAGAGGTCTAGGGTTCCTCTAACGACAAGTGTTAAAGTTACTGAGTTTGGAGAACATTTCTTTTGATGGTTTTCCACGGAAAGGCAACGACCCTTCATTTGTCTGAGTGTCAACTGTGTATTCATACGTGCGGACGTGGAATCGCAGATTTTTGAAGTGATGGGCAGAGATATATTCCTTGCGTGTTCATATCGTAATACATTTTAGGTTTTGATTCTTGAAACTTGGCTTGAAAGTAGCCCTAGGATTCCTCGAATGGCCTGAGTTAAAACATGTGAATTCGGGGTCAATTTCTATTCAAACATTTTCAGGAGAAGGGAGCGATCCTACCTGTTTCTCTGAGCTGCCATTGTCCGGTCGCTGGCATTATGGTCGACGGCAGACAGTAACTGAGTAGGAAGATAGGGTTTGCAAATTAATATTTCATTAAATATGATGCTGACGAGATTCAAATTTGCCCTAAGAAGAGGTCTAGGGTTCCTCTAACGACAAGTGTTAAAGTTACTGAGTTTGGAGAACATTTCTTTTGATGGTTTTCCACGGAAAGGCAACGACCCTTCATCTGTCTGAGTGTCAACTTTGTATTCATACGAGCGGACGTAGATTCGCAGATTTTGGAGGTGATGGGCAGAGATATATTCCTTGCGGGTTCATATCGTATTATATTTTAGGTTTTGATTCTTGAAACTTGGCTTGAAAGTAGCCCTAGGATTCCTCGAATGGCCTGAGTCAAAACATCTGAATTCGGAGTCAATTTCTATTCAAACATTTTCAGGAGAAGGGAGCGACCCTACCTGTTTCTCTGAGCTGCCATTGTCCAGTCGCTAGCATTATGGTCGACGGCAGAGAGTAACTGAGTAGGAAGATAGGGTTTGCAAATTAAAATTTCATTAAATATGAAGCTGACGAGATTCAAATTTGCCATAGGAAGAGGTCTAGGGTTCCTCTAACGACAAGTGTTAAAGTTACTGAGTTTGGAGAACATTTCTTTTGATGGTTTTCACGGAAAGGCAACGACCCTTCATCTGTCTGAGTGTCAACTGTGTATTCATACGAGCGGACGTGGAATCGCAGATTTTTGAAGTGATGGGCAGAGATATATTCCTTGCGTGTTCATATCGTAATACATTTTAGGCTTTGATTCTTGAAACTTGGCTTGAAAGTAGCCCTAGGATTCCTCGAATGGCCTGAGTTAAAACATGTGAATTCGGGGTCAATTTCTATTCAAACATTTTCAGGAGAAGGGAGCGACCCTACCTGTTTCTCTGAGCTGCCATTGTCCGGTCGCTGGCATTATGGTCGACGGCAGACAGTAACTGAGTAGGAAGATAGGGTTTGCAAATTAATATTTCATTAAATATGATGCTGACGAGATTCAAATTTGCCCTAAGAAGAGGTCTAGGGTTCCTCTAACGACAAGTGTTAAAGTTACTGAGTTTGGAGAACATTTCTTTTGATGGTTTTCCACGGAAAGGCAACGACCCTTCATCTGTCTGAGTGTCAACTGTGTATTCATACGAGCGGACGTAGATTCGCAGATTTTGGAGGTGATGGGCAGAGATATATTCCTTGCGGGTTCATATCGTATTATATTTTAGGTTTTGATTCTTGAAACTTGGCTTGAAAGTAGCCCTAGGATTCCTCGAATGGCCTGAGTCAAAACATCTGAATTCGGAGTCAATTTCTATTCAAACATTTTCAGGAGAAGGGAGCGACCCTACCTGTTTCTCTGAGCTGCCATTGTCCGGTCGCTGGCATTATGGTCGACGGCAGAGAGTAACTGAGTAGGAAGATAGGGTTTGCAAATTAATATTTCATTAAATATGATGCTGACGAGATTCAAATTTTCCCTAGGAAGAGGTCTAGGGTTCCTCTAACGACAAGTGTTAAAGTTACTGAGTTTGGAGAACATTTCTTTTGATGGTTTTCCACGGAAAGGCAACGACCCTTCATTTGTCTGAGTGTCAACTGTGTATTCATACGTGCGGACGTGGAATCGCAGATTTTTGAAGTGATGGGCAGAGATATATTGCTTGCGTGTTCATATCGTAATACATTTTAGGTTTTGATTCTTGAAACTTGGCTTGAAAGTAGCCCTAGGATTCCTCGAATGGCCTAAGTCAAAACATGTGAATTCGGGGTCAATTTCTATTCAAACATTTTCAGGAGAAGGGAGCGACCCTACCTGTTTCTCTGAGCTGCCATTGTCCGGTCGCTGGCATTATGGTCGACGGCAGAGAGTAACTGAGTAGGAAGATAGGGTTTGCAAATTAATATTTCATTAAATATGATGCTGACGAGATTCAAATTTGCCCTAAGAAGAGGTCTAGGGTTCCTCTAACGACAAGTGTTAAAGTTACTGAGTTTGGAGAACATTTCTTTTGATGGTTTTCCACGGAAAGGCAACGACCCTTCATTTGTCTGAGTGTCAACTGTGTATTCATACGTGCGGACGTGGATTCGCAGATTTTGGAGGTGATGGGCAGAGATATATTCCTTGCGTGTTCATATCGTATTACATTTTAGGTTTTGATTCTTGAAACTTGGCTTGAAAGTAGGCCTAGGATTCCTCGAATGGCCTAAGTCAAAACATCTGAATTCTGAGACAATTTCTATTCAAACATTTTCAGGAGAAGGGAGCGACCCTACCTGTTTCACTGAGCTGCCATTGTCCAGTCGCTGGCATTATGGTCGACGGCAGAGAGTAACTGAGTAGGAAGATAGGGTTTGCAAATTAATATTTCATTAAATATGATGCTGACGAGATTCAAATTTTCCCTAGGAAGAGGTCTAGGGTTCCTCTAACGACAAGTGTTAAAGTTACTGAGTTTGGAGAACATTTCTTTTGATGGTTTTCCACGGAAAGGCAACGACCCTTCATCTGTCTGAGTGTCAACTGTGTATTCATACGAGCGGACGTAGATTCGCAGATTTTGGAGGTGATGGGCAGAGATATATTCCTTGCGTGTTCATATCGTATTATATTTTAGGTTTTGATTCTTGAAACTTGGCTTGAAAGTAGGCCTAGGATTCCTCGAATGGCCTAAGTCAAAACATCTGAATTCTGAGTCAATTTCTATTCAAACATTTTCAGGAGAAGGGAGCGACCCTACCTGTTTCACTGAGCTGCCATTGTCCAGTCGCTGGCATTATGGTCGACGGCAGAGAGTAACTGAGTAGGAAGATAGGGTTTGCAAATTAATATTTCATTAAATATGATGCTGACGAGATTCAAATTTTCCCTAGGAAGAGGTCTAGGGTTCCTCTAACGACAAGTGTTAAAGTTACTGAGTTTGGAGAACATTTCTTTTGATGGTTTTCCACGGAAAGGCAACGACCCTTCATCTGTCTGAGTGTCAACTGTGTATTCATACGAGCGGACGTAGATTCGCAGATTTTGGAGGTGATGGGCAGAGATATATTCCTTGCGGGTTCATATCGTATTATATTTTAGGTTTTGATTCTTGAAACTTGGCTTGAAAGTAGCCCTAGGATTCCTCGAATGGCCTGAGTCAAAACATCTGAATTCGGAGTCAATTTCTATTCAAACATTTTCAGGAGAAGGGAGCGACCCTACCTGTTTCTCTGAGCTGCCATTGTCCAGTCGCTGGCATTATGGTCGACGGCAGAGAGTAACTGAGTAGGAAGATAGGGTTTGCAAATTAATATTTCATTAAATATGATGCTGACGAGATTCAAATTTTCCCTAGGAAGAGGTCTAGGGTTCCTCTAACGACAAGTGTTAAAGTTACTGAGTTTGGAGAACATTTCTTTTGATGGTTTTCCACGGAAAGGCAACGACCCTTCATCTGTCTGAGTGTCAACTGTGTATTCATACGAGCGGACGTAGATTCGCAGATTTTGGAGGTGATGGGCAGAGATATATTCCTTGCGGGTTCATATCGTATTATATTTTAGGTTTTGATTCTTGAAACTTGGCTTGAAAGTAGCCCTAGGATTCCTCGAATGGCCTGAGTCAAAACATCTGAATTCGGAGTCAATTTCTATTCAAACATTTTCAGGAGAAGGGAGCGACCCTACCTGTTTCTCTGAGCTGCCATTGTCCAGTCGCTAGCATTATGGTCGACGGCAGAGAGTAACTGAGTAGGAAGATAGGGTTTGCAAATTAATATTTCATTAAATATGATGCTGACGAGATTGAAATTTGCCATAGGAAGAGGTCTAGGGTTCCTCTAACGACAAGTGTTAAAGTTACTGAGTTTGGAGAACATTTCTTTTGATGGTTTTCCACGGAAAGGCAACGACCCTTCATCTGTCTGAGTGTCAACTGTGTATTCATACGAGCGGACGTAGATTCGCAGATTTTGGAGGTGATGGGCAGAGATATATTCCTTGCGGGTTCATATCGTATTATATTTTAGGTTTTGATTCTTGAAACTTGGCTTGAAAGTAGCCCTAGGATTCCTCGAATGGCCTGAGTCAAAACATCTGAATTCGGAGTCAATTTCTATTCAAACATTTTCAGGAGAAGGGAGCGACCCTACCTGTTTCTCTGAGCTGCCATTGTCCAGTCGCTAGCATTATGGTCGACGGCAGAGAGTAACTGAGTAGGAAGATAGGGTTTGCAAATTAATATTTCATTAAATATGAAGCTAACGAGATTCAAATTTGCCATAGGAAGAGGTCTAGGGTTCCTCTAACGACAAGTGTTAAAGTTACTGAGTTTGGAGAACATTTCTTTTGATGGTTTTCCACGGAAAGGCAACGACCCTTCATTTGTCTGAGTGTCAACTGTGTATTCATACGAGCGGACGTTTTGATTGGTTTTGATTCTTGAAGATAGGGTTTGCAAATTAATATTTCATTAAATATGATGCTGACGAGATTCAAATTTTCCCTAGGAAGAGGTCTAGGGTTCCTCTAAGGACAAGTGTTAAAGTTACTGAGTTTGGAGAACATTTCTTTTGATGGTTTTCCACGGAAAGGCAACGACCCTTCATCTGTCTGAGTGTCAACTGTGTATTCATACGAGCGGACGGAGATTCGCAGATTTTGGAGGTGATGGGCAGAGATATATTCCTTGCGGGTTCATATCGTATTATATTTTAGGTTTTGATTCTTGAAACTTGGCTTGAAAGTAGCCCTAGGATTCCTCGAATGGCCTGAGCCAAAACATCTGAATTCGGAATCAATTTCTATTCAAACATTTTAGGGAGAAGGGAGCGACCCTACCTGTTTCTCTGAGCTGCCATTGTCCAGTCGCTAGCATTATGGTCGACGGCAGAGAGTAACTGAGTAGGAAGATAGGGTTTGCAAATTAATATTTCATTAAATATGAAGCTGACGAGATTCAAATTTGCCATAGGAAGAGGTCTAGGGTTCCTCTAACGACAAGTGTTAAAGTTACTGAGTTTGGAGAACATTTCTTTTGATGGTTTTCCACGGAGAGGCAACGACCCTTCATCTGTCTGAGTGTCAACTGTGTATTCATACGAGCGGACGTGGAATCGCAGATTTTTGAAGTGATGGGCAGAGATATATTCCTTGCGTGTTCATATCGTAATACATTTTAGGCTTTGATTCTTGAAACTTGGCTTGAAAGTAGCCCTAGGATTCCTCGAATGGCCTGAGTTAAAACATCTGAATTCGGGGTCAATTTCTATTCAAACATTTTCAGGAGAAGGGAGCGACCCTACCTGTTTCTCTGAGCTGCCATTGTCCAGTCGCTGGCATTATGGTCGACGGCAGAGAGTAACTGAGTAGGAAGATAGGGTTTGCAAATTAATATTTCATTAATTATGATGCTGACGAGATTCAAATTTTCCCTAGGAAGAGGTCTAGGGTTCCTCTAACGACAAGTGTTAAAGTTACTGAGTTTGGAGAACATTTCTTTTGATGGTTTTCCACGGAAAGGCAACGACCCTTCATCTGTCTGAGTGTCAACTGTGTATTCATACGAGCGGACGTAGATTCGCAGATTTTGGAGGTGATGGGCAGAGATATATTCCTTGCGGGTTCATATCGTATTATATTTTAGGTTTTGATTCTTGAAACTTGGCTTGAAAGTAGCCCTAGGATTCCTCGAATGGCCTGAGTCAAAACATCTGAATTCGGAGTCAATTTCTATTCAAACATTTTCAGGAGAAGGGAGCGACCCTACCTGTTTCTCTGAGCTGCCATTGTCCAGTCGCTAGCATTATGGTCGACGGCAGAGAGTAACTGAGTAGGAAGATAGGGTTTGCAAATTAATATTTCATTAAATATGATGCTGACGAGATTCAAATTTGCCATAGGAAGAGGTCTAGGGTTCCTCTAACGACAAGTGTTAAAGTTACTGAGTTTGGAGAACATTTCTTTTGATGGTTTTCCACGGAAAGGCAACGACCCTTCATCTGTCTGAGTGTCAACTGTGTATTCATACGAGCGGACGTAGATTCGCAGATTTTGGAGGTGATGGGCAGAGATATATTCCTTGCGGGTTCATATCGTATTATATTTTAGGTTTTGATTCTTGAAACTTGGCTTGAAAGTAGCCCTAGGATTCCTCGAATGGCCTGAGTCAAAACATCTGAATTCGGAGTCAATTTCTATTCAAACATTTTCAGGAGAAGGGAGCGACCCTACCTGTTTCTCTGAGCTGCCATTGTCCAGTCGCTAGCATTATGGTCGACGGCAGAGAGTAACTGAGTAGGAAGATAGGGTTTGCAAATTAATATTTCATTAAATATGAAGCTGACGAGATTCAAATTTGCCATAGGAAGAGGTCTAGGGTTCCTCTAACGACAAGTGTTAAAGTTACTGAGTTTGGAGAACATTTCTTTTGATGGTTTTCCACGGAAAGGCAACGACCCTTCATCTGTCTGAGTGTCAACTGTGTATTCATACGAGCGGACGTTTTGATTGGTTTTGATTCTTGAAGATAGGGTTTGCAAATTAATATTTCATTAAATATGATGCTGACGAGATTCAAATTTTCCCTAGGAAGAGGTCTAGGGTTCCTCTAACGACAAGTGTTAAAGTTACTGAGTTTGGAGAACATTTCTTTTGATGGTTTTCCACGGAAAGGCAACGACCCTTCATCTGTCTGAGTGTCAACTGTGTATTCATACGAGCGGACGGAGATTCGCAGATTTTGGAGGTGATGGGCAGAGATATATTCCTTGCGGGTTCATATCGTATTATATTTTAGGTTTTGATTCTTGAAACTTGGCTTGAAAGTAGCCCTAGGATTCCTCGAATGGCCTGAGTCAAAACATCTGAATTCGGAGTCAATTTCTATTCAAACATTTTAGGGAGAAGGGAGCGACCCTACCTGTTTCTCTGAGCTGCCATTGTCCAGTCGCTAGCATTATGGTCGACGGCAGAGAGTAACTGAGTAGGAAGATAGGGTTTGCAAATTAATATTTCATTAAATATGAAGCTGACGAGATTCAAATTTGCCATAGGAAGAGGTCTAGAGTTCCTCTAACGACAAGTGTTAAAGTTACTGAGTTTGGAGAACATTTCTTTTGATGGTTTTCCACGGAGAGGCAACGACCCTTCATCTGTCTGAGTGTCAACTGTGTATTCATACGAGCGGACGTGGAATCGCAGATTTTTGAAGTGATGGGCAGAGATATATTCCTTGCGTGTTCATATCGTAATACATTTTAGGCTTTGATTCTTGAAACTTGGCTTGAAAGTAGCCCTAGGATTCCTCGAATGGCCTGAGTTAAAACATCTGAATTCGGGGTCAATTTCTATTCAAACATTTTCAGGAGAAGGGAGCGACCCTACCTGTTTCTCTGAGCTGCCATTGTCCGGTCGCTGGCATTATGGTCGACGGCAGACAGTAACTGAGTAGGAAGATAGGGTTTGCAAATTAATATTTCATTAAATATGATGCTGACGAGATTCAAATTTGCCCTAAGAAGAGGTCTAGGGTTCCTCTAACGACAAGTGTTAAAGTTACTGAGTTTGGAGAACATTTCTTTTGATGGTTTTCCACGGAAAGACAACGACCCTTCATCTGTCTGAGTGTCAACTGTGTATTCATACGAGCGGACGTAGATTCGCAGATTTTGGAGGTGATGGGCAGAGATATATTCCTTGCGGGTTCATATCGTATTATATTTTAGGTTTTGATTCTTGAAACTTGGCTTGAAAGTAGCCCTAGGATTCCTCGAATGGCCTGAGTCAAAACATCTGAATTCGGAGTCAATTTCTATTCAAACATTTTCAGGAGAAGGGAGCGACCCTACCTGTTTCTCTGAGCTGCCATTGTCCAGTCGCTAGCATTATGGTCGACGGCAGAGAGTAACTGAGTAGGAAGATAGGGTTTGCAAATTAATATTTCATTAAATATGAAGCTGACGAGATTCAAATTTGCCATAGGAAGAGGTCTAGAGTTCCTCTAACGACAAGTGTTAAAGTTACTGAGTTTGGAGAACATTTCTTTTGATGGTTTTCCACGGAGAGGCAACGACCCTTCATCTGTCTGAGTGTCAACTGTGTATTCATACGAGCGGACGTGGAATCGCAGATTTTTGAAGTGATGGGCAGAGATATATTCCTTGCGTGTTCATATCGTAATACATTTTAGGCTTTGATTCTTGAAACTTGGCTTGAAAGTAGCCCTAGGATTCCTCGAATGGCCTGAGTTAAAACATGTGAATTCGGGGTCAATTTCTATTCAAACATTTTCAGGAGAAGGGAGCGACCCTACCTGTTTCTCTGAGCTGCCATTGTCCGGTCGCTGGCATTATGGTCGACGGCAGACAGTAACTGAGTAGGAAGATAGGGTTTGCAAATTAATATTTCATTAAATATGATGCTGACGAGATTCAAATTTGCCCTAAGAAGAGGTCTAGGGTTCCTCTAACGACAAGTGTTAAAGTTACTGAGTTTGGAGAACATTTCTTTTGATGGTTTTCCACGGAAAGGCAACGACCCTTCATCTGTCTGAGTGTCAACTGTGTATTCATACGAGCGGACGTAGATTCGCAGATTTTGGAGGTGATGGGCAGAGATATAATCCTTGCGGGTTCATATCGTATTATATTTTAGGTTTTGATTCTTGAAACTTGGCTTGAAAGTAGCCCTAGGATTCCTCGAATGGCCTGAGTCAAAACATCTGAATTCGGAGTCAATTTCTATTCAAACATTTTCAGGAGAAGGGAGCGACCCTACCTGTTTCTCTGAGCTGCCATTGTCCAGTCGCTAGTATTATGGTCGACGGCAGAGAGTAACTGAGTAGGAAGATAGGGTTTGCAAATTAATATTTCATTAAATATGAAGCTGACGAGATTCAAATTTGCCATAGGAAGAGGTCTAGGGTTCCTCTAACGACAAGTGTTAAAGTTACTGAGTTTGGAGAACATTTCTTTTGATGGTTTTCCACGGAAAGGCAACGACCCTTCATCTGTCTGAGTGTCAACTGTGTATTCATACGAGCGGACGTTTTGATTGGTTTTGATTCTTGAAGATAGGGTTTGCAAATTAATATTTCATTAAATATGATGCTGACGAGATTCAAATTTTCCCTAGGAAGAGGTCTAGGGTTCCTCTAACGACAAGTGTTAAAGTTACTGAGTTTGGAGAACATTTCTTTTGATGGTTTTCCACGGAAAGGCAACGACCCTTCATCTGTCTGAGTGTCAACTGTGTATTCATACGAGCGGACGGAGATTCGCAGATTTTGGAGGTGATGGGCAGAGATATATTCCTTGCGGGTTCATATCGTATTATATTTTAGGTTTTGATTCTTGAAACTTGGCTTGAAAGTAGCCCTAGGATTCCTCGAATGGCCTGAGTCAAAACATCTGAATTCGGAGTCAATTTCTATTCAAACATTTTAGGGAGAAGGGAGCGACCCTACCTGTTTCTCTGAGCTGCCATTGTCCAGTCGCTAGCATTATGGTCGACGGCAGAGAGTAACTGAGTAGGAAGATAGGGTTTGCAAATTAATATTTCATTAAATATGAAGCTGACGAGATTCAAATTTGCCATAGGAAGAGGTCTAGAGTTCCTCTAACGACAAGTGTTAAAGTTACTGAGTTTGGAGAACATTTCTTTTGATGGTTTTCCACGGAGAGGCAACGACCCTTCATCTGTCTGAGTGTCAACTGTGTATTCATACGAGCGGACGTGGAATCGCAGATTTTTGAAGTGATGGGCAGAGATATATTCCTTGCGTGTTCATATCGTAATACATTTTAGGTTTTGATTCTTGAAACTTGGCTTGAAAGTAGCCCTAGGATTCCTCGAATGGCCTGAGTTAAAACATCTGAATTCGGGGTCAATTTCTATTCAAACATTTTCAGGAGAAGGGAGCGACCCTACCTGTTTCTCTGAGCTGCCATTGTCCGGTCGCTGGCATTATGGTCGACGGCAGACAGTAACTGAGTAGGAAGATAGGGTTTGCAAATTAATATTTCATTAAATATGATGCTGACGAGATTCAAATTTGCCCTAAGAAGAGGTCTAGGGTTCCTCTAACGACAAGTGTTAAAGTTACTGAGTTTGGAGAACATTTCTTTTGATGGTTTTCCACGGAAAGACAACGACCCTTCATCTGTCTGAGTGTCAACTGTGTATTCATACGAGCGGACGTAGATTCGCAGATTTTGGAGGTGATGGGCAGAGATATAATCCTTGCGGGTTCATATCGTATTATATTTTAGGTTTTGATTCTTGAAACTTGGCTTGAAAGTAGCCCTAGGATTCCTCGAATGGCCTAAGTCAAAACATCTGAATTCTGAGTCAATTTCTATTCAAACATTTTCAGGAGAAGGGAGCGACCCTACCTGTTTCTCTGAGGTGCCATTGTCCAGTCGCTGGCATTATGGTCGACGGCAGAGAGTAACTGAGTAGGAAGATAGGGTTTGCAAATTAATATTTCATTAAATATGATGCTGACGAGATTCAAATTTTCCCTAGGAAGAGGTCTAGGGTTCCTCTAACGACAAGTGTTAAAGTTACTGAGTTTGGAGAACATTTCTTTTGATGGTTTTCCACGGAAAGGCAACGACCCTTCATCTGTCTGAGTGTCAACTGTGTATTCATACGAGCGGACGGAGATTCGCAGATTTTGGAGGTGATGGGCAGAGATATATTCCTTGCGGGTTCATATCGTATTATATTTTAGGTTTTGATTCTTGAAACTTGGCTTGAAAGTAGCCCTAGGATTCCTCGAATGGCCTGAGTCAAAACATCTGAATTCGGAGTCAATTTCTATTCAAACATTTTCAGGAGAAGGGAGCGACCCTACCTGTTTCTCTGAGCTGCCATTGTCCAGTCGCTAGCATTATGGTCGACGGCAGAGAGTAACTGAGTAGGAAGATAGGGTTTGCAAATTAATATTTCATTAAATATGAAGCTGACGAGATTCAAATTTGCCATAGGAAGAGGTCTAGGGTTCCTCTAACGACAAGTGTTAAAGTTACTGAGTTTGGAGAACATTTCTTTTGATGGTTTTCCACGGAGAGGCAACGACCCTTCATCTGTCTGAGTGTCAACTGTGTATTCATACGAGCGGACGTGGAATCGCAGATTTTTGAAGTGATGGGCAGAGATATATTCCTTGCGTGTTCATATCGTAATACATTTTAGGCTTTGATTCTTGAAACTTGGCTTGAAAGTAGCCCTAGGATTCCTCGAATGGCCTGAGTCAAAACATCTGAATTCGGAGTCAATTTCTATTCAAACATTTTCAGGAGAAGGGAGCGACCCTACCTGTTTCTCTGAGCTGCCATTGTCCAGTCGCTAGCATTATGGTCGACGGCAGAGAGTAACTGAGTAGGAAGATAGGGTTTGCAAATTAATATTTCATTAAATATGATGCTGACGAGATTCAAATTTGCCCTAAGAAGAGGTCTAGGGTTCCTCTAACGACAAGTGTTAAAGTTACTGAGTTTGGAGAACATTTCTTTTGATGGTTTTCCACGGAAAGGCAACGACCCTTCATCTGTCTGAGTGTCAACTGTGTATTCATACGAGCGGACGTAGATTCGCAGATTTTGGAGGTGATGGGCAGAGATATATTCCTTGCGGGTTCATATCGTATTATATTTTAGGTTTTGATTCTTGAAACTTGGCTTGAAAGTAGCCCTAGGATTCCTCGAATGGCCTAAGTCAAAACATCTGAATTCTGAGTCAATTTCTATTCAAACATTTTCAGGAGAAGGGAGCGACCCTACCTGTTTCACTGAGCTGCAATTGTCCAGTCGCTGGCATTATGGTCGACGGCAGAGAGTAACTGAGAAGGAAGATAGGGTTTGCAAATTAATATTTCATTAAATATGATGCTGACGAGATTCAAATTTTCCCTAGGAAGAGGTCTAGGGTTCCTCTAACGACAAGTGTTAAAGTTACTGAGTTTGGAGAACATTTCTTTTGATGGTTTTCCACGGAAAGGCAACGACCCTTCATCTGTCTGAGTGTCAACTGTGTATTCATACGAGCGGACGTAGGTTCGCAGATTTTGGAGGTGATGGGCAGAGATATATTCCTTGCGGGTTCATATCGTATTATATTTTAGGTTTTGATTCTTGAAACTTGGCTTGAAAGTAGCCCTAGGATTCCTCGAATGGCCTGAGTTAAAACATGTGAATTCGGGGTCAATTTCTATTCAAACATTTTCAGGAGAAGGGAGCGACCCTACCTGTTTCTCTGAGCTGCCATTGTCCAGTCGCTAGCATTATGGTCGACGGCAGAGAGTAACTGAGTAGGAAGATAGGGTTTGCAAATTAATATTTCATTAAATATGAAGCTGACGAGATTCAAATTTGCCATAGGAAGAGGTCTAGGGTTCCTCTAACGACAAGTGTTAAAGTTACTGAGTTTGGAGAACATTTCTTTTGATGGTTTTCCACGGAAAGGCAACGACCCTTCATTTGTCTGAGTGTCAACTGTGTATTCATACGAGCGGACGTAGATTCGCAGATTTTGGAGGTGATGGGCAGAGATATATTATTTGCGGGTTCATATCGTATTACATTTTAGGTTTTGATTCTTGAAACTTGGCTTGAAAGTAGGCCTAGGATTCCTCGAATGGCCTGAGTCAAAACATCTGAATTCGGAGTCAATTTCTATTCAAACATTTTCAGGAGAAGGGAGCGACCCTACCTGTTTCTCTGAGCTGCCATTGTCCGGTCGCTGGCATTATGGTCGACGGCAGAGAGTAACTGAGTAGGAAGATAGGGTTTGCAAATTAATATTTCATTAAATATGATGCTGACGAGATTCAAATTTTCCCTAGGAAGAGGTCTAGGGTTCCTCTAACGACAAGTGTTAAAGTTACTGAGTTTGGAGAACATTTCTTTTGATGGTTTTCCACGGAAAGGCAACGACCCTTCATTTGTCTGAGTGTCAACTGTGTATTCATACGTGCGGACTTGGATTCGCAGATTTTGGAGGTGATGGGCAGAGATATATTCCTTGCGTGTTCATATCGTATTATATTTTAGGTTTTGATTCTTGAAACTTGGCTTGAAAGTAGCCCTAGGATTCCTCGAATGGCCTGAGTTAAAACATGTGAATTCGGAGTCAATTTCTATTCAAACATTTTCAGGAGAAGGGAGCGACCCTACCTGTTTCTGTGAGCTGCCATTGTCCGGTCGCTGGCATTATGGTCGACGGCAGACAGTAACTGAGTAGGAAGATAGGGTTTGCAAATTAATATTTCATTAAATATGATGCTGACGAGATTCAAATTTTCCCTAGGAAGAGGTCTAGGGTTCCTCTAACGACAAGTGTTAAAGTTACTGAGTTTGGAGAACATTTCTTTTGATGGTTTTCCACGGAAAGGCAACGACCCTTCATTTGTCTGAGTGTCAACTGTGTATTCATACGTGCGGACGTGGATTCGCAGATTTTGGAGGTGATGGGCAGAGATATATTCCTTGCGTGTTCATATCGTAATACATTTTAGGTTTTGATTCTTGAAACTTGGCTTGAAAGTAGCCCTAGGATTCCTCGAATGGCCTGAGTTAAAACATGTGAATTCGGGGTCAATTTCTATTCAAACATTTTCAGGAGAAGGGAGCGACCCTACCTGTTTCTCTGAGCTGCCATTGTCCAGTCGCTAGCATTATGGTCGACGGCAGAGAGTAACTGAGTAGGAAGATAGGGTTTGCAAATTAATATTTCATTAAATATGAAGCTGACGAGATTCAAATTTGCCATAGGAAGAGGTCTAGGGTTCCTCTAACGACAAGTGTTAAAGTTACTGAGTTTGGAGAACATTTCTTTTGATGGTTTTCCACGGAAAGGCAACGACCCTTCATTTGTCTGAGTGTCAACTGTGTATTCATACGAGCGGACGTAGATTCGCAGATTTTGGAGGTGATGGGCAGAGATATATTATTTGCGGGTTCATATCGTATTACATTTTAGGTTTTGATTCTTGAAACTTGGCTTGAAAGTAGGCCTAGGATTCCTCGAATGGCC
Organism: Luidia sarsii; assembly: GCA_949987565.1. Taxonomy (NCBI): domain Eukaryota; kingdom Metazoa; phylum Echinodermata; class Asteroidea; order Paxillosida; family Luidiidae; genus Luidia; species Luidia sarsii. The sequence continues at coordinate 18,514,109 of OX465109.1, read as the reverse complement.
TGAGTCAAAACATCTGAATTCGGAGTCAATTTCTATTCAAACATTTTCAGGAGAAGGGAGCGACCCTACCTGTTTCTCTGAGCTGCCATTGTCCGGTCGCTGGCATTATGGTCGACGGCAGAGAGTAACTGAGTAGGAAGATAGGGTTTGCAAATTAATATTTCATTAAATATGATGCTGACGAGATTCAAATTTTCCCTAGGAAGAGGTCTAGGGTTCCTCTAACGACAAGTGTTAAAGTTACTGAGTTTGGAGAACATTTCTTTTGATGGTTTTCCACGGAAAGGCAACGACCCTTCATTTGTCTGAGTGTCAACTGTGTATTCATACGTGCGGACTTGGATTCGCAGATTTTGGAGGTGATGGGCAGAGATATATTCCTTGCGTGTTCATATCGTATTATATTTTAGGTTTTGATTCTTGAAACTTGGCTTGAAAGTAGCCCTAGGATTCCTCGAATGGCCTGAGTTAAAACATGTGAATTCGGAGTCAATTTCTATTCAAACATTTTCAGGAGAAGGGAGCGACCCTACCTGTTTCTCTGAGCTGTCATTGTCCGGTCGCTGGCATTATGGTCGACGGCAGACAGTAACTGAGTAGGAAGATAGGGTTTGCAAATTAATATTTCATTAAATATGATGCTGACGAGATTCAAATTTTCCCTAGGAAGAGGTCTAGGGTTCCTCTAACGACAAGTGTTAAAGTTACTGAGTTTGGAGAACATTTCTTTTGATGGTTTTCAACGGAAAGGCAACGACCCTTCATTTGTCTGAGTGTCAACTGTGTATTCACACGTGCGGACGTGGATTCGCAGATTTTGGAGGTGATGGGCAGAGATATATTCCCTGCGTGTTCATATCGTAATACATTTTAGGTTTTGATTCTTGAAACTTGGCTTGAAAGTAGGCCTAGGATTCCTCGAATGCCCTGAGTTAAAACATGTGAATTCGGGGTCAATTTCTATTCAAACATTTTCAGGAGAAGGGAGCGACCATACCTGTTTCTCTGAGCTGCCATTGTCCGGTCGCTGGCATTATGGTCGACGGCAGACAGTAACTGAGTAGGAAGATAGGGTTTCCAAATTAATATTTCATTAAATATGATGCTGACGAGATTCAAATTTGCCCTAAGAAGAGGTCTAGGGTTCCTCTAACGACAAGTGTTAAATTTACTGAGTTTGGAAAACATTTCTTTTGATGGTTTTCCACGGAAAGGCAACGATCCTTCATCTGTCTGAGTGTCAACTGTGTATTCATACGAGCGGACGTTGATTCGCAGATTTTGGAGGTGATGGGCAGAGATATATTCCTTGCGTGTTCATATCCTATTACATTTTAGGTTTTGATTCTTGAAACTTGGCTTGAAAGTAGCCCTAGGATTCCTCGAATGGCCTGAGTCAAAACATCTGAATTCGGAGTCAATTTCTATTCAAACATTTTCAGGAAAAGGGAGCGACCCTACCTGTTTCTCTGAGCTGCCATTGTCCGGTCGCTGGCATTATGGTCGACGGCAGAGAGTAACTGAGTAGGAAGATAGGGTTTGCAAATTAATATTTCATTAAATATGATGCTGACGAGATTCAATTTTTCCCTAGGAAGAGGTCTAGGGTTCCTCTAACGACAAGTGTTAAAGTTACTGAGTTTGGAGAACATTTCTTTTGATGGTTTTCCACGGAAAGGCAACGACCCTTCATTTGTCTGAGTGTCAACTGTGTATTCATACGTGCGGACGTGGAATCGCAGATTTTTGAAGTAATGGGCAGAGATATATTCCTTGCGTGTTCATATCGTAATACATTTTAGGTTTTGATTCTTGAAACTTGGCTTGAAAGTAGCCCTAGGATTCCTCGAATGGCCTGAGTTAAAACATGTGAATTCGGGGTCAATTTCTATTCAAACATTTTCAGGAGAAGGGAGCGATCCTACCTGTTTCTCTGAGCTGCCATTGTCCGGTCGCTGGCATTATGGTCGACGGCAGACAGTAACTGAGTAGGAAGATAGGGTTTGCAAATTAATATTTCATTAAATATGATGCTGACGAGATTCAAATTTGCCCTGAGAAGAGGTCTAGGGTTCCTCTAACGACAAGTGTTAAAGTTACTGAGTTTGGAGAACATTTCTTTTGATGGTTTTCCACGGAAAGGCAACGACCCTTCATCTGTCTGAGTGTCAACTTTGTATTCATACGAGCGGACGTAGATTCGCAGATTTTGGAGGTGATGGGCAGAGATATATTCCTTGCGGGTTCATATCGTATTATATTTTAGGTTTTGATTCTTGAAACTTGGCTTGAAAGTAGCCCTAGGATTCCTCGAATGGCCTGAGTCAAAACATCTGAATTCGGAGTCAATTTCTATTCAAACATTTTCAGGAGAAGGGAGCGACCCTACCTGTTTCTCTGAGCTGCCATTGTCCAGTCGCTAGCATTATGGTCGACGGCAGAGAGTAACTGAGTAGGAAGATAGGGTTTGCAAATTAAAATTTCATTAAATATGAAGCTGACGAGATTCAAATTTGCCATAGGAAGAGGTCTAGGGTTCCTCTAACGACAAGTGTTAAAGTTACTGAGTTTGGAGAACATTTCTTTTGATGGTTTTCACGGAAAGGCAACGACCCTTCATCTGTCTGAGTGTCAACTGTGTATTCATACGAGCGGACGTAGATTCGCAGATTTTGGAGGTGATGGGCAGAGATATATTATTTGCGGGTTCATATCGTATTACATTTTAGGTTTTGATTCTTGAAACTTGGCTTGAAAGTAGGCCTAGGATTCCTCGAATGGCCTGAGTCAAAACATCTGAATTCGGAGTCAATTTCTATTCAAACATTTTCAGGAGAAGGGAGCGACCCTACCTGTTTCTCTGAGCTGCCATTGTCCGGTCGCTGGCATTATGGTCGACGGCAGAGAGTAACTGAGTAGGAAGATAGGGTTTGCAAATTAATATTTCATTAAATATGATGCTGACGAGATTCAAATTTTCCCTAGGAAGAGGTCTAGGGTTCCTCTAACGACAAGTGTTAAAGTTACTGAGTTTGGAGAACATTTCTTTTGATGGTTTTCCACGGAAAGGCAACGACCCTTCATTTGTCTGAGTGTCAACTGTGTATTCATACGTGCGGACTTGGATTCGCAGATTTTGGAGGTGATGGGCAGAGATATATTCCTTGCGTGTTCATATCGTATTATATTTTAGGTTTTGATTCTTGAAACTTGGCTTGAAAGTAGCCCTAGGATTCCTCGAATGGCCTGAGTTAAAACATGTGAATTCGGAGTCAATTTCTATTCAAACATTTTCAGGAGAAGGGAGCGACCCTACCTGTTTCTCTGAGCTGCCATTGTCCGGTCGCTGGCATTATGGTCGACGGCAGACAGTAACTGAGTAGGAAGATAGGGTTTGCAAATTAATATTTCATTAAATATGATGCTGACGAGATTCAAATTTTCCCTAGGAAGAGGTCTAGGGTTCCTCTAACGACAAGTGTTAAAGTTACTGAGTTTGTAGAACATTTCTTTTGATGGTTTTCAACGGAAAGGCAACGACCCTTCATTTGTCTGAGTGTCAACTGTGTATTCATACGTGCGGACGTGGATTCGCAGATTTTGGAGGTGATGGGCAGAGATATATTCCCTGCGTGTTCATATCGTAATACATTTTAGGTTTTGATTCTTGAAACTTGGCTTGAAAGTAGGCCTAGGATTCCTCGAATGCCCTGAGTTAAAACATGTGAATTCGGGGTCAATTTCTATTCAAACATTTTCAGGAGAAGGGAGCGACCATACCTGTTTCTCTGAGCTGCCATTGTCCGGTCGCTGGCATTATGGTCGACGGCAGACAGTAACTGAGTAGGAAGATAGGGTTTCCAAATTAATATTTCATTAAATATGATGCTGACGAGATTCAAATTTGCCCTAAGAAGAGGTCTAGGGTTCCTCTAACGACAAGTGTTAAATTTACTGAGTTTGGAAAACATTTCTTTTGATGGTTTTCCACGGAAAGGCAACGACCCTTCATCTGTCTGAGTGTCAACTGTGTATTCATACGAGCGGACGTTGATTCGCAGATTTTGGAGGTGATGGGCAGAGATATATTCCTTGCGTGTTCATATCCTATTACATTTTAGGTTTTGATTCTTGAAACTTGGCTTGAAAGTAGCCCTAGGATTCCTCGAATGGCCTGAGTCAAAACATCTGAATTCGGAGTCAATTTCTATTCAAACATTTTCAGGAAAAGGGAGCGACCCTACCTGTTTCTCTGAGCTGCCATTGTCCGGTCGCTGGCATTATGGTCGACGGCAGAGAGTAACTGAGTAGGAAGATAGGGTTTGCAAATTAATATTTCATTAAATATGATGCTGACGAGATTCAATTTTTCCCTAGGAAGAGGTCTAGGGTTCCTCTAACGACAAGTGTTAAAGTTACTGAGTTTGGAGAACATTTCTTTTGATGGTTTTCCACGGAAAGGCAACGACCCTTCATTTGTCTGAGTGTCAACTGTGTATTCATACGTGCGGACGTGGAATCGCAGATTTTTGAAGTAATGGGCAGAGATATATTCCTTGCGTGTTCATATCGTAATACATTTTAGGTTTTGATTCTTGAAACTTGGCTTGAAAGTAGCCCTAGGATTCCTCGAATGGCCTGAGTTAAAACATGTGAATTCGGGGTCAATTTCTATTCAAACATTTTCAGGAGAAGGGAGCGATCCTACCTGTTTCTCTGAGCTGCCATTGTCCGGTCGCTGGCATTATGGTCGACGGCAGACAGTAACTGAGTAGGAAGATAGGGTTTGCAAATTAATATTTCATTAAATATGATGCTGACGAGATTCAAATTTGCCCTGAGAAGAGGTCTAGGGTTCCTCTAACGACAAGTGTTAAAGTTACTGAGTTTGGAGAACATTTCTTTTGATGGTTTTCCACGGAAAGGCAACGACCCTTCATCTGTCTGAGTGTCAACTTTGTATTCATACGAGCGGACGTAGATTCGCAGATTTTGGAGGTGATGGGCAGAGATATATTCCTTGCGGGTTCATATCGTATTATATTTTAGGTTTTGATTCTTGAAACTTGGCTTGAAAGTAGCCCTAGGATTCCTCGAATGGCCTGAGTCAAAACATCTGAATTCGGAGTCAATTTCTATTCAAACATTTTCAGGAGAAGGGAGCGACCCTACCTGTTTCTCTGAGCTGCCATTGTCCAGTCGCTAGCATTATGGTCGACGGCAGAGAGTAACTGAGTAGGAAGATAGGGTTTGCAAATTAAAATTTCATTAAATATGAAGCTGACGAGATTCAAATTTGCCATAGGAAGAGGTCTAGGGTTCCTCTAACGACAAGTGTTAAAGTTACTGAGTTTGGAGAACATTTCTTTTGATGGTTTTCACGGAAAGGCAACGACCCTTCATCTGTCTGAGTGTCAACTGTGTATTCATACGAGCGGACGTGGAATCGCAGATTTTTGAAGTGATTGGCAGAGATATATTCCTTGCGTGTTCATATCGTAATACATTTTAGGCTTTGATTCTTGAAACTTGGCTTGAAAGTAGCCCTAGGATTCCTCGAATGGCCTGAGTTAAAACATGTGAATTCGGGGTCAATTTCTATTCAAACATTTTCAGGAGAAGGGAGCGACCCTACCTGTTTCTCTGAGCTGCCATTGTCCGGTCGCTGGCATTATGGTCGACGGCAGACAGTAACTGAGTAGGAAGATAGGGTTTGCAAATTAATATTTCATTAAATATGATGCTGACGAGATTCAAATTTGCCCTAAGAAGAGGTCTAGGGTTCCTCTAACGACAAGTGTTAAAGTTACTGAGTTTGGAGAACATTTCTTTTGATGGTTTTCCACGGAAAGGCAACGACCCTTCATCTGTCTGAGTGTCAACTGTGTATTTATACGAGCGGACGTAGATTCGCAGATTTTGGAGGTGATGGGCAGAGATATATTCCTTGCGGGTTCATATCGTATTATATTTTAGGTTTTGATTCTTGAAACTTGGCTTGAAAGTAGCCCTAGGATTCCTCGAATGGCCTGAGTCAAAACATCTGAATTCGGAGTCAATTTCTATTCAAACATTTTCAGGAGAAGGGAGCGACCCTACCTGTTTCTCTGAGCTGCCATTGTCCGGTCGCTGGCATTATGGTCGACGGCAGAGAGTAACTGAGTAGGAAGATAGGGTTTGCAAATTAATATTTCATTAAATATGATGCTGACGAGATTCAAATTTGCCCTAGGAAGAGGTCTAGGGTTCCTCTAACGACAAGTGTTAAAGTTACTGAGTTTGGAGAACATTTCTTTTGATGGTTTTCCACGGAAAGGCAACGACCCTTCATTTGTCTGAGTGTCAACTGTGTATTCATACGTGCGGACGTGGAATCGCAGATTTTTGAAGTGATGGGCAGAGATATATTGCTTGCGTGTTCATATCGTAATACATTTTAGGTTTTGATTCTTGAAACTTGGCTTGAAAGTAGCCCTAGGATTCCTCGAATGGCCTAAGTCAAAACATGTGAATTCGGGGTCAATTTCTATTCAAACATTTTCAGGAGAAGGGAGCGACCCTACCTGTTTCTCTGAGCTGCCATTGTCCGGTCGCTGGCATTATGGTCGACGGCAGAGAGTAACTGAGTAGGAAGATAGGGTTTGCAAATTAATATTTCATTAAATATGATGCTGACGAGATTCAAATTTGCCCTAAGAAGAGGTCTAGGGTTCCTCTAACGACAAGTGTTAAAGTTACTGAGTTTGGAGAACATTTCTTTTGATGGTTTTCCACGGAAAGGCAACGACCCTTCATTTGTCTGAGTGTCAACTGTGTATTCATACGTGCGGACGTGGATTCGCAGATTTTGGAGGTGATGGGCAGAGATATATTCCTTGCGCGTTCATATCGTATTACATTTTAGGTTTTGATTCTTGAAACTTGGCTTGAAAGTAGGCCTAGGATTCCTCGAATGGCCTAAGTCAAAACATCTGAATTCTGAGTCAATTTCTATTCAAACATTTTCAGGAGAAGGGAGCGACCCTACCTGTTTCACTGAGCTGCCATTGTCCAGTCGCTGGCATTATGGTCGACGGCAGAGAGTAACTGAGTAGGAAGATAGGGTTTGCAAATTAATATTTCATTAAATATAATGCTGACGAGATTCAAATTTTCCCTAGGAACAGGTCTAGGGTTCCTCTAACGACAAGTGTTAAAGTTACTGAGTTTGGAGAACATTTCTTTTGATGGTTTTCCACGGAAAGGCAACGACCCTTCATCTGTCTGAGTGTCAACTGTGTATTCATACGAGCGGACGTAGATTTGCAGATTTTGGAGGTGATGGGCAGAGATATATTCCTTGCGGGTTCATATCGTATTATATTTTAGGTTTTGATTCTTGAAACTTGGCTTGAAAGTAGCCCTAGGATTCCTCGAATGGCCTGAGTCAAAACATCTGAATTCGGAGTCAATTTCTATTCAAACATTTTCAGGAGAAGGGAGCGACCCTACCTGTTTCTCTGAGCTGCCATTGTCCAGTCGCTGGCATTATGGTCGACGGCAGAGAGTAACTGAGTAGGAAGATAGGGTTTGCAAATTAATATTTCATTAAATATGATGCTGACGAGATTCAAATTTTCCCTAGGAAGAGGTCTAGGGTTCCTCTAACGACAAGTGTTAAAGTTACTGAGTTTGGAGAACATTTCTTTTGATGGTTTTCCACGGAAAGGCAACGACCCTTCATCTGTCTGAGTGTCAACTGTGTATTCATACGAGCGGACGTAGATTCGCAGATTTTGGAGGTGATGGGCAGAGATATATTCCTTGCGGGTTCATATCGTATTATATTTTAGGTTTTGATTCTTGAAACTTGGCTTGAAAGTAGCCCTAGGATTCCTCGAATGGCCTGAGTCAAAACATCTGAATTCGGAGTCAATTTCTATTCAAACATTTTCAGGAGAAGGGAGCGACCCTACCTGTTTCTCTGAGCTGCCATTGTCCAGTCGCTAGCATTATTGTCGACGGCAGAGAGTAACTGAGTAGGAAGATAGGGTTTGCAAATTAATATTTCATTAAATATGAAGCTGACCAGATTCAAATTTGCCATAGGAAGAGGTCTAGGGTTCCTCTAACGACAAGTGTTAAAGTTACTGAGTTTGGAGAACATTTCTTTTGATGGTTTTCCACGGAAAGGCAACAACCCTTCATCTGTCTGAGTGTCAACTGTGTATTCATACGAGCGGACGTTTTGATTGGTTTTGATTCTTGAAGATAGGGTTTGCAAATTAATATTTCATTAAATATGATGCTGACGAGATTCAAATTTTCCCTAGGAAGAGGTCTAGGGTTCCTCTAACGACAAGTGTTAAAGTTACTGAGTTTGGAGAACATTTCTTTTGATGGTTTTCCACGGAAAGGCAACGACCCTTCATCTGTCTGAGTGTCAACTGTGTATTCATACGAGCGGACGGAGATTCGCAGATTTTGGAGGTGATGGGCAGAGATATATTCCTTGCGGGTTCATATCGTATTATATTTTAGGTTTTGATTCTTGAAACTTGGCTTGAAAGTAGCCCTAGGATTCCTCGAATGGCCTGAGCCAAAACATCTGAATTCGGAGTGAATTTCTATTCAAACATTTTAGGGAGAAGGGAGCGACCCTACCTGTTTCTCTGAGCTGCCATTGTCCAGTCGCTAGCATTATGGTCGACGGCAGAGAGTAACTGAGTAGGAAGATAGGGTTTGCAAATTAATATTTCATTAAATATGAAGCTGACGAGATTCAAATTTGCCATAGGAAGAGGTCTAGAGTTCCTCTAACGACAAGTGTTAAAGTTACTGAGTTTGGAGAACATTTCTTTTGATGGTTTTCCACGGAGAGGCAACGACCCTTCATCTGTCTGAGTGTCAACTGTGTATTCATACGAGCGGACGTGGAATCGCAGATTTTTGAAGTGATGGGCAGAGATATATTCCTTGCGTGTTCTTATCGTAATACATTTTAGGCTTTGATTCTTGAAACTTGGCTTGAAAGTAGCCCTAGGATTCCTCGAATGGCCTGAGTTAAAACATCTGAATTCGGGGTCAATTTCTATTCAAACATTTTCAGGAGAAGGGAGCGACCCTACCTGTTTCTCTGAGCTGCCATTGTCCAGTCGCTGGCATTATGGTCGACGGCAGAGAGTAACTGAGTAGGAAGATAGGGTTTGCAAATTAATATTTCATTAAATATGATGCTGACGAGATTCAAATTTTCCCTAGGAAGAGGTCTAGGGTTCCTCTAACGACAAGTGTTAAAGTTACTGAGTTTGGAGAACATTTCTTTTGATGGTTTTCCACGGAAAGGCAACGACCCTTCATCTGTCTGAGTGTCAACTGTGTATTCATACGAGCGGACGTAGATTCGCAGATTTTGGAGGTGATGGGCAGAGATATATTCCTTGCGGGTTCATATCGTATTATATTTTAGGTTTTGATTCTTGAAACTTGGCTTGAAAGTAGCCCTAAGATTCCTCGAATGGCCTGAGTCAAAACATCTGAATTCGGAGTCAATTTCTATTCAAACATTTTCAGGAGAAGGGAGCGACCCTACCTGTTTCTCTGAGCTGCCATTGTCCAGTCGCTAGCATTATGGTCGACGGCAGAGAGTAACTGAGTAGGAAGATAGGGTTTGCAAATTAATATTTCATTAAATATGATGCTGACGAGATTCAAATTTGCCATAGGAAGAGGTCTAGGGTTCCTCTAACGACAAGTGTTAAAGTTACTGAGTTTGGAGAACATTTCTTTTGATGGTTTTCCACGGAAAGGCAACGACCCTTCATCTGTCTGAGTGTCAACTGTGTATTCATACGAGCGGACGTAGATTCGCAGATTTTGGAGGTGATGGGCAGAGATATATTCCTTGCGGGTTCATATCGTATTATATTTTAGGTTTTGATTCTTGAAACTTGGCTTGAAAGTAGCCCTAGGATTCCTCGAATGGCCTGAGTCAAAACATCTGAATTCGGAGTCAATTTCTATTCAAACATTTTCAGGAGAAGGGAGCGACCCTACCTGTTTCTCTGAGCTGCCATTGTCCAGTCGCTAGCATTATGGTCGACGGCAGAGAGTAACTGAGTAGGAAGATAGGGTTTGCAAATTAATATTTCATTAAATATGAAGCTGACGAGATTCAAATTTGCCATAGGAAGAGGTCTAGGGTTCCTCTAACGACAAGTGTTAAAGTTACTGAGTTTGGAGAACATTTCTTTTGATGGTTTTCCACGGAAAGGCAACGACCCTTCATCTGTCTGAGTGTCAACTGTGTATTCATACGAGCGGACGTTTTGATTGGTTTTGATTCTTGAAGATAGGGTTTGCAAATTAATATTTCATTAAATATGATGCTGACGAGATTCAAATTTTCCCTAGGAAGAGGTCTAGGGTTCCTCTAACGACAAGTGTTAAAGTTACTGAGTTTGGAGAACATTTCTTTTGATGGTTTTCCACGGAAAGGCAACGACCCTTCATCTGTCTGAGTGTCAACTGTGTATTCATACGAGCGGACGGAGATTCGCAGATTTTGGAGGTGATGGGCAGAGATATATTCCTTGCGGGTTCATATCGTATTATATTTTAGGTTTTGATTCTTGAAACTTGGCTTGAAAGTAGCCCTAGGATTCCTCGAATGGCCTGAGTCAAAACATCTGAATTCGGAGTCAATTTCTATTCAAACATTTTAGGGAGAAGGGAGCGACCCTACCTGTTTTTCTGAGCTGCCATTGTCCAGTCGCTAGCATTATGGTCGACGGCAGAGAGTAACTGAGTAGGAAGATAGGGTTTGCAAATTAATATTTCATTAAATATGAAGCTGACGAGATTCAAATTTGCCATAGGAAGAGGTCTAGAGTTCCTCTAACGACAAGTGTTAAAGTTACTGAGTTTGGAGAACATTTCTTTTGATGGTTTTCCACGGAGAGGCAACGACCCTTCATCTGTCTGAGTGTCAACTGTGTATTCATACGAGCGGACGTGGAATCGCAGATTTTTGAAGTGATGGGCAGAGATATATTCCTTGCGTGTTCATATCGTAATACATTTTAGGCTTTGATTCTTGAAACTTGGCTTGAAAGTAGCCCTAGGATTCCTCGAATGGCCTGAGTTAAAACATCTGAATTCGGGGTCAATTTCTATTCAAACATTTTCAGGAGAAGGGAGCGACCCTACCTGTTTCTCTGAGCTGCCATTGTCCGGTCGCTGGCATTATGGTCGACGGCAGACAGTAACTGAGTAGGAAGATAGGGTTTGCAAATTAATATTTCATTAAATATGATGCTGACGAGATTCAAATTTGCCCTAAGAAGAGGTCTAGGGTTCCTCTAACGACAAGTGTTAAAGTTACTGAGTTTGGAGAACATTTCTTTTGATGGTTTTCCACGGAAAGGCAACGACCCTTCATCTGTCTGAGTGTCAACTTTGTATTCATACGAGCGGACGTAGATTCGCAGATTTTGGAGGTGATGGGCAGAGATATATTCCTTGCGGGTTCATATCGTATTATATTTTAGGTTTTGATTCTTGAAACTTGGCTTGAAAGTAGCCCTAGGATTCCTCGAATGGCCTAAGTCAAAACATCTGAATTCTGAGTCAATTTCTATTCAAACATTTTCAGGAGAAGGGAGCGACCCTACCTGTTTCTCTGAGGTGCCATTGTCCAGTCGCTGGCATTATGGTCGACGGCAGAGAGTAACTGAGTAGGAAGATAGGGTTTGCAAATTAATATTTCATTAAATATGATGCTGACGAGATTCAAATTTTCCCTAGGAAGAGGTCTAGGGTTCCTCTAACGACAAGTGTTAAAGTTACTGAGTTTGGAGAACATTTCTTTTGATGGTTTTCCACGGAAAGGCAACGACCCTTCATCTGTCTGAGTGTCAACTGTGTATTCATACGAGCGGACGGAGATTCGCAGATTTTGGAGGTGATGGGCAGAGATATATTCCTTGCGGGTTCATATCGTATTATATTTTAGGTTTTGATTCTTGAAACTTGGCTTGAAAGTAGCCCTAGGATTCCTCGAATGGCCTGAGTCAAAACATCTGAATTCGGAGTCAATTTCTATTCAAACATTTTCAGGAGAAGGGAGCGACCCTACCTGTTTCTCTGAGCTGCCATTGTCCAGTCGCTAGCATTATGGTCGACGGCAGAGAGTAACTGAGTAGGAAGATAGGGTTTGCAAATTAATATTTCATTAAATATGAAGCTGACGAGATTCAAATTTGCCATAGGAAGAGGTCTAGGGTTCCTCTAACGACAAGTGTTAAAGTTACTGAGTTTGGAGAACATTTCTTTTGATGGTTTTCCACGGAGAGGCAACGACCCTTCATCTGTCTGAGTGTCAACTGTGTATTCATACGAGCGGACGTGGAATCGCAGATTTTTGAAGTGATGGGCAGAGATATATTCCTTGCGTGTTCATATCGTAATACATTTTAGGCTTTGATTCTTGAAACTTGGCTTGAAAGTAGCCCTAGGATTCCTCGAATGGCCTGAGTTAAAACATGTGAATTCGGGGTCAATTTCTATTCAAACATTTTCAGGAGAAGGGAGCGACCCTACTTGTTTCTCTGAGCTGCCATTGTCCGGTCGCTGGCATTATGGTCGACGGCAGACAGTAACTGAGTAGGAAGATAGGGTTTGCAAATTAATATTTCATTAAATATGATGCTGACGAGATTCAAATTTGCCCTAAGAAGAGGTCTAGGGTTCCTCTAACGACAAGTGTTAAAGTTACTGAGTTTGGAGAACATTTCTTTTGATGGTTTTCCACGGAAAGGCAACGACCCTTCATCTGTCTGAGTGTCAACTGTGTATTTTATACGAGCGGACGTAGATTCGCAGATTTTGGAGGTGATGGGCAGAGATATATTCCTTGCGGGTTCATATCGTATTATATTTTAGGTTTTGATTCTTGAAACTTGGCTTGAAAGTAGCCCTAGGATTCCTCGAATGGCCTAAGTCAAAACATCTGAATTCTGAGTCAATTTCTATTCAAACATTTTCAGGAGAAGGGAGCGACCCTACCTGTTTCACTGAGCTGCAATTGTCCAGTCGCTGGCATTATGGTCGACGGCAGAGAGTAACTGAGAAGGAAGATAGGGTTTGCAAATTAATATTTCATTAAATATGATGCTGACGAGATTCAAATTTTCCCTAGGAAGAGGTCTAGGGTTCCTCTAACGACAAGTGTTAAAGTTACTGAGTTTGGAGAACATTTCTTTTGATGGTTTTCCACGGAAAGGCAACGACCCTTCATCTGTCTGAGTGTCAACTGTGTATTCATACGAGCGGACGTAGATTCGCAGATTTTGGAGGTGATGGGCAGAGATATATTCCTTGCGGGTTCATATCGTATTATATTTTAGGTTTTGATTCTTGAAACTTGGCTTGAAAGTAGCCCTAGGATTCCTCGAATGGCCTGAGTCAAAACATCTGAATTCGGAGTCAATTTCTATTCAAACATTTTCAGGAGAAGGGAGCGACCCTACCTGTTTCTCTGAGCTGCCATTGTCCAGTCGCTAGCATTATGGTCGACGGCAGAGAGTAACTGAGTAGGAAGATAGGGTTTGCAAATTAATATTTCATTAAATATGATGCTGACGAGATTCAAATTTTCCCTAGGAAGAGGTCTAGGGTTCCTCTAACGACAAGTGTTAAAGTTACTGAGTTTGGAGA